>JANQDE010000086.1:3495-89703 GCA_037157785.1 Cephalotes varians
TGAAAAGATCAAATTATTTAAAAACTAAATAAATTATTAAATAACATGTATTAAAAATCATTTTATAACTGTAAAATATTATCATTTTTATTTTATATATCTCTCCGAGCAAACTCGCCGCAAAATTCAGAGTGCGTTTCRATCTTGCTCACTCTTTCGTTTTCTAGCTTGCTCACTCTTGTCTGACACATCTGCGGAGACTTGGGCTGTGTTTGGGGAGCGCGCTATCAGCGCTATTGCGTCATTCTACCCTTGTTTTATGTTTAATGAATAAAGATAAGATAGAGTGATAAAGATAGAGTGACACAGTAGCGCTAATAGCGCGCTCCCAAACACAGCCTTGAGCTCGATCGCTAGCGCCTCTCGTGACGGATATTGCAACCGTACAAAGTCGACGACGTTAATGACAATGACGTTTCTTAATGTAAAATTTTCCAAACCAGACTTTGCACCGCAATATCTCTGCTCCTAGGACATGCAGAGAAAAACTAAAAACACTTTTATTATGTAATTCAGACCCAAGCTATCGATTGAGCCTATTTAGAATTTGATCGGTTCAGTCGTTATTRAGATCCGAAAATCTCARRTGCTCGCATYTYGCCGRCTCGCGTAAAGATACACGGTAGCGTCTCAGTCGACATATAGATATATCGATCGACATATATAGACTTGACACCCGAGACACTACCGTGTCTCCTGATTATCTCAAACAGTTTCTATTTTTTCGCTTCTAATGTAAATACATCCTTGTGAATCCTGTAATGTACGCGCGCACGCGCGTCGCTTCGTGGCGGGAACCGCATGTGGCGCACTACGGCGAGGTACGGCACGCGTCGGAAGCAAACGACTCCAATATGGCGAATGTGAGGGACAGTGATACATCGTTGTGGCTGCATAACAAGCTCGGTACATCAAACGATAGCTGGACCGGCAGCTCAATTTGTTCGCAACTCAATGCCGAGGTGTTGCGGAACATCAAGGATTGTTTTCCCGACCTGCAGACGCAAGTCAAACTCAAGCTACTCCTATCGTTCTTCCACATACCTAGACGCAATGTTGAAGAGGTAAATGCTTTTTATCTATCCTGATATTTTCATATCTTCAACGAGTATTGCTCTCCCGAAATATGGTTGCTCTCTATGAGGACGAAATTAATAATAGATTCACATTTCTACTAGTATTCTCCTATTTATGCGTATTTTCTCAATTATGCGATGTTTTTGAAATGCTTAGTATAAAAATTATGTAGAATTAATATTTACAGGACCTTACAATTGTCTCATTTGTTAAGTTGGAAAAATTATAATTTCTGTATGAGATATATGCAATACAATTTGAAATTTCTGAACATGTCAGTTGCAAGAAAATCGAATGATAAATGAATCTAAATTTCTTTTATTTCTTACTTTACTAATATTTTATTATCTCAACTTGCGGGTAACAGTGGCGTGTGGAACTGGAGGAGATCATTGAGGTTGCGGCTGTGGACAGTGAGTTGTGGGTATCGATGTTATCCGAAGCGATGAAGACTTTTCCATCGACCGGTTCTTTAAATACAGACATCACTGATCTGGATGAACATAGGCCAATTTTTGGCGATTTAGTCAACGATTTACGGAAACTTCTAAGGAAACAGAACGATCCTGCTATGCTTCCCTTAGAGTGTCATTATCTCAACAAGACTGCATTGACTTCGGTGGTAGGTCAGCAACCCACACCAGTCAAACATTTTACTCTCAAGAGAAAACCAAAAAGTGCAGCCTTGAGAGCAGAATTGCTTCAAAAAAGCACCGATGCCACTAGTAATCTCAAGAAGAGCACAGCTCCCACTGTACCAGTGAGAAGTAGAGGAATGCCAAGAAAAATGACTGACACAAGTAAATATAAATTTATTAATGCACGATATGATATGTCTTCGTGTTATTCTTGCAATATATCGCATTGCATATACTCAATTTTTTTAGCACCTTTGAAGGGAATCCCAAGCAGAGTTCCAACGAGCGGTTTTCGATCACCGTCACTTACAAATACTTCTATGTCTAATAGAACATCGATCAACAGTAGAAGTCGAAAGGATGGCGGTATTAAATTATTGGATATTAATGAGCAACCTATTGGATATGCACAAGTAAAGAAGAGGAGGAAGATGCTGGAGATGGAGGAACAACAGAAAAAAGTTGCAGAAGCACAAGCGGCCGCTGCGGCAGCGGCGGCTTCGATGGCTTCACCGGTTACGGAAACTCCAACAACTCCAGAATACGCGCAAGGATTGGCTTCGATAAATCCGCCTGCTACGCCTGTTGCACCAGCTGCAGTAGCTACAGTGCAATCGTATACCGCACCTAGCACACCAAGTAGTATTTCGGTTACAACTACACAGCAAACATGTAAGACTAGTTGTAATTATTAAAGATTGTGTTGTTTTATTAAGACTTTAATTAAGCATTTTTGTGTTACAGCTACTACGTTAACTACAACCACCACAACACCCACTACTATATTAGCAGTGGCTGCCCCAACGGTGATAGCACCTGTGGATAGTACAGTTGCTGTGCAAACAGTCAGACCGGCTCAGACAGTCACACAGATTCGTATACAGACTACCACGCAACCTAATGCAGCGGCTAATCCAAGAAAAGGCCTATCTCTTACGGTAAATTTAATGATTCAATTATATGTATTGTTGTAAATAAATATAAAATTCTCATTGTTTATTGTTGTCGGATTACAGCGAGAACAAATGTTGGAAGCACAAGAGATGTTTAGAACTGCAAATAAAGTAACGCGTCCAGAAAAGGCTCTTATCTTAGGTTTTATGGCTGGCTCTAGGGGTATGTCTATCTTTTATGTGTATCTTTCTTTTTTATAAATTATATTTCAATAATATTTTCGCTTACAGATAATCCCTGTCCAAAATTGGGCAATATAGTCACAGTGATGCTTTCGGAGAATATAGAAGAGGTGACACAGTCGGATGGAACAACTGTTCCGATGTTGGTTGAAACTCATTTTCAAATGAATTACACGAATGGCGAATGGAAGAGGATAAAGAAAAATCGGCGTATTGTGACAGAGGAATCTACATCAACATCCACTCCCGCGCCGAACGCGACCGCCACAGCTTCCAATTGAAAGAACTAGGTCAAATCGCTATCTATAATATAAGAACATGTATATGAAATATCATTTTGTGATTATTAGAGAATAACAAACATTGTGATCATACGTCTTCTTAGTGAATTGATAAAGACGTTATTAAATTAACAATAATTCAATTCACGTTTCATAAAATCTAATAAGAATTGTTGAATAACGGCTTTCAATTGTCAAATTTACATTCTTACAACTGGTTTTTTTCATTTTCTCACATCAATCATATAAGCCTTGACAATTTTCATATAATGAGATTTCAGTTAAATAAAAATTCATCCAAATTTGTTTTTCCAATATCTTTGTTTAATGTTTTTTTTTTTAACACATTTATACATATAAGCAATGTATGATTTATAGTACATATTATTTTAAAGTTACGATAGGAATAATATGTAATGTGAATAGTAAAACATTTGTTTAATAGTACTATTATATTAAAATCTATATATCATATACAAATATATAAATATATATATATATATATATTATATATATTTTAATAAGAATGAACATAAGACTTCTATAATATTGTTATTTGAATAAACATATGATTACATTTGTTTTATGTGTGTTGCTTCAAAACATTTTTTTGCAATTTCCTATTGATTCAATTGTATTCAATTGACTTTATCACTTTTTAACTATTTTGTATATGTTAAAATGATAATTTTTATTTTGAGAATTTCATTTTCAAAGATTAATAGTTTTTTTGAATCAATGTAAACAAAGAATTATATTACAATTATATACAAGGAATTCTATTTTGCTTGAGTTGCTGCTATACATTACCAATTCTTGCTCTTCTTAGGCGTCTTAATTTTATAATTATTTTTACAAGATTATATTTAAATATTTGCAATTTCAAAATTCATTGTAATATTTTACACACACATATACGCAAACACACATGCATGCGCACTTAAGGCCTTTGCACGTAAAAGTTTTAGTCGTAACCATAAGGTTGTAAACAAATCGACCAATGACAATTAAAATTAAGATCTTACGTTTTAGATCTCGATAGTGATTGGTCGATATGCTTACGATCTTACAGTTACGACTAAAATTTTTGCATGATAAAAGTTTTTTGTACTATCCCAAAGTGTTTCATAACCTTATTTCGGATTCCAGACTTACCGGTTCACGTGTCGGTGACGGAATTCGCCGAAACTTCTCGCATTTATAATAATCTTCGATTCTGCGAGTTTTATAAATAATTGCACAGCAAATTTAGGGTTATCCGTTTTTTTACAATGTTTCGATTACTTGCTTCGCTGCACGCACGAGGTGGAATACTAGTAAGTGCTATTGAACTCATTTGTGTATTCTGTTATATATTTCGATTAAGCTCCAACATTTTGCCGATTCATTGCATGCAAATGTGATTAAGTCTGCACTATATTAACATCTCGATGCAAACAAAACTACGAGCAGCATTTCGTCTAAGCGTACTTACAGATTGCCACTGCAACTAATTCGTTGGCGAAAACTGGCAATACATCGTTGGCGAAAAGTGTTCGTAATTTCACAGTGAGTTCAAAATTATTCAGCGATGGGCCACAAATTCAGAAACCTGCTCCGGATTTTTCTGGTACCGCGGTAGTTAAAGGTGACTTCAAGGAAATCAAGTTGAGTGACTACAAAGGAAAATATGTTGTTCTGTTTTTCTACCCGTTAGATTTGTATGTGATTTTGATTTAATTATCATTTCTAATGTATATTAAATATAATAATTTTTATGTTCTATTTTCAGTACGTTTGTTTGCCCGACAGAGATAATTGCGTTTAGTGAAAAGATCTCCGAGTTCGAAGCTTTGAATACACAAGTGATCGGAGTGTCGACAGATTCGCACTTCAGCCATTTGGCATGGATTAATACTCCGAGAAAACAAGGTGGCCTTGGAGGAGACTTGGGCTATCCTCTTTTGAGCGATTTCAACAAGATTATATCAACCAGATACAACGTTTTGTTGCAAGACTCGGGAATTGCTCTCAGAGGACTCTTCATCATAGACAGGGAAGGAGTTCTTCGACAGTTTTGCATCAATGATCTTCCAGTTGGCAGAAGCGTCGAAGAGACATTGAGATTGATCAAGGCATTTCAGTTTGTTGAGAAACATGGTGAGGTATGTCCTGCAAACTGGCAGCCAGATTCCAAGACCATCAAACCAAATCCGAAAGATAGCAAACAATATTTTGAATCAGTTAATTAAGCATGCATTTTAGGGGTTTTGTTCAAAGGATATATATAACATAATAGATTATAATGTAATATAATATAGCTAATAGCTTATGCCATAATATATAATATAATTCTAATGCAATAGGATTAATTTAATTGATTATATATAATAAAGTAAATAAAATTTGAAAAATTATACATTTTATCATAAAACATAATATATTTACTAGCTCTTTTCGTGTATGTATTACATTTATTTATGTATTATTTTTGCGTAAAAATCTTAAGAGTAGATAATAAGAAAAAAATGTGAGCACATATTGACCGATATAGATAAATTTAATACACAGAGGGGAAAGATATGTTGGTCAATTTGATTTTTTTTCTGAGTGAAAGATGATATGTGGAATGTTTTGCGTCTTGGATTTTTTCGCTGTTTCTTATTGCACCCCAATAAAGGATAAAAATATATTCACGCTTAAAAAACGTGATATTAATTTTTCATACAAATTGACATACGTTAATAATTTTTTTAGAGGATTATATGAATATTTAAAAATATGAAAAATTTCAAATTATTAGGAGGTATTTTTGTTTTAATTTTTCAAAATGTTCAAGGCACTTGGTAAATTATCTTTTAGAGATTGTTCAATTTAAAATGCGATAGCGCAGTATATTAGTGTTGGCTGCTAAAATTATTTGAAAACATTGAAAGAAGAAGGAGAAGGAGAGAAAGGATGTGTGTGTGTGTGTGTGTGTGTGTACACACACTGATGCCATAAGATAATTAGAACGCGTGCAGCGTAAGGTAGATGACGGAATTAAGAGCCGTTATAATATTAGTAGATAGGTAAGCGCTGGTGCGCGTCGTTGGCAGAGGCTGCTGCTTCTAAAAGGCTGCTCATGATAAATTTAGTAGAGTGAGCTTCGCGAAGAGAGAGGATACCTGCGTCGGAATACCACGGAGTTTCAGGGAACGTCTCCGAGGAAGCAGGATAAAGTAATTAGAGAGAAAAAGAAGGAGGGATGGAGAGAGGGAAAGAGATAAGATGAAAGTCGTGGTTCTCTAGAAAGCGATGAGCCTGGTACGCGTCGCGAGAGCGTCGGGAATCGAGAGGGAGAAAAACCGAAAAGCGACGCCTGAGATAAACGGCTCATCCTTCCTCCCTACGCATCATCCTCGTGCCAAATCCAATCCCGGTTCGTCACCCCCGCGCGCGCATAAAAATCTCATGACTAATCACATTCGTGTCTCATGGCACCGTTGTGCGTCAACAAATCGCAGCGGTGCGGCCGCGTTATCATTGTAAATATAAAATAAAAGGAAGAATATATTGGGGAAAATTGGACTTCTCTTACATTGATTTGCCTGTACTAATTTTGGAAAATATTCTCGTGTATAGATATTTAAATTTTGACAGAAATATTGAAAGATAAAGAGTAAACGAATGTAATTTATATTCCCTATATGTCTTTGTATTATGTAATTTGTGTTACAGAAAGCAAGATTTACGAAGCATATTGATTTATTTTTGCTTTATGATTTTATCAGTATTTATTTCAAAAGCATATTTCAAATCTTGGGCAATATTATCTTCAATTTCATTGAAATAACTCGCTTTGTGTTCTAGTAGTCACAAGATTGCAAACGTAATCGTTCAATTCACTATTATATTTTGCCGATTAAGTGATCAGATTATATCGGTATTGTATTGCCGAGTCTAATCGAGGGATTTCTCGTCCATCGCCCTTGGTTTATGGTCCTTCCATTGTGCGACAATCGAGCGAACAGTAAGATTTCGAGTCCTATAATTGTATTGGCAAGTAGCCTAAACGATTTTCGTAAGCACTATACAAATTTTTATTTTTACCAAAAATCGTTGTCTTGCATTCACAATGGTTAATCCGTTACATTTAATTGATTTATTTCTAAGACCTTAAAAAAAAATTAAAATTAAAATTATTAAACTAATTCGTAATAATTAAACTTCTAAGAAAAGTACAATTTGTTTATAATGCTCTCAATTCACACTTAAGTATGTGTTTACGCTAATATTATTATGATAGTCGTCGATTTCTTTTGCCTCCAAAGAATCCCTATTGCCGACACGTTGGGCACGTCTTTAGCATTTTAAGCATGATAGAGAACCTGCGTCGTTTGAATATAACTCATTCCAAGTCCTCCCCCCCCGCTCTCACCCGGTCTCTTCAAGACGCCTAATAACCTTCCTACGCGACTGCTTGCGAAAGGAACATTTTCTTAAAGGAGCATTCAGGACGCGCCTTGATGACGGCTATAGGTGGATATTATAGTAGCGGGGCTTACCCTTGGTGGTTTGCTACTTCCAGGAGAGAGTAAGATGAGTAAAGGAGGAGCGAAACTCGTACGGAGTATGGGGATTCGAGGCGAGGAGACACGACGAAAGGGGAGGAAGAACGGGTAGCGGGGAATGCGTGGAAGGGTGACAGAAGAGTAGAGCGCGGGGAGGAAGCAGGGGGGCCGGAGGCGTGCATCCATCCATATCCATCCCGGGGTGGCTACCGGGACTTTGATTACTTGTTTTAATCTTCCGACTGCCGACTGGGCGAGCATCTGTCACTCAAAATCCGTAATTGCGCGCGGAAGCCACCCCTTCTCTCGCCAGTCCGTCGAGAGCCACGGTTCTGCCTCCCTGCGTATTGCTATTACTTCCTTATTGGTGTCGTTTAGCACTCTCGTTCAACCGCGAACCGTGCTGATCGCGCGAACTGCGCTCCGGTAATCACGACGCTGCCTGCAGTCAAGTCGAATTTAAAACCGGGGTTTTTCGATTTTGTACGGAGTCTTTGTCTTTTAGTCGAACGATTCTTGTGTAATGCGTAACGATAAAAACGCTTGTTATTTTTTCTCCAAGACTTCGCGTCGTTTTTATCGTTCTAAACAATATAAACTTAAACAATATTTATTTTTATAATTCATATTACGTAGAAGAAAGTTTGAAATGTAATGGAGTTGTTTGCGCAAACTAAACTAATATTTATGAATATGAAGAGAATTTTTATTTATTTTTCTTTTGTACTCGGTCCACTTAAGGACCGTTTGCCATCGAGGCAGTTTGAAAAGATAAGAAAAATAAAGCATTCTTGGCCTTTGATTTGAATACAAGCAAGCAGTTACACTCCCGCAACTTGCTAGTATCGAATAGTTAGGGATGAGTATTAAACGAACAAATCCCTTAGCGTGTCCGTTCCTAACAATACATTACCTCGTGTATATAATGCACGGCACCGCTGCTCATCAGTTTGATGAAAAGATATTCTCGACACGCCATCACGTTATGCAAATGCTTTAATTGTAGGAAATTCTACGAGCAGGGGCCAATTATGTCTGACTGTGCTAATGTTAATCCTCGACACAATAACGGATTAAATAGGATCTTGGTTACGATATTGTCGAACACATTTCATCGTTTTCTCTATTTTATTTTTATTAATTAAATTAAAAAGTAACTTTTCTTCTTTTTGAACAGATTCTTATTTTAATTTTTTTAATAAGATATTCTTTAATTGCGCAATATTGTCTAAACTACGTTTCTCCATTTTTTCCTACGTTTCTCCATTCATTAATTTTCATTAATTCTAAAAAAATGTAATGTTTTTTTTTTATTTTGAACAGACAATTTTTTCTTCGTTCAAAAATAAATAAAGTATAATTGAGTATAATTTAATATCTCTTTAATAAGGTATTGTCAATTCAATTGTGTTCATTTTATTGAAACTTCTTTTATTTGTTCACGTCGTAGATTTAAATCCACTCGTGCTCAAGATTAACCAAGAATATAGTAATCAAGAATAACTGCTGCGCACGCGCGCGGTCTCTATTACATCTTTAAATAATATCCCCGCAGATGTACGATCGCGTAATCTCGACGATCCCAATCATAATAAGCAAGAAATAAGACGCAGGTCGTGTAATGTGCGCATCTTTCGATAGGATTTTTGCTGTTACTGCTACTAGCTGCTGCTGCTGCTTCTCTAATTGTCGAAGTCATTCATCCTCTTCAAAAGGAACAGATGCATCAGGCTGTATTAAAGAACGAGTCTATCAGGGACTCAGGGGGGTCCCTGGTGCTCGTCTCTTGGGGTTATTTTCAGTCGATTATCCCCAGAACGTCGGGGTCAACGTTGTGCTTTAGAAAGTGAAAGCGCAAGAGAGCAGACGAGTCTATTAACGGAGAAAGGCCGCACGCGCATTTGCGTATATGCCAGTCTCTTTTCGTGAATTAATTTCAATGCCGAGGAAATATTACGCAGGTCGTCCCCAGTTCCCTTCCGCGCTCTTTTGTTCTCGCTATATACGTTTTCTTTTTTGACATATTTCGTAAAGCCATATTATGTATGTGCTATGTACACACACACACACACACACACACACACACGCGCGCGCGTAATTTTACATAAATATAATTTATACATAAATTGAACATAACTGAGGAATAATGAAGAAAGCAGTTTTAAAGAAAAATTTTTAAACGAAATATATGAGTAAAAAATAGGAATAAACATTATAATGTGTTGAATTTTATAATGTGTATATCAAGAATCTTGATGCGTGCTCGGAGATCATCGCGCGTTGACCACTGCGCTATAATTTCATGTAGCACGTCGTTAGGAATATTCAAAAGGCTACTACTTCAATTAAGAGACTCGGTTTAACACGAAAGAAAGAACCGCATATCGCATGTGTGGAGGCGGAACGGTTGTATCTTATCTCACGTTTAATCATCATCGTTGAACCCTGACGACGCTCCTAAGCTGCAGTAATTACTTAGATGGACGCTTCGAAATCTTTGGAGGATCTGTGTGTAATGCGAAAAACAATCGGCCAACGAGCTCTCTCTCGACGCGATAACATTTAAACTCTTTTTCTGAGCGCTTCGGGACTTATCGGGCCCTACGAGATTTTCAGATTTAAAAATAAACGTATATAATAATCATTGGCATACAGAATGTAATAAAATAATTAGAAACTTTATTGAAGTATCAATGAGAAAAAAAGCTCATGTATTTATATAAATAATCATTTTTTACTTTAACTACATAAATTTATATATAATACACCCACAGTTAAAAGAGAAAAAAAAAGAATTATAAAAATTTATGATTTTCTCACACAAACCGCTTGTTTTAATATTGAAATATATTCTAAATAATTATTTAGATGATATATGGAATTAGTAAAACTATTTTTTATCATTAAGTTTTTAAATTCGACGATACAACATTTTTGAAACTTAATATTGGATAAGAAAAAATTTAATATTGTTATGTCTTTTTCTTTATTAAATTTTTATCGCAAAAAACAAGAGGGAGCAAAAATGATAAATGATTGAAATGGTATACCGATGCTGGTCGGCATGGCACAATAGCACGAACGATTAGTTAACGATTGACACGAATGATAGCGGCATTCGCCATTCGATAGGGAGGTGGTTGATCGAGAGGTGAGCTGATAGATAAGTAGGCAGGAGTATCTGTCTATTAGCTCTCCACCCTGATAACGGAGTTGCTGCTGATCCTCCTCCGACCCCCGGGCGAGTGCTTCGTTAATTAATCTGGCAGCAACGGACTCGGCAGCTCAAAGGCACCCTTTTTCGCCCAGATTCATCCATCCATTTACCGATGGGCCTGTATCCGCGCGTGTACAAGCGTTCTTTCTTTCTTTCTTTTTCTCTCTCTCTCTTTTTTGCTCGCTTATCTTTCTCTCTCTCTCTCTCTCTCTCTCTCTCTCTCTCTCATTTTTGGGATAAAGACGAGATCGAGCGAGAATCGAACAATCATAATTCGTATGATTCGAGCTTGATTCAGATAGCCCGGAGAACTGGACAGTTCAAAGACTTGAAACGAAAGTTATGGACTAAGCACTATAGCACAATGACTTTGAAGGAATAAATTACAGTTTTTGCATATTTAGTTATCAAATGTATTTTTTACAATAAAATTGTTCGACAAGAATTCCAGTTATAAATTAACAAAAAGAAGTACTGAATTTACGTATTGAACATTACAAAAAATCTTTGAAAATTAAGAAGTTAATTAGCGATGCTGATTTCTATGTCAGTTCCGATCACGGAACTTATCTAAAGCTGATTGCTGCTTAGTGTACCTGAGTATTCATATTTATCCTTGTACCTTTGTATATCTGAATGGTAATACGATCAGCTGTGGTACTTAATTGTAATATGAGCATTGTGAGCTTTGCGTATGCAATGGAAGCGAATAGATATGCATTGTGTGTTTCCTGATTATGTGTTACGATGTTACGATGTTAGATACTCACTCTAATCGTTATTGTTTCTCTAAGTATTTATGCTATGATACAGGACTATACATTATATTTAAATGCAACTTGCGTGCGCGCACAAAAAATACAGCTGCTCGTGCTGATGAGCATATGTTAAACTTTAAATTAATTCGGAATGATTACAATTGCTTTATACGGATTACACGTCTCTCTCTCTCTCCTCTCTCCGAAAAATAATTATTTAATTCATACATTTAATTTTTTTATATTTATATATTTGGATATATTTAATTGAAATCAAATTGTTAATATATTATTAACCAAATATAAATTTTAATCAAATTAAATTGTTAATATATCATTTTTTATTTACAACTTTTTTTAAGCAAAATCACGCAAAATAATTAAATTTAAAAGAAGTTATTTGTTCCAAAAATTTACTTGAAAGAAATTTTGTTATAGATTTAAAAACGCAAGATATCAAGTAAATAGACAGATAAATTATTAATTGATATCAAGTGGAGCAATTTCTCGATTGAGAATTTTTTTAAACTATTTTATACGATTTAATCAAGTCGTATTCAAGATAGTTACCGATATCCTCGACAAACGTCACGCTTGCGCTCGCCGCAATTCGCATTTCCGATAAACGCAAGAGTGGGCATACATCGCGAAGTCAAATTCAGCATCAGGAAATCCGACGCTTGAGCAGGTCTGGAGAGATAAAAAGGAGCAAGAGAGAGAGAGAGAGAGAGAGAGAGAGGGGGAGAAGGAGAGGGAGAAAAGGGTGATTCTGTACCCACCGTATTCGCGCCGCCAGATCGAATTGCTTTTCCAGCGAACGGTCGCGAGATATCGGATGCGTGTGAATGTTGAATGTGCGTGTAGTGCCTACATGCAAGCGCGCGTGTAACGTTAACGTTACAGCGAGCACAAGGAAAAGGAGGAGAAAAAGGAGGAGGAGGAGGCCGTACACGATGCGTGTGGGGCGCGGCGCGCATCGGCATAAAAGAGCAAGCGAAAAAGGGAGCCTCTTTTTAATCTAGCGACGATTCGCAACCCCCAGCTCCTTTTATAGTTACGTGCTTAGTGCTTATACCCATTGACTCTCTCTTTCTCCCTCTTTCTCTCTTCTCTCTCTCTCTCTCTCTCTCTCTCTCTTTCTCTCTATTCTACTCTTTTTCCTCTTTTCTTTTTGCCTTCTTTGTCGCCGTGTCAAGCCTTGTACCCCAAGACGAGTTCTATCGTTGGTTTCAAACTATTTCGATCAAATGCGAATACCGAAAATCGTGTATATTCAACAATATCAACATATATTAGTGATTCGAACAATCGTATTTTTGGAGATATGATCTGATTTTACTCGCAATAATGTACATTTGCACTTTGAGCATTTAGAGCACAATCTGATTCTGTATACAAAGAAGAGAAGATCTTTTTTTACGTCTCTGAAAAAATATTATGATCTCCAAGGAATATAATGTGATCTCAAAATGTTATATTTGGCGTAAAGAACTGCCGTGAAAAAGTAAAACACAAGATCACGAGGGACGATTAGGGGGATACAAAGTATAGGGCAAAAGTTTCTTTTCCAACATAGAAGCATTTTATGGAGCATCATAAATATTAATCTAACTCTCGGAGTATCTCAATGGGATACAAAACGTATTTTGACATCTCCTTTGTTACCGTATATATGTAAAAATATCAGCACAAATTTTTATTGCAATAAATTCTAAGATCTGTAGAAACATTAAAACTCAAATCTGAATGGTAATTTCTTGTTTACATAAAAATATTATTATTAAAGATTCAACACACACACATATATACACACAAAAGAATTTCATCGTCTATAAAAAGATTTAAAACCATGTGTGGCAATAAAACTATAGTTCTTCAAAAGCAATAGATTTCTCTTTTCACGAACTTAAAAAAAAGTTAAAGATTATAACTCCGTAAAAATCGAAGATTGATCGACGAACGAAACGTTCTTCGATTAAAAGAATCACATAATTTTTGTATATCACGTAATTTAATTTAAGAACTGCGTTCTCCGTCAATTAGCGATAATAATCGAGCTCTATATTATTCATTTCGTTTATCGTTCTCTTTTATGGGAAGTTGTGTACGTGCAGTTAACGAGCGAACGTTAGTCTTTGGGGTGTGGCCTTTGTTGTTGCCGTGTCGTGCGCACCCGCGACATCGACGATAGATTTTTCCAAAAAATGATTCCATTAGAGTAATTATCCGGTCACGAGTTCTCTTTACGGGCAGGCAGGTAATAATGGTCACGGCGGTGATAATGGGCCACGATAAATCGACCGTGCGCTCACCCTCCTACTCTGAAAAAGAGAAAGCGAGACGTCATCTGCGACGATCATCTACGTTATTTGGTGTCGCTACAGCTGTCGCAAAGTCATCGTGTTATCCTGCGTGCGGTAATTAACTCGATTAATCGATCGACGTCGTTGCGAAGCAAACTAAACGACCTTCCGTGGTGAGCGTGACAATTAATTCCTTATCAATCCGCATCTCATCGGGGTAATTGGGGTCACGCATGAAAGTGGATGACATCTCGAGGATGACGCACATACAAGATTGTCCCTGTAATATCGGTGATTTAAAGAGAGACATGTAATTACCCTTCACCGATTTAGTGACTTTTGAAGATATATATTTTTATTTGTAGAATTTTAGAGAGAAGACAATAAAAGTACGTGTATACTCTCTTTGTATATGTAATATATAGAAATTTTTCTTTATATGTATTTAACACAATATCTAGGATGGAGATTTTCTGAAAATTAATTTCCTCGAAGCAGATTGTAATAAATTAAAGTTTTATTCTTCTTTTTTTGTTAGATTTTAATCTGAAACTGTTTATATTTGAGACGGATGATTTTAATATTAATTGCAAAAAATAGATCTTCAATATATTTTATTCAATAATCTGTGACGACGATTATTTTGTAATTTGCAAGATATACGAGCTATTTCATTATTGTCTCCACAAAAGTTATGAAAAACTGTGTTTTCGACAGGGCTATTAATCATTATAATCGATATAAGAATACGAGAAAAACTCATCGGTCCCGGCAAATTTTGTGAATTCAGTGCTGTAACATGATCATCACTTACGGGCCCTTAAAAGGACGGGTTTCGAGTCCGTTGTCATCCCCTTACGTGTTAAATTACTCTGGGACACGATACAGTAGGAAAAAGAGAGGGGACGTGGTGACGTGAGAGGACTGCAACTCGACTCCGGATTGTCGGCGACAATGAGCCGGTGAACTTTCGATCCTCGGCAAACACGATTTTGATATCTGCTTTTAAAAACCGGAAAATCTCTTTTCAAAAGGGAGAGGTAATACGACCAGGGACAAGCTAATCGGTGCACACACGTCACGCATCAAAATGCTTTAGATAATAGGCTTTATACAAATTACGAAACCGGAACATTCCTCACACTTCAAATTATATGATAAAAATCATTTATAAACAAGCGAGCGGTAACATATTACTGTCAGCATTTTTCCAATTAATAGCATTTCGGGTTTTATTATGTTAAATTTTTTGCTTGCTTCCATCCCGTTTGATTAATATGTAATATATCGATTGTTAAACATTTGTTTTTAGTTTTTTCTGCTTTCCGCAAATGGATTAATAATGATAGTAATAATAATCCAGTATAACATTATTATCTTTAGATTTGTATTAATCCTGTTGTTTTCTTATATTATTTTTATGTGGAGATTATTATTAATTATTAAAATGTTATATTGCAATTTAAAATCTAGACGTGTTTAATTTACTCTAAAAATTTAACGGCGCTGCTTATTGATATTAATGCACAATATTAATATTGAAAGTAGAAGCTTTCTTATTAGTCTCATAATCGGTATTTAATTTGGAACATTAGATAATAATCTACCTTTTATTTGAATTTTATAGGTACTTCTGCACACAAACTCGATATTTTTCCGTAACGAGACAGTCGCTTTTTCTTTTTTTTATAACGTTATACACAGATAGTTTTTCGCTCTCCGTTTGTGAACAACAAAAGTCTTGTGAAAATGTTTGCGGATGGTCTCCAATATATCTGCGATATATCTGTCGAAATATATTTTTATATACAGTCGACTTCACGAAGCCATTAAATGCGACGCAATCTTGGAAATGGATCAAGCTTATATGACATTACAAACTTTGGAAGTCTCGTTACTTGAAATGATGCTTAATATTACCTTTACAATCTTCATGATATTATCATAAATTTTTGTACGAAAAAAATTCTTTACGCAAATTATTTATGTAAAAGCAATAGTTTGTAAAGATGGTAATAGCTTTCTTTACGCATATCTAAAAAAATACTATCATGAAATGAAATTCTTAGTTACAAAGAGGAAATTGATAAACGTTTAATAAATCCTTATATTTCATTTCATCAGAATTTATTGTTTTCCGTGCATACCTGTAAATTCATTTGTATGGATGCAACATCCAGTGATCACATTTCGGATATCTATTGAATATCGAAATGTATCTTGCAATATATTCAGTCATTCAATATCCAAGAGATATTTCCCAGTATCTCCCGTATATCTATCTCCAGTGTGGACGATTGTACGATGCGAGTTCGATCATGCAGAGTACACAGCACATATAAAACAACCGCAGAGAAACGGATAAAGACGTTAAACAACACAATCATCTTGATATCCGTTCGATCTACAAAGAGACAACCTCGCGTTGCGGGTACTGCAAAACGAGATGTCTAGAATCACGATGAGAAACGCGACAAAACATAAAATACGAATATCGAGTGGACACTAAGTGAGAGATAAAAGGTAGATACGAAAGGGAAAAAAGAAAAAGAAAAAGGAGGAGAAGGGAGTAAAAAAAAAAGAGATTTATGGATAAAAAGGTAGATTTGAAGAAATCAAGAATCAGAAAAAAAGATAATAAGATCAAGATGTGATGATGTGCGAGAACGCGTTGATTAAAGTGCACGTACTTACGTTACTTAGAATACGTCGTGTATTCCGGCTGCTTGTGCAGTGGATGTGAAATGTGGGCGGTACAGATGCATTGTCGCGTTGGTCTTCTCTCGTGGTTGTGCTGCCAGCTTCGCCATTTCGGAGCGAATGACGCGAAGAGTGACGGTGTGTAAATATGCGTACGCGTGCGTTAGACGCGTGCCGATTGTGTGCACGCTTAATGAGCACGTGAGTGAATGGCGATATGAAAAGCCACAAGTATGCTATTAATTGTACGTGTTTTTTGATTACGCAGTGACTGATTGCGCTATAAGACGTCCAAAATATTCCTGTTTTTTAAATCCTGTTATATAAATCTTCAGATACATTTATCAATATGCAAAAAAAATTTTGTCTAAAAAATAAAGAATAAGAGAATAGACGAAATCTCTTTTTCTCGAATGTTCATTAATAATATCTTATAGATATCTAAGAACATTTATCAGAATTATCTGCATATTTTTTCCTTGAGATGATGATCGAAACTCCGCTAATCGTTTTATTTTTTATCGTACTATTTCCAACTGATGATTCTAAAGCTAAAATCTTTCGAAGCGCGATTTATTGGACCCGTAGGAAATGATTACCGCATGACTTGACTTAAACTTTTTCCTTGTTTCGTTGATATTCACAGATACTCAGAGATCGTTGGTTTATTACTTAAAAAAAAGCTTTTTCACAAATTGGTTGTGAATTAATGATTGTTGCTCTTCTGCAGAAAATGTTTAGATGCACAAGCGTACATTTTTGTTTATAAATTCCATTTTTGTTTATAAATTTTGTAAAGAAACTTTGAATATCTTTAACTTGTTATTTTTTGAAAGAAATTTTGAAAGAATTTATCACGCTGTAACATTTTTTTGACGTTCATTCGTAAGAAATATATAGAAACTTATAACATATAATGAAATAAGCACTTTTTAATCAATGATCTTTCTCGCTCCATGAATTTTATCCCATTCTCATCTCTATGAGACAGTATAGATGGCAATATAAATATGAATAAATAAGTTTATTAATCGCACTTCTCGATCCGTTCGAATGGCGACTTCATCGAATGAACGAACGTCCCTTGATTTTATTTCGAAAGCGGAACGCTGTGTTTTATCTCTGTATCAATTTGTTTAGTTAAGGAAAATTGTAAAGCATTTATATTAATTAATTTTAATCCCGCGTGTACGTCGGATTTTTATATGAACGATGCCGGTTCGTTCCATTGTACCACTGCTATTTCTTTATGAGCGCCATGGAAAAAAGGCGCATTTTAAACCTATTCGCATTTTTATTTGGTCGTTTGTCGATTCCGCCGAATGTTGTCGAATCTAGGAACGTTACTTTGCAAACGAGATGCTCGCCGAGTGTAGATCAGCTTGATATAGATTTTAAATAGAGGAAATTCGAACGACGTGTATTGTATGGTTTAACGATCATTATTTAGCGATTACGAAACGATTGGCTGTACAATAATTCGAGATTCCGGATCACAAATATCCGTATAAAACACGGTATGGTGAACCTTCTTCTTAATTGACGTCTAGATAGGTGATATATAATGTGAGAGAGGCGATATTTCGTAGCTCTACCGTTCCGTTTAATAAAATTATTCGTTTAGATACTTATCACAACAGGTGGAATATATCGTAGGAACCCTGCCTGTGTCTTATGTGTATGTGTGTGTATGTTTGTGTCTGTTGCTGCATGTCTATGTATATATATCATACACGTGTGTCCAATTTTACAACCACAGCGAATCCCGATTACATCAGATATTGGTACCAGCGCAATTTCAGCGAGTTCAAATTTCTGTAGATATGGAAATTGTTTCTTTGCGCTTGTATCCGCATAGATGGAAACACGACGTTTGCGTGAAGTTCACTGTTCCCTGTCTCTATCAAAAATTGAACTCATCGAAGTTGCACCGACATTTTAATCCCTGAATTATATTAACAAAGCTTTTCCGGCACACAGCGCGTTCCCCTCGGCGCACGGAATTCCAAATACGAATTTACACTTCGCGCAAAGACTATTTACAGGGGAAACGATCAGAGAAACGGTTCGACCACAATAAAATATCGGGCATCGCACAATTAGGGACGGTTTGAAAATTTCTATTCTCGAATCCATGCGCAAAATGGAGAATCGCTACCAATATGTATTATACTATCTACAAAGATATCGAGAATCGAATGCAAACAGAGTCTAATTTCCATCAATTGCGGTACCGTGAAATTTTACATCCTGTATAATACACTGACAAACAAGAAACGATGCACTGTATCGGCATTGTATCGGCGGTTAAACCGGAAGAGAAACCATATGAGTTCGTGACCAGTTTTCGTCCGTAACTCATAGAAGCGATACAAAATAATTATAATCACAGTTCAATTCTTTGCATAATTGCGCGGACTAGCACAAATATTTCTATGGCTCGGTAGAAAAAAGAGTATAAGTCAAAATGTCTTGCTTTTTCCCGAAGAGATAAAATAAACTATTAAAAAATAAGATATTGTCCAATGTTAGCTAAATATTAGGTCGATGCAAAAGTTCTTGCCAATGCGGATAGATATCTGTTGTCACATGCGTTAGATTTATAAGCAGAAACATTTATAGTCTTTGTAAGTTGGCATCTTAATATTAATATTTATACCTGATAAGCCATAGATGTCAACATAACTTTATATTTAAAAATGGAGCCATTCACCATTATCTTTTGTTTAGTTTTCATCAAAAGAAAAGTGCCGCACACAGAATTATTTGTGAGACATAGGATAAAAATGTTATAACCATTAGAACGTGTGCGAATTGGTTTAAACGATTTAAAAACGGTGATATCAATGATAAAGAACGCTCTGCAGTTGTGGAAGAGAACGAATCGCGGAAAGATAGAAAAAAGTCGTGAAAAGTACTTCGATTAATTTATATTGTATTTTTTACCGATTTTTTAAATATTGATTATAATAAAAAAATTGCAAGAAATCGGCTAGAACTTTTGCGACCTGATTCATTTTTATGATATTATCATGATATTATTATTAGAATATATATTGTCAATTCAATAAATTTTTTTGATGATTTAAAGTAAACAAATTGACTTTAAGCTTTTTCATCAAGCGTCAAAAATAATTTTACAAAATAATTTTTGAGATCACATTTTCCTAGATAATAACAGAAGATGTGAATAGACATGAGTATGAGCTTATGCTTAGAAAACGTAGAGTTTTAACTCATTGAATATTCTAACAGTAATTTTATTTATTGCTGTATTATACTATTGCTATAATATTATACTACTGAAAATTAAGTAAAATATTTTTGTATATTTTGTATTCTTTTATTTATGAGTGTATAATATATATACTGATAAATAAAATGTATTTTATATTAACTTCTCTAATAATTATGAATCACACGAGAAAGTGAAAATGATCATCACTAGGTCATCCATTTAAAAATAAAGTACAATTTCAGTACAATTTAAGCTATGAAATAATCTTTTTTACATAATTGAGATATAAAAGCGAATCAAAACTCTACATTTCTCGCGCAAACTCACATTTATTCACATCGCCCACGGTCCGCATTAGAAAACCATTTTCAAATTCCAACGCTCTCGAATTACCGCCGAGGGGACAGCCGTAGTATCGCGGGATCGATCAAGGGATGTCGCAGGATCGGAGGCCCGTGCCGATTATCGTGCATGCGTTCACTCGTCGACATCGATCAGCCAGACGGCGCGGTCTAAGCGAGAAGGCGTCACCATCGCGTCGTTCATAGAGATCATCTTGTTTAGAGTTGTCGTCTCCCGCAGCAACCGCACGCTACCCTCGTAAGTCATCGGACGGTGTTATTGCGAGGACGTCCGCGGTGGTTGACCGTTGGGCGGCGGCGGAGGCGGAGGCGGTGGTTGCGGATGCACCTGGTGGGACAGGAGACTGTGCGCCTGCACGTGTGCTGCCGCCGGATGGTGATGGTGATGTTGATGATGATGGGAGTAGAAGATGGGCTGCGCCGTGGTGGGCGCGCACGAGGTGCCAACGCCGACACCGACGCCGACACCGACGCCTACACCGACACCGACTGAATGTGACAGGGCGGAGGTTGCACCTACCGAAGACGGCACCGGGGGTCCCGGTGGTCCCGGCGCTGTCACCGACACGGACACGCCGGCGGAAGTGCCGGTGCCAGCTGATGCCTCGTGGTATAAGATCGGTACCCTGACTAGCCTCTGGGTGGCGTGCGCCATGTTCGCTGCCTCCAGTTCGGCAGCCAGCTGCCGCTTCCACTTGTTCCGTCGGTTTTGAAACCAAATCTTCACCTGGGTCTCCGTGAGTCTGAGCGAAGCGGCGAGACCGGCGCGCTCCGACGATGAGAGGTAACGCTTCATGTCAAACGTGCTCTCCAGTTGGAACACCTGCGACCTGGAGAACACGGTTCTAGTCTTCTTCTTGCGTTTTATGCTATTCGATTCGCGACCATCCACGCTGATCTGTACGTTGTTCTGACCGTTATTGTTGCCGTTGCCACTGCCGCCGCCGCCACCGCCGCCACCACCGCCGCCTCCACTACCACTACCACCACCACCACCACCACCTACCGAAGTACCGTGAAGACTTGTTGAAGTAGACTCGCCTTCGCCATCGGCATCCGCACAATCGTCAGCTTCACCGAGGTCATCGTGCGCCTCGTCGCCGCTTGATGGACTCCTCGCGCGGTGTAGACGATCATCAGCGTTGTCGTCATCGAGTTCGTCTAGAGGAAGATATATGTATTCAATCACCATATAACTTCTTTATTTATAATTTGTTTTTCAAGACTTATATATATTTATTTCGAATTTTTTCATGTGTCTTTGTTCTTTTAAAATCTATCGAAATCTATTCTCGCTTATTGATTATTATATTATTGCATCAATAAACATAAATTTTCTCTTAAAACTTTTATATATATATATATATATAAAACATATAACTTGTTTAGATATATAATTGTTATATATTTTTATAAAGAAAATTATAATTATTTCCTTTTCCAATACATTTAACTTTGCTCACAATTAAAAGTTTCCGGACACTTTTTACTTGGAATCGATAGTTGTGTGTAGAGTTATACTTTTCTATTAATTATCTCTTTTGTTTCGTAAGTTACTGAAACAAAGATCTTTTTATTTACGAGAATCGTTATTTTCAACCAGGATTGTTCTTAATAAGTAATGCAAGATACACACACACACACTATATATATATATATATATATATATATATATATATATATATATATATATATATATAGATCTGTCTAATTAAATATGGCGCAAAACTCGCGGAGATCAGAATTGTGATATCATGTAACGAATAATGGATATTTGTAATGTCTGTGTGTGTGAAGTATGAAAGACACATTGAGTATATTTATCGATATAATCAAACTGTTAACGAGAGAAAGGTAAACGCGTTAATCGCTCTTCTTTTTAAACGTGATCCATATACGTTAATCAGCCTGGCGAACGCTTTGGATTTATACAAATTCCCTCACACGTGCTCCGATAAATCGTCATTATACATTTCTCTATCCGTATTGAATATTTAATCAATTAATAGAATGCTAATTAATATTCTATTAATCCATTTTGACATAATTGCTGCGTATTGAATTCCCCATGCCGCTATCGATGCATCATCCCATGACATTATTTGCGATGCATGCATATTTGTATAAAATATCATTATACTGCCATGTCTCTTTTGCGGTGTGTGAGAATATAAAGGAAACAGTAAAACATGCAATTTATTCATTTCCTATAAATATTTTCTTTATCACTGTGTCTTTTAATTGATTGTACAATATTCCACGTACACAAATCTATCAAGGATAAATATGATCGCTTTATTTTTACCAACAAAATGTCATTAACATGTGTATAGAATGTTTAATCCCTTCTTTTTACAAATGATCGTTGTGGCACAGACAAAAAGTTGGCTGAAACGAAACTAGATACGATACATTTTTATAATCAATAATTTGATATTTGTTATACCGGAAATATAATCGAACCGAACATATTTTTAAAAATATGTGTTTTTTAACTTTTTTGTTCGTAAAGTGAGAATCATTATTATTACCATTAAAACAAGATTTATTAAAAAATGTATTGATCTCTTATAGCCTTAAATATTTCCTCTTTTTTTCCTTTTATTTTTTTCTATACGATTATTTTAATTATATTTGCTCATTTTCGATAAAATTGTTGACTTTAAAAAAAATTTAATTATCAGCCCTCTCAGAATTTATATGAAAACAAAAATAATGCACGATGGCAAGCGATCGTTGTTATCATTATCGTATTGTTAAAGAATTCAGTATTGTAAATCAAGTCTGGCGAGAGATCGTGTTGTTCATAGGTGGGAATAGTAACTGCCTAAGTGCTTAGGCAAGGTGGCAGAAGCAAAACGATCATCGAGTAAGGCGATCGTCGTTGGTTTGTCGTGATGGAAGCCATAGAAGCCTTACGCATAGTTGTATACGCGAAGATATACACATAGATACACGAGCGCGTCTATAATGCGCATTTACAGACAATATATTTGTATATCTACAGAGACCCTCTGCATGATCCTCGTTTTTCTTTGTCTTTTCTTCGCGATCTATACGAGTTAGCAGGTCCACGTCTCAATCGTCTTGAGATATTGGTCTGTGCATCTTGATGTGTCTGACATATTTTCGAAATTTCTTTGGTCGAAAGCGCAGAAAATTTTTGATTAATCGAACTGAGAAAGTTCTTATATCAAGCAAAGTAATAAAATTTTTATATAATTGTCGGAAACATTTATTTCCTTATTTTTCAGAGCACACTTTTGGGTTATAGATAAATATTCCAATTTTTCTTTGATGGAATAATTGAATTATTCTAATAATAATAAATTATTATATAACTATTAAAAAAATTATATTACGTATAAAATACATCAAATAAAATATCCTGTTTCTTTTTGTTTTTTACTTAATCAAAAAATTTCAAAAAAGAGAGAACTTCATATTACTATTTCTATTTGATTCTACGAAAGCCGATGTTCCAGACCACAGTTACGAAACAGTGTTAACATCTCCGACCATGGCGCACGTTTTTCTTCAAATTATCCTTAATAAGCCGTCTCGATCTGCTTGAGCACGCAGGGTTGACGGGCAGGAAAGGAAATCGAACTTACCTCGATGTGGAAAAGATGCGGACGCGGGACTAACGCGGCTAAGGGTGCCGACCACGTCGCTTGGTGAGGGATGCTCGAGCGTCTGCAGGCCATGCGCCGGCCTCCATGGAAACGGCCAGCCGGCGCCACCGAGTAGAACGCCGCGAATACCGTCGGCGTCGACGATGTCTGGTGATTGGCCAGCGACCTGCACAGCATTGCTGAGGGCGGATGAGGCCGCAGCGGCCAGTCGCGAATGATGCTGATGTTGCTGCTGTTGCTGTTGATGGAGATGTTGCAGCGTCGACGGATAGAACAGGCCGACCGGATATCGACTCGCTATCAATCTATACGAGATGGCACGTTGTTGTTTTATAATGTTTATTAAGTATGATATATAATAGATATACGTATAGATTCAAGGATTTGTTAGTAATTAAAATCAGTTGGAAGAAAAGCAACGATTACAGTTTGTCCAGTTAATAGATCTCACGTAAATTTCAAACGATCCAAAGGCATTAAGATTTTAATTAAGTTGATTAACTCAAAATTGATTTTTTTTCTTAACTAAAATGTTGAGATATAACTTCGAAATCAGAAAACAAAGTCATCCAGTTTTTAACTGAGAAATCTTTTAAATTTTTATTTACATTTAAATGTAAAAAATTTTACTCTTCAGAATTTTAATTTAGATCTTTTGTTATCACAATTATCAATATATTAAATATTAATTATTAAATATCAATTAAATATTAAAATATTTTTTAATAGATGAAAAAATATATAGATACATTTATAGATACATTAACTTATTACATTTATATTACATATTAATACAATCTTATGATAGATTTTCTTAATAGTAAATGTATTAGAATTATATAATATTACATCATTATTGCAGAAACTTAAATTGGATCGTATTTAATTTAACATAGTAACATGTTATTGTATTTGTGCATTAAATTAACGTATGACAACTCGAGTACAATTTTTAGCTTTGTTTACGAAAGAATTTACTAATCGTCACTACATATAAATACGAACAGACTCTGTCTGTGACGCGGATAGTTCAAGCGGGATCGTTACGTTTGGGATAAGTGCCGTCGCTCGTAGTCGACGGCCATTACTATTCGGATTTACTCAACCACTCGGGAGAAAGCAAAGCTCTTCACTGAATGGAATATATTTGGAAACGGTGTTTGCACCGCAACAATAGGTGGACATGCTACGAATAAACGCTTGACTGGTTATTAAGAGTAAAAATCCGCTTAGAGCAAGAAGCTCTCGAGAAAATTGTCACGCTGACCAGAAGAGAAGCATACCTGCGTCGCGACCCTTCCGGTGGCAAATTCAGTAGCAGCTTTATGCTCACAACAACGACATGCGGAAACCTTAATTAACACATTGAATGCCGTGAACGGCACTTGAACTTTTAGTGGCGCCATGCCGGTCACCAGTGACCGGCGCTGACCGTCACTACCAAACTCACAAATTGTATAAAACTTATATCAAATTCGTAACACAAAATAATATTTGTAATTCTATAAATATAATTAATATTGAAGTAATAGTTTAAAACAACGTCTAAAATTATAGTTTAAATAAATGTACTATGCATGACAATTTGTATAATTCAATTATATTATATAATATTTTATCGAGATGTAAATCTAACAGTAAAAATTTCATTTCGAAATTGCCAGAGAAACAAGTAAATCAGGGCCGGCATTCGATATATTAAAATGACTCTTAATAACGCAGTTTCCAAATTTGTTCCTTAAAAAACATGTTACACTCATGTTACATGTTACAACGATGATAAAATACGATAATGCAATAAAACTTATCTGAAATTTTGCGAATTTAGTGGCTTTCTCTCGGGTCTTTAGATCGTTTATCAGTAAATCTGTCATTGGGTCTTCATGACTGATTGTCCTCTAGTTTTTATTTGACCGCTTATGTGCTTAATGATTTTTTCTTTCTTTCTTTTTTCTTCTCTCCTCTCTCTCTCTCTCCTCTCTCTCTCTCTCTCCCGATCGCGGCTAAACGTCATTGTTGCATGCGCTATGGAAATATGAAATAACCGATTTGTAGTGAACAGAAATATAGACAAACAGGATCTACCGGTCGACTGGCCGATATCGACAGGCAGGGCCGGTTGGTCAAGCATGCGGGCCGAGGAGGCTTCGGAAGCCTTAGTACTTTCCCGCGCGCGTGTTCCTTCCTCGCTTCCCCGTCGCAAACGTCTGTGATGAGCGAACTGATCTCGTTTCGATACGTTCTCGCCACGCAAAAGCGTATTTGACTTTATTCGCCATACGAATAGCACTTTGCGTCTACTATCACTTGGATCTCGTTCGTGACAACAGATATGGTAAACAATTCATTGAATGTTCCGTCTTGTATAATACCAGACTAATGGTTACATTCATTTTGCAATTCATTTTAAAATATCTGAAAATATTCTTCATTTTTCATATCTTAAGATAATGTAATATCTTAAGATAATGTAATTTCTTAAAAAATTTTGTAACTTGATGTTATTAGCTTGAGAAGCTAAGATCCAATTAAATCCACAGTAAAATCTGAACACTTTCTGTCTTTCAAGCAAGAGATGATTTAATGAAATCTACTCTTCTTTACATTTGCTAAATCGATTGGATATATCTCTCTTTTAACGATCTTTATATCAACGAATCAGCGATGTTCACGTTTATGTAAGTTAATGCCGCATCGACGACACTCGAGTGATAATGTGTCAACCGTTTATCACTAGAAAGAAGTCACGCTGGGCGATAGATACGACACAACAATAACGACACGATGACGAAGCTGCCCGAGATCGAAGGAAAGGAGGAATTAAGAGGGACCCTTCCTAAGAGAATTCCTCAGCGACACGCGATCTTCGGTGCGCCTCTTCCCCACGATTCTCCCGGCATCGAGACGAGATATCGAGCTATTCTCAAGAAGGCTTCGCGCGGCTAACTGGAGAAGAGAGACGACGGCCCGGGGCACACACAAATACCCCGGAAAAGATAAAGGAAATCTGACAACCGCCTGTTTTGTAAGCATTCAGAGACCCTTCTCTGAAGAAGCAGGTATAAACACCAAACACTTGGATCTCTCTCGGTGGAGAGATCCACCACCATTTACTGCCTATAATTCCACAGATCTTACGTCTTAGGCAGCCGCGAACACTCGATGTGGCTAGGTTTACGAGTTCTCTCTATATAGGCACTCAAGGACTCTTCTCAGCGATACTCTCCCTTTAACGCGCTCTTTCGTGTTTCTCTAGGTCATCGAACATATACTTAATTCACGTGACTCACCTTTGATTTCTGTCTTTCTTTTATCGATCTTTTGGATATACAGCGATTGTATTCATATTCGATTTCCAGTTTTTTGTTTTGCGCGTATTTTTTATTTTGTATGTAATTTCATTTTCAACTTAATATTATATAATTTTGATAATAATGATTTTATCATTTATAAATTAAAATAAGATTTTTAAAGGAAATAGTTGAAATAAAGGAAATAACTTTTACTCAAGTTGTAACTTTTTAATCTTTTAAATATTATATATATTAACAAAACTATGAAAAAAGTTTATAACAAGGCAAACTTGAAACTAATTGGAAAGTAAACTTTCTTATTTAATTATTCTATAGGTTTTTGAACCCTCAGTTTTATATTCTTTTTCATGAATTCCCTATTGAAAAGTCTGATTTAAATTTATTCGAGAGTTTATAATTATTATAATTATAATTTATTATAATTTATCATGTGGAATATTAATTTATTTGCAACTTACCGCGATAATTCTTTAAAGATTTTGTTAGCTTTTATTGGACCCTTACATATTTTTAATACGAGGCGCCCGAGTTTACCTTTATTGGGCATTTCCGTTAAAATTTTTCCTCCGTGTCTTCAATGACGTGTTATATCGCTTGCTTGTATTGATTATTATTCTACCTCTGCTTGCGCGCTCAGTAAGTGCCATTCTCAAATATAAACTCTTTATGCCGTTAACGATCGCTCGTAACATGATACGTTTCGTCGTGTATCGTTACACCGAGGGTAGTTAGGAGCGTAGCGAAGAAAGAGAAGTCGATCGCGTTCGCTAGCGAAAGTGCGCCCAAAGCGGTTTGCAATCTGTATGCTCAACATGCGATCATCACGCTGTGTTCACAGAGAAAAATAAAAACAAGAGGCTAAAGAAAACAGAGAAAAATAGATTATTGGATATTAACGAGGAAAAATAAAGAGAAAAGAAGTAAACGGGTGGGATAAATTTTCAAGTTATGTTTGTTACCAACTGATAAAGAATGTTAAGAAGCATTCTTTTATCATATATCCCTTTCATATATTATTTAATTTAATCTGAGTTTTATTTCTCTCTTTCTCATACATGTGTGTAATATGTGATGAAATCTTACACTTATCGCCTTATGAAGCGTCGTCAGAATGACCCAACAACAATTTATTGACTTTCAAAGCGCTCGGCTAAATCCACTAGTTGGCTTCATGACATTATTGGCTTGCGAACAACCAATCTATTTCCATGTTTACAGCAATAACTTTATCTCGATGTGTAATCTAAAGAAAATTATTACTATAAATATATCTCTTAATACACAATTTTTATATTATATACAATTTAGAATTTATAAATTCTAAAGAATCTTTTTACAAAGAAATGATTGATAAAACTGATATGTTAAGAATAGTAACAAATAGTAACAAATTTCTTAAAATTGTATCGAAAACGCGACACGCCGGCACGATTCGCAGTTATATACATATTTATATTATAATTATTTTTAGATTAATTATGCTAGTTGTATCTTCGCGTACGACTTTTTAATCAAAGATTCGTGGACGAAGCAATGTCGAATGAAATAGGAGAGAATTGTATTCCGACGCAATTACGATCCATACGGTCGCCGCCATTGCTCATTCTGAGCATTTGTTCCCAACGTCGAAACATCCATATCACTCGCGAATAGGCGATCATACACAATAGGCTTTATCGTATCTTCCTTTGAAACTTGTAGCGCGATCCCACCCTAATTAACGAATCATTCATCGGCACTGTAATTAACGAGGCGGTTTCTGTCGCGGATTATATCAGACGGATCCTTCCGTTCGTGGTCCTATCCGCGCCCACGGTAACGTTTTTGAATATAAGCCTCTGCGAAATCGCGAGCGAATCGAACAAAAAATATTTTATACTCCGCGCCAGAATCAATGAACCGCGTGAATGAATCTGAAACATTGAAAATGAATAAGATCGACGCACGTGAAGCGATAATTAATTTTTCTAAACATAGAGCTCGCGATGAAATCCAATTGCTTTGTTTGTTCATTAATTTTCTGCCTAACATAATTTCCAGGATAAATGCATGGACCTTTTTTTTTAGGAATTTGATGTATATTTGGAATTGATGGCGTCTATAATAAGATTCAAAATATTCAAAATATCGTGTATACGTATCAGTTATGAAGATATGAAGAACATATTTCTTCGGTTCAAGTTGCGTCTTAAAAAGGAGTTGGATGCGATTGTTACAATTTCATAAAGCGCGCATGTTACATCGGGCATATCCAGCGCGTAAATCCCGGTGTGCGCGCTTACTTCCCTGCGGAGAAATATTTGATTAGTTAAGTTTTATATACACACACACACACACACACACATATATATATATATATATATATATATATATATATATATATATATGTATATGTATATATATATATATAGAGGATGGTGCTCTGCTGAGATCGCATGGCGCCAACTTCTCTCTTCATGACCTTGGCAAGCGAGAATCTCAGGCTGGCGTAGAGCGGCGATTTAATAATAAATCGAGCCTAGAACTTGCGCACTTCCTCCCGGAAGAGACGTAAGGGCTGCTTGCTCGGCAAATGGGCCGCGGGATAGGTAGCCCGTTTCTCGAGGGAATCTTAGGCTTCTTAACCTTGGACTATACGTGTACGGCATTTCATCCGCATCCATTATGCACTCTACGCCTAATTGATTTTTTGCCATCCCCTCTTTTTATCGACGCGTGCGTTTTGGCAGCAAATTTCATCGTTAATTGTTCGTGACGTTAATTAGCGTGCTTGCAAAATTATGCTTGGGACACGCGTGTTTTGCGCACGCGTGTGTGTACGTGTGAAAATGGCGCGAGCGCACGATCATCGCGTAATTCTATATTGCCGTGCGAATTTTTGTTAAATTACATTTAAACGCGTAAATAGATCCGAACGGAATATATGCGATTTGTAATTTTACGTATCGCCGCGGAGTGGTTTATTACAAGCAAAACGCACCTTTTCCATGGCTCTTTGTGATGCGTGAATTATGTCGTGCATTACTTGAAAATTTGTTGCGTCATTATATCCATTTTGCGTTAAATTGCATTTGCGCATAATTTGCGCTTTCTTCAGTGCCATACATTCAAAGAAAAAAATGAGTTATTTTACATATATATTTCACCGCATATCACGGAGATATACAATAAAAACCTTCCCTGCGTTTAGTTTGTCCAATTTAGTTTTTAATGAATTAATGTTCAGTTGCATATTAATCAATAAATTTTGATAGATTTGATAAAAACAAAAATGTTTACAAATTTAGAAATAATTTATAAATACAATTTAGAGGAGTTTTGCTGGCCATAAGGGTGATGCTTATAATCTTGAAAGTGCCAAAATTCTCATTTCTTAACGAAAATGGAATTAACTATGCGCTTTTGGCGAAAAGAAAATCTGTTTATTAAAGTTTACCACTACTCCGTCGCGATAAGTTCGTTTGTGTGACGGGCTCTACTCGATGAGGCTTTTCTCGTTTAGTGAAGTGTACCCCAACAGTGCATACGAGTGGAACTTAATCAAATGGTAAACGGGTGGAAAACAAGCAATCGTGGCCGTCGCGCCGGCAGCCAAGCATAGCGAGGACGCGGAGAAAGGGCGGCGAAGGCGCGGACGGGGACGAGAATGGGAGCGGGGAAGGAGTCGTCAATTGAGGAGGGGGTGTAAATCTGATAAAATCGTCTCGAACCCTCGAGTCTCTCTCTTCTGCCCCTTGCGGCGCCCAGTACCATGCTCGGATTCCTCGCAGATATATCCGATAGCGCGCGGGGGCCATCCTAAATAACGTAAGTAATGTAAGAGGGTGATGTTGTTGCTACGGTTGTTATTAAATGAGACAGCCTAATAGGCCCATTACGGTCCCCTCGTCGGTCCATTCCCACATAATATAATCTTCACCGCACGCGCTCGCTCGTTGCCGCTACCCCTTACTGTTTCGCCACCCCCAATATGTCGTGTATCTTGATCTGAGCGAGCACACGCCTACAGAAATCTTCGGTCCACGACGGTCGTGAAGACCTTGAATACATCCCTTTCCACTCGATAATCCAAGTTGACAGCGCGGACATTAGGTCGTGGAACACGGTGTCCCGCGTCAACTAAAAAATATCTTGGACTTTTCTGAGCAATTTGGAATCGATTTTTCATTCGGTCAAAGATGTCGAGAAACCTCATCGTCATTGCGACTTAATAATTCTCAATTTTAAGCTTCTGACAAGAGTAAACCTTAATAAATTGCTTGTTAAAACAAAATCGATGAAAAATTCTCGACTGAAAACAAAGTTTTGTTGCTAAAATATTTTCAGAATATTGATTTTTTACTTGAAAATATATATTTGAAATGTATTTTCTTCGATCAATTTCATTGATTATAATGCTGCAGGTTGCAAAAATTAAGGTTCCTTCGTTTTTTATTAAATTGATGCTCTCAACGAATATTAACGCGCGTGATTCAGTTAACGTAATTTATACATCGCTAATGCAAAACGCGTTCCATCGTACACTGGTACACGCGTTCGTGTACAATTATGCGAATAACGGCAGCGAAGAGTCGGATATTAATCCATCGCAATGGTATTGTCGAATCTCTCGGGTCGAAGCTTTGCGAATGCGTGTTTTTATCGTGGAAATGTTAGAGTGGCGGAGTTTCTAATTGCCTGAGAGAGGGCGCGGTCTTAATTTATTCAACAATTCTGCCAATTACGCAAGCGGCGAATATGAATAACGACGATGTTACGAATTAATTAATCATTAGCAAGTATTAGCAACTCCATTTACCGACACTTTTGCATTAATATTAAATGGTGATGGCATTGAATTAGCCATTAAACGATGGCGTTTAAATCGTTGAATTATGTAGAAGGGTTCTTTTCCTCTCTTTTTTTCTTTCATAAATGTCCGCTAGGAACATTTTGCTAACCGTGTATTATAAATATAAACTAAATTATATAAATATAAATCAATGTGTTTTATGTATTTTACTCGAGTGAAAGACTGACGTATCGTTCTATGCGGCGAAATGAATGGCGATCATCGATCAGTACAAAGGTTCAAATTTCGGCCAGTTATTTTGGCGGCACCAACCTATAAAATCGAAGGTCACATTGCCGCATCTGACTGAGTTTAATGTAACGGTATTGTGCATCACGTATACAAATAAATAATGCGCGCGATATATGTTTGCAACTCGAAATATTCTCATAATGTCGATAAAAAGTATTACATTATTACAAAATTGATTATTCATCGTTTCATTTCCGATAACGTGCGAGAAAACGTTTGCGGAAATGAAACGTCATTCGTGAGAATAATGTAAAGCTCTCACATCTCTCTTCACGTTAATCATTTTTAAGACTGAATTTAGAAACACGGAGCTTCACTTTCACGGATTCCCTGCTGAGAAACAGCTTCGCGATTATATTATGTATACTTATAGGATGTCGCAATGGAAATCGCGATCGTTTGAAGTTAAAAAAAGAAAGAAGACTGATTGCTTTGACAGGTCTTGATATATCAACAGTTTTTGAGATTTCAATAAATTAAAACCAATTAAAATCGCAGAGGATCGAAAAATCACGAAGTGCAAATAGGTAAAAAAAGAAGCTTATTCTTCATCTAAATGTAAGATTGAATGCATTCTGCTTTTTCTGTTAGTGAAATATAAAGAGATGTAAATATTAAAATATGCAATGTTGAAAATTGAAATGACAGACGTCTTAAAAGAAACTATATTTGAATGAAAGTCATCTGATACATTCTATATATATTGTCTATGTTTTATTTCCCAGAACGAGACATGTAAAATTCATTGACGCATAACGTCACCCAAATCTTCTATTCAGTTTATTTCGCGGCCTTATGTAAATAATGCAAAAGTCATTCAATTGATAGAACAGTCTTTCGTCGCATTTTGTCGGTCATTTATATTTTCATAGACATTATGTAATGTGAGACACAGCTATATTATCACGAAATCATAGATTTTCGAACAGTTCACAACTTTTAATTATAGCAATATTCAAAAACAATCTTGCTCATAACATACCTAAAGTAACAACAAATTTGCAAAATCTTTTTTGCAAATCGTGATACGAAAAACGTTTAATCAAACATATTGATTAAGTGATTAAACTTGATGTATAAGTTTACGATAAATGTACGATCGTTTTATAAAATACTTACTTGGATGTTTCATTGTCCAAGAGTTTCATTTATTTACAAATTGTTCTCACAAAATTTGTCAAAATTAAAAATGCGATGAGATTAGAAACTATGTCGACTAAAATTTTATTGCCAAAAGAATTCGCGAAAACAGGAAATTAAGTCCAAAGCCACGTACCTTGATAGCATCGCGAGGTCCGCCGACGCTTGGTGTCCTAATAATGGATTAGTAGAAGCATCGCCGGGCGGCGAAAAAGTCGCAGCTGGACTGGTAGCACTGGTAGCACATCCGATACCGATATTTGCGGAATTCGCTCTGTGCTCCAGTCCGGTATGACCGGTTGTAGATAGTCCGCCACGTTGACCGCCGGACAATCTTAAAGATGTGGGCGAAGATGAGATCCTCCCGGGGCTACCGCATGACGGCGGGATTCTTTGCGAATTTTGCGAGTTTGTTGGTGGTAACGGCGACGTCCGATCGACGTCCGATGACTGTCTCTCACCGGACCCCGTAGAAGTCGTCGAATCGACGGGCGGTGATTCCGGTCTGCCGAGGATGCTAGAGATACTGAAGGACGTATACTGCGGATTGCAGGCAGGCCTGAGCACCGGCTTGCTCACTGTGTCGAAGCTGAACGAGTGGTGGTGATTGCTCAGGCCGCAGCCAGACTTGCCGTTTTTTTCCTGCAATAACAGCTCCGCCGGTGTGGAGCTGCTCCTGGAGCCTTCCAGTTCCAGATCTTCTTCCGACACAACCGATACTTCAATCTCCGTCTCGCCGGACATTCTTCGAACCGGCCCGTCCGAGGAGATTTCTCGCTGCGGCACTTCTTCCGCGGCTAGCCCAGCTAGCCCAATACGATTTTTCGAACGAGGTCAAAGCTTTTGTTCCTTATATTAGCCGCGCGTTATTATCGTCGTCGATGTTTCGGTACTCGTTTATATTCAGGGATATTCGGCCGACGATTAATCGTCCGCCGTAGTCTCGCGCAACGCGACCCGACGATTGTCTACTTTGGACGATCGCATATTAGAACGATTCACAGATACGTGGAGCACGTTGTTGTTATTGACTCAGAAGAGGTTGATCGCGCGGTCGATCGTCGGTAGTCGATGCGTGGCCGTCGCCAAGACATCCTCGCGCGCCGTCATGGATCGCAGACGGATCACTCGATCGCGCGACATTCGTAAGCGATACCCTGGACGACAGGATGATAGGAGACAAGCCACTTGGATGGCCCACCCTTTGCGGAGTCACCTTCTCCCCCTCTCGTCCTTCCGCCACCTATCACACCCCCTCTTTCTGTCTTCACTTCTCTCCCTCTTTCTCTCTTACTCTCTCCTTTTTCACCACTACATGTCCATTCAACTCTGCTACATAATTTCTCCTCTCCTTTTCGCTTTCCGCACTTTATCGTCCGCGCGTAAGCGTAAAGCGTTCCCGCGTGAATAACACCGAAGCGAGATGCTCTGTCGTGCCGTCACTTCTTTCGAGTCACAAGATCATCGATCACTTATCACAAATCGATGACGTCATATCGGCCTGTTATCGTGGGAAAGTCATAATGATATGGTTCTTCTTCTTGTCTGGATTGGAAACTATGATTTTTGCACGACGTCGAGGAAACGAAAAAATCGGAAAGAGCTCAGACGTATGTCCGGCCGTTTGGACGGAGAGTTCGCAGTTCATAAGAAAGACGTATCAGTGATTGTGCAAGCGACTCTGTGCTCGCCTCGCGTCGCGTCGCGTCGCGTCGGAATTTCGACTCGCGCGCGTGTTGTTAGAGCATCGGCGTGCGCTGACAACACATTCGGTCGCGTGCTCGCATTAGAAAGAGAGCGACGCGCAAGCACCCTCGTGTCCTGCGATACGCTTCGCGGCGAGTGACGGGCCGCGGCGAATAGGTGCACTGTGCTCGCGCTACTAAGGGTAGGAAAACGCCGGAGAAACCACAGGTCACACAGACGAGAAGAGGCTCGTTTGCACACGCGTAAACACACACACACACACACACACACACACATACACTTACGCTCGCACGTTTGCTCATACGATGAGAGGGTAAAAGTATGAGAGTAGAAGAGCGAGGGGGACGCGACGGTGAGAAAGAGGAAGAATAGCAGCGTGGAGTAAGATAGAGAGAAAGAACGCTTCGGAGTCACGCTTCGAGAGTCACGGGGGTAGTTATTGCGCGCCGCGCGATAGCTAGACTGCGGGGTGCGAGCGAAGGAGAGAGGAAGGCCGCTGTTCGCTAGAACGGAGCAAGCGGATAAATTAGAGGGTGTCAGAGGAAGACAGCGGGAGGGAGCACGCTGACGCGCGCGCGGAGCAAGAGGAAGGTAGCTGAGGGGAAGGGGAGTTTAGCGGAGGGTGGAAAGCGAGCGAGGACGGCTAAGCTGCAAGTTGTCGGAAGGGGTGCGGTTGGGGTAGGTGGCAGGGCGGGGCCTACGGCTTGCCAGGGGTTGGCTTTCCGGATTTCTCATAGGACGGAGGCGCGATCGATGACTCGCGCCGCACACGACTACCCGCTGGGGTAACTCTCGCTGCGGACCAATCGCATTGGTCGCGCCGTCCTTAACTCGAAAGATACTCGCCCTCGACGTTCCGCGCCACGGCGGCGGGTGAACGGGGTGGTTATACGCTAGGCGACGTGAACGTAGAGGTTTGCGAGCGGGGAGGAAGAGAAAGAAGGGTGGCGAACGTTCGAAACTGGCGAAGCGAGATACGCGTGACGGTGTGTGTGGGGGTAATACACAACCCGGTGGCGGTGGCCGTGCCACGCCGTGTTACTTATCCATTATAACACTCCAAGATCTTGATTTAAGCCTGCAGCCAGTGGTGAGCTTTTAACCAATTAGCCTTTATAGCCTACTCCCTCCACCCTTCCGCTTTCCGCCGATCCCTCTCTTCGTCGCCCTTCTAGCTCGTCGAATCTCTTCCTACCGTAGCGTGCGATGGTAGCCGCCACGTTGGTGTACTTACATATCCTATACCAACATATACCAATGTCCTCGTCCACAACCGCACGATATACCCACCTAATTTACCGGCTCTCTTCATCCCCCCTTCTCCTCTCATTCTTGTTCTCTCTTTCTCTCTCGACATTATCCTTCACTCGTCATCCTTTTCTCGCTCGCATCCACATCTCTCTCTCTCTCTCTCCGTCTTTGCGCCTCCTCGTTATGTACCTACGAGCATTATTCGCGTTGGTGTATTAACGTGGTGTATTCGCGCGTGCAAGTACGTTAAACACGTATGCGCTGGAAGATACGCGGTAGTATTAGATACTCGTTGCTCAGTGGATAGAAGAATGCTCCTGTGACGGCATCAAATACGCCGCCAGGTTGACGCTAATCAAGAATGGACGCGATCGAGTCATAGTACGCGAGCATCCTCTCTTAGCTTTTCTTATGGATTACGTATCACATTTACCGATTCAAAAACGCATCCTCGATTTTCTGAGTTGCATTCGCCCACATAAAATGATAACAGTGTCATTTGAGTTATCCCGCGCATCACTTGACGTAATTGCATTGGTTTGATTTTTTATTTGATTTTGATTATCTGCTCGGAACAATGTTAGATATATATTTAAACGCACCATTATTGCTTCTGAACGTCATTTAATTTGCTGGAAAAACACATTGTTTTCACGAAAGTCAAATTAAAAACAATGATTATTTTTATATTGAAAGGAATAACAAAACAAATATTTCTGAAATATTCTTTCTGTTCTTTATACTAAATAATATTTTATAAACTTTGATAGACTCTGAAATATTTTCAGCATGAAATTTCTCTAACAATTTTCACAAAGAAGAGATAAAAGCAGTCTTTCTAAATTATTTTGTAGCAGTTAGTAAAAAATTTGAAGTTTCGCTAAAGGTAATAAAAATTACAAAACATGATATTATATTTTTTATATAGAAATACAATTTTCAATTTAAACACGGTGATTACATGAAATTTAAAGAAAAAATTTTCAAATGAGATATATTTCTATCATTACGTTATACGGGCCTAAAAAAAGACATTATATCTCTTGGTCTATCGAATTTTCTTTATGTGATCCATGAAGCTAATTAGAGGAAGCATTATTTAATCCCATTTGGCTCAACCGATTCGATGTAGCCGATAAACCGTATCGAAAAAACCATCTCTCTCTTCCGAGGTCGAAAGATAATTAATACGCAGACATAAGCAAGATGTAAAAACGCGGTAAAAACACAAAAAGGCATAGCACGGCTAACGGCTCCAAGTCGGATGAACGCGAATGAGCGGCGCACACGCCACGCATAGCCACACCTCGCGGCTCGCGAGAAAGCGGAAAGCCGCAAACGGCAACCCGAGCTCAAAGCTCGGAGCCCCGAGTGGCCGTCGTTTCCGCCCAAAGGCGAGAAGATAAAAGGAAAAAATTGTTACACGGCCGTGAATTAAAAAGAAATGGTCAAACGCAGGCGACGATGTTTTGCTATATGTGATAAGCAAAGACAAAAACATTTCGCGTTGCTCTTCTTCTCTTTATTCATTACACTCTTGTACATAACATTGTTGAGAGTGATTTATTGATAGTTTTAGAAATAAAAAGCTTTAGTCTAAAAAAAATAATAATATTTGATAAGACAGGATAAGACAGGTATTAAAATTTTATTTTCTATTATAAGAAAGAATATATAAAGTGTGTAAAAAAAGTATATTTTTTAAGCTGGTATCATTTTGCATTTATCGCATGTCTCTGTTGCTTTTTTAGAATAGTTAATATTAATATTATTATAATTAATATTAGTGATTAAAGTGATTCAAGAAAGTTGTTGACAAATGTGTCTCGTGGATTAGTTTAAACTGGGTTTATTAATACATTAATAAAATATAATTTCTATATAAATTATATTATTATTTATATCTAATAGCGTTTGATGCAGATATACATGTATGGCTTCATATAGATTAGAATATGTTCCTATGCAATGAATGTATACTCGATTCACATTATGACGGATGATCATATTCTATTCACGCTCCAATCACGATTCAGTCAAATATCCTCTAATGCATTTGAATTGCGCTATACGCGTCAAGTCACGAGATATGATTTCGTATAATGGCAATTTTTTAAAAACACCGCGTGCTAACGCACACATATTAGCATACACATGTCCACCATTATTACCTAGAGATTTTAATTTTACACACAATATTTTATGTAATTTATCAGCGTGTGAATAATCAACGAAGTAAAAATTAAAATAATTTAAGAATAAGCCAATATAACTAGTATGGATCAATATGCATGTATGAATTTGAAAACGGTTTATATTTATAAAAATTAATCAAACTATAAATTTTTATTTGACCCAACTATATTCTATATACATTTAAAAATTATGTAATATTGCTTGTAAATGTAAGTGGTGAGATTGTATCAAAGCGTGACATGTATCGTTAGATAAATGCTTAACGATAATATCTGTACTGTGAAAATTTTCCAATTGCGTAAAAGAGCTCTTATAATATTTCCGAATAAAAATTTCTGCACTTTAACTTTTTTTAGCATTAGCAAAAAATACATGATTATTAAAAGAAAGCAAACGATTTGCCACTTTGTGAATTCTCGATTTTTGGAATTAGCGACGGACAAGGAAACTTTTAATATTGCCCGAAATAGTCGAATAGCCTTTGGGAAATAGAAAAATGCATATTATATAAAGAGTATTAGATGGTATCGACAAAATATGTACAGTACGCTGCGTTCCGCAGAATTGGACTTCCGCCCGAATACACCTCAGTGCATCGAAAATGCAGAGGCGTCCGAATATTTGCGGAATATGCGTATAGCCGATAGTCACAATCGTTGCGGATAGCGAAATCCTATTATGCTGCACATATCTGGCGTGCATTCGCACGGGGTTACCCCCTTTAGACTAAGTGCACGGTTGAGAATTTTATTAATCGCCTTTGCGAATTTTAATGATAAAATGTCTAAAATTAAGATATTTAAAGAATGAACGTATAATTTAAGGTTTTTACCAAGATGATGCTAAAAAAGAAAAATTAGAGATCTCTCTAGAAACTTTTAATCAAAATAGCTTTGTTAATTAATATGAGGGATTTTTGTAAAAAGAAATAAGAGACAGAAAATCTATGTATATCTTTATTAAATATTTAGTTCCAAGCAATCTTTTGATTCTGAATTTTGTTTCCCTAATACGAGTATGATATTCAATGTCGGTAGAAGATGGCTGTTAGTGCTAAATGTAAAGCGAGAAAAGATCACGGAACAAAAAGACCATGATGTGCCGCTATAACGAGGTTACATTGAGAACTCTCTGAGAGAGCAACCGGCTCGTGTTTCAGGAGCGATTGGAAGGAGAGGAAATGGAGAGTTGAACAGAGTGCCGGGGGTTGGTGCTGGCGATTGAAGTTTCGAGATTCGGCTCAAATTGGCAGCCGCTTAAGAGATTTCGCGGACGGGCGGGTGTAGAGGCTGCATAATACGACTGAGAGGTTTCCCGGCGCGTCAATCTCTCTCGTCGGCACCTCTCCTGCATAAGTATAGATGACCTCTTCCTTGTGTCTCTTTCTTTCCTTTTTGCGTTTCTTCTCTCTCGTTTTTTTTTCTTCTTTTCCTTATTCTCGTGCCGATGCGTAATACTAGGGACGTCCACGGTCGAGTGCGCCGCTTGTGCCGCCTGTATTTTACTTTGTGCCTGGTGCGTAAGAGGATTATATCCTCTCTCTTCTCTATTGAAAGAGAGAGAGAAGGTGCTTTCCTTTCTCTCTCTCTCTCTCTCTCTCTCTCTCTCTCTCTCTCGCTCTTTCGGAAAAGACGGACGGACACGAGACTAGATAGCGAAAGAAAAAGATAGAAGTAAGGCATGACGGAGGGTGAAAGAGAGGTAAGTGGTGGGTATGCTTCACTTTTCACAGGGGCGCCTTTGTTCCCTATTATCCGATGTGATTAGTCGATGATGCAGGTAAGCTACCACGGGGGGTCCCCATTATACTTCTGGCCAAACTACTCTCTCGCGAGTCGCGCGAACCCCGTAGAATTGCGATCGGCCTGTTACTGAACTAAAGTACCCTCCGTTTCACTTTCCTTCTTTCTTGCATCTTTTTTTCTGCGTCTCTCTCGCTTCGATACTCTCTATATCTCCACATTCCCTCTTGTTATCTTCTTTCGATGGCTGCGAGGCGTTCGGTACTTCCTCTTTTTTTCTCAAACCATTCGGCGCTTTCCTTTCCTCTCTTTCTGCAGCATCGTCGCTTTGCTTTCTCCATCTCGCTTTCTCATCTTATGTGTCCCTTTTCTCTATCCTATTCCCTCTCGGTTGTCAGCAAATCGGGAGCCGCCGACCTGCTGTGAAATTTATACTCTTACCGTGCACCGCAACAATGATCGCAGCCTCCGCATTTTAGCACGCCCGATTTGTGTTATCGTTCGGGAATTCTTTCATCCTACCACGGGAATTTATTTTGCTAAGTAATTAGACCGTGCTTTTTCCCGCATGCTATTATATACAGAGTGTTTATAAAGTCTATTCTCACCACCTATATTTCAGTTAATTTGAAATTTTTGAGTTGGGGCACCCCCTTGAGGAGGACCAATCCTCTTAAAAGAGTAGCTTCTTGAAATCGAATACATATTTCGCGATTTTTTTATAATTTTGAACAATTCCGAAATGTAGGGATGGGAACAGACTTTATGGACACTCTTATATAAAGAGATTTGTGTATAAAGTGTCTCAGATATGTTTCTTCTAGACTATAAATCCTTTTGATAAAATTAATGTCGGTTTTTAAACTAATTTTTTTCTTTCGATGACATCTTTTTTCGCAAAATTTCATATTATTGCAGCGTTAAATATTTTTATAAATAACATCTATGTTAAATTCTTATATTGTATATAAGATAAAGATCACTTTTTTCTCTATTTAAATAAGAGGAATAAGATATTTATCGTCTATTTTTATACTTAAAATTTAATTAAATGTGAAGAATTATGTTCAATTACATAAATCTATGTAGTGTGTCTTGATATTTATTAAAATTTTATCAAAGATTTTCATTAATAAAAAATACGTCGTAGAATATAGTAATCGCTGTGGGCGAATGTGCGAGCAATACGTTACATGTAATAAATTTGCTTTGGTTCAAAGAATATCATTAAATGTTCACATGATTAATAAACTCTTTAAATCGAAATCAGTGAAATTTCACTGTGCAATACTTATAACTATAATTATAATTACATCAATCAAAGAAATATGCACCGTCTTTCAATGGCAATACATTGATTCTGATATCAATTCTGATATCAGTCTTCAGATTGTGATGTCATAGCCTATTCAGTGTATTTGTAACAACTTTCATTCCTAAAGCATTGATTCTACTAATTTGTAGCGATGGATTCGAAGAATCGTTGGATGGGAAAATTGAATTACTCTTGCTTAAGGGACAGCATCGAGGAGTGAAATATGCGCGATGTACTTATAAATAACGAGCGATTAACGAGCGGCTACGGTTTAAAAGATAGGAGAATGATAAAGAGAGGAAGAAAAAGAAGAAGAAGAAAAGAGATACAATGGCGACAGGATAAACGAGAAGTCTGAAAGTCGTAGAACGAGGCGTCAAGGAGAAAGGTGAGTGTCTGGCTGACTTCGGCTTTAATACCTTACATTAAGCTCGGGGAGCGGACGACTAATTACGTGACGCCGTTCACAGTAAATGCGAATTAAAAGGAGCTGTACCGGGGGTTTGTTTTCAGGTAAACTTTACTTGGGCCGCCAAGCCGCAATATGTTTCCCACTGTGATGAAATCGCCTACGCGATCAAAGATAATGACGAAGGTATCAAAATTAATGAACATGATTTGTATTTTGTATATTCGTTATATAGATTCTTTGAACGTAATTCTATAAACTTTTAATTTTGTAAACGCGTAAAATCCAAATAAATTATGTCCGAGATTTGTAATATTCATAAATTTTGTAACATGTTAAGATATGACAAGTCTTATTTTCTTATAAATTTATTTTCTCAATTTATTTTTTATTTTTCGACATTTTAGCTTAAACTAATTAAAATGTTTAAACATTAAAGTCATCTACAAATTGTAGGATTGTTAAATCATTATTACCTATCGGTATAATATTATTTGTCAAAAACTAAACATTTTAAAGATACGATTTGAATCGCTGTCTACTTTTTATTCACAGAACATTCCAATGCAATTTTATAAAACATATAAATCTATTAGAATAATGAGAACTTCTTCTCTATTTCCCTTTTTCTCACCGTTTAAATTCAACTTTATTCTGCGTTGAGCTTTTCATTTCCATAGATGATATTACAAAAGTTTCTCAACAAAAAGAGACGTCACTGCGAATAAGTTGCGCATATTACAATATTGCGGCGGAAGATAACGCGATATTACACTCAATAATGGCGTTTTCACGTTTCAACTAGCAGAGGAGGGCTACGATCTACATTTCGGTGAAGTAGGGGGTTGTGTTAATGGACAAGGGTGAATATATCCCCTAAGGACAATCGTAGTGGTCAAATTAAGCAACTTTCGTGAATAGCCTTGGTGTGGTTTTCTGGTCAGAGCAGGAAATATGCAGTGTTAAGGTATTTCTAAAACTATCTCTTTCATTCAATTGAATGTGGAAAGTAAAAGTATCTTTCTATATAAAAAAGATAACGATGGAGATTTAATATTTACTATAATCTAGAGAAGAGATGTGTAATTCGTTTGCAATTTATTTCTGTTTTTCAACAGTTTTTAATAGATTTTTAGATTTTGACTATTTTTTTCTATATGTTATGAGGATTAATAAAAGATATAAATTTGATGTGTTATTCTATCTCCATTATATTATTTTACATACAAATATATACTTTTAACATGAAATATCGTTACTGAACCTAAACAAATATCATTATAGTTATGTGAAATTTATGTGAAATTTAATAGTGATAGTTAAGAGTTAAAAATATCACTAGAGGTTTGTATCACAAATTCGATTGCCATTTTTACATATTGATAAGACATTATCCATAAATTTAATTACGCGTTTAATGCTTTTAATGCTTTTAATGCTTAATGACGTGCGAGTAGTTGTTCGGAAAAATTGATACGTCATTATTTCTGCAAAATGCAAAATATTCCATAATGACTTTAACAAATACGAGTAAAATGTGGATATCGAATTATTAAGCGCGCAATTAAAAATACACGTACACATTTATTTTAATGCATGATTAATTAAACAATAAACTATATATATAGAGGCGTGTATCGCATTGTATTACGTACGAGTAAATTTTTAATTCCCTCTTCGAGTTAAAACGTATCATAAAATATGGTACATCGCGACACATCCATTACTTTTATACATAAAATTCATTCGCATAATTAGTTGCTTTTGAAACGTAAACTTATTTGTCATTAAATAATAACATATGATTTCTTAACAGGATCATCATGATTTAATTTCATACAATGTATAAAAGAAGTACTTCCTTTTTATTTCTGTACAATTAACTACGAATTCTCTTTTTCAAACGGGATTCTAATATTTCAAATTTTTTGTAAGTATCTCTCTTCAATTAAAACATCCTGTGTTAAAGTAAGACATATCTAGAATTAATAACAGATTTCATCAATCATTCATATTTCTGAAATTATTTTGTAAAATATGTGCGTATTTAGTTTCAATTGTTTAAATAAGTATTTGTGTGTGTGTGTGTGTGTGTGTGTGTGTGTGTGTGTGTGTGTGTGTGTGTGTGTGTGTGTGTGTGTGTGTGTGTGTGTGTGTGTGATATTCTGATAATTTTAGACTAATGAAAGTCTGTGATTAATAACAGAATTGATAGATGAAATTAAAAACTTCATTGGTATTTTGTAGTTATTCGTCTACGTCTACGTATAAATTTGTCATTTCAGATTCGATGGAAAGAACGTTCAGAACGTTTTTTATCATACCTCTAAATAATTCAATGTATACTTCCGAATCCCTATCAAAGCAAAGGGACACGACATGCTTGGCGTATAATTTTTATCGCGCTCCATTGTCATTAATGTTGCACTCCGCTAAATGTATCTCATGAATAACGCACAGTTAACTTGGTTACCGTTCTTCTCGCGGCTTTTCCGTTCACCCGGCATATTTTCCCCGCGAATATCCCGTTTACCCCTCTTCCGTCCATTTTCCCCTTGTCGTTCCGAGCATCGCGGCTTGAAGGAACCTAAAAAATTCCGCCAACTAGGGCCAACGAGAGCTCACAAAAAGTCGTAGTTTTCGACTCGACATACGCAAGGGAAACGGAAGAGATCGAGAGAGAGCTTACATGCTCTTATTCGCACGTGTCCATACGTGCATGTAATGTGCATCTACGTGCATTACAAGCTCTAGTCAACATTCGCGGATTCACAGATTTCGATTTTGCGGTTCGTGACAGATCGTGCAAGAACGAAATGCAATGGGGAAAAGAGAGGGTGGCTAGAAATGGAGAGGATAGAACGACGAGGGATAGAAGGAGGTGATGGTTTCCTTTGGAGACCGAAATGGAGTCTTGTGGTTGCGGTGATTACGCGCGCGAAAGAAATAAAGAACGGGACAAAGACGAGGATCTCTGAAAAGAGGAAAAAGACAGAGAAATGGAAAAAGGTATACGTTAAGGAGATAGAAAAGGGGAGGAGGAGTAATAGTCAAAAGAGGAGGGAACGCGCGGATGGAGAAAGAGATATTCTGTGGTGCGCACGAGTCTCCGTGATATTGCCGTCTGGCTAAATGAAACCGCACGTGAAAAACTGACGAGTAAGAGGTGCGAGAGCACCTCTCTCGCTGAACCTCGCTGTCCCGACGCCTACACGCGATCGATCGTCCCTCTTCCTCTTTTTTCTCTCTCTCTTTCTCTTTCTCTTTCGCATCGTACACCGCTCAATGATGTTTTCCATTTAATTTCGAAAAATGCTACGGGCGCGAACGCGCGTTGCGAAAGTAATATCGGGATGCATCACATCTCGCTTCGTTCTCGCTGATGATATACGAAAAAGAGCGAGCTTCACTATTCTACGCGTTTAACTCCAGAACTACGAACCGGCACGTAATGGATCTTAGTTTTTTATACATTGTTAGTTCCCTCCTTCTCTTTTTATGGCAGGCAGAAGTTGCAAATGTGGTCGCGTTGGTGATCATTTCAGATACATTGTTTTTTCTCTCAATTCTGTGGCAAATTTCAAAAGATTAAAATAGTAGAAACGCAATATAAATAATGTGTGTATATATATATATATATATATATATACATTAAGATATATATATTGATATAACACAAACACACACATACAAACACATACAAACGTATTACAGCTTTCCCAAATGTAAGATAACGAATTTTGTGAAATTTAATTAGTCAAAGACATTCAACAGCAAGATTATTAAAATAAAATGAAAGTTAGTTTGAAAATGGTCTCTGAAAATAAAAAGATTTTATATCGAAGATACATAAATGTGAAAAGACTAAAATATAAATATTGCGAAAATATTGTGTGTGTGTGTGTGTGTGTGTGTGTGTGTGTGTGTGTGTGTAAAATATCTCAGAGAGAGAGAGAGAGAGAGAGATTTTCCTCGTGTATTTTAAATAAAAAATACTATGTTAACGATAGTAAAGCAATTGGGATTTTAAACATTTTCTGCGCGGTTAATGAAAATCGCCCACGAGTGAGCGGCCTCGATCGGGATAAAGAAATTTGGCGAATCGTCGGTTTCACAGCGCGAGAGAGGAGCCATTCTCTCTTTTCTTCTCCCTATGGACCGCGTGGCGGTTGACCGTCAGTGAAAGAGCGTGCATTGCAGAAACGAAAACTCGAATCGTTAAACACGCATGGACACAAACACGCGGCGGAGCTCGCACGCACGCTCGAGAAGAGGCGCGGGAGGGCGACGGGACGTTGCGGAGTTGTGGCTGCGAAGGGGGAAAAGGGGTGGTAGGCTGAGGGGTGAGAGGATGGGGTAGGATGGCACGATCGATCGGGTGGCTCTCGTTGCCTCCGGTTCAAAGAAAAGCCGACGCGCGAAATCGGACGGGCGCGGTAGGTAGGTAGGTAGGTAGGTAAAGCTTGTATACGCGCGACATCCGGCTAATCAGAAAATGTAGGAGCGTGGGAGACTAATAGAGAGTGAAAAGGCATCAAATAAACAAACACCGGGTGGCGCGGAAGGGATCACGCAAGAGATGAACGACGAGGAGGAAGAGGATGACGAATGAAGAGAAAAATATAGAGAGAACAGAGATGAGGGAAGTGGAGCAAGGAAGAAGAAAACAAGGAGACAGCAAAAGTAGATAGAGCGCGAGACAAATCAGTCCAGTAGTCGATGAGAGAGATAAAGAGACGAAGAGTAAACGAAAAAAGATCAGAAGAACGGTTGAGATACGGTGAAAACCGAGGAAAAACTGGAGAGAGAGAGAGAAAGAGATTTCTGTACCGGGAGGACAAGGAGACGAAAGGGATAGAGACAGGAGATAAGCCGCTCATAGTTGAGGCGAGATGCAGCAAGAGGCGAGGGTGAGATAGGGCTATTAGGGTTGGCTATAGGCGCCGCCCCGGCTATTAGAGGGTTGTTTCGCCCCTACTTCGTCGGTGAAACACCAGTGTATAACAGTAACGCGTATGTGTGAGACACGTGTGTGTATGTGTGTGTCCCATCGTCATCGTCGTTGTTGTCATCCTCATCGTCATCCTCGCTTCTCCACCTACTCTATTCCTCTTTCTCGACGTGCGAGATCGTGTACACGAGCGCACATTTGCGATTTGGCGAAGAGAGTGTGTGGTTTCGCCGACGGGTATGCGTGTTCAGTGCGTGTACGTACATACACACGTGCATGTGTACTCACGCGTGTGGCCAAGCCGGGTTACCACGGCAACGGGTGCTTGCGGGAGAGATGCCTTTAATAGGTATCTCTTTGGTAGAGATGGATCCGCTAGCTTCCACGTAAACGTTCCGCCGTATGTGTGTCTGTGGTAGTATGTCCGCGCACTAATTCGCATAACTACGTGTACGCGCAATAATGACCTTCACTTATGGATGAAAATGTTGCGACGCATCCATAGGTTTACAAATTCTAAACTTAAGATGCTAGAATTTCTCCATGAATCATAAATATAAATATAGATAGGTAAAACTTTCAATTGGACGTCTGTTAAAATAAAATCTTCCGGAACATTCACCGTAAAATAAAATTTTCCTATTTTTGTCTACGTACAATAATCTGTATATGGAGTTTCTCAACTTACAATAACTTGCAGAAGTCTCTTTCCATTTTTTGTTCAGTTGTCAAAGATTGCTGTGGCAACGAGCTCTCAGAGTTGTTAGAAATTGCCATTGCATTTTACACAGGATATATGAGGAGTATATAAGTAAAGTTTGGACCAGTTGCTATTAATGATCTCTYTCTCTCTCTCTCTTTCTCTCCTTCCCCTCTCCCTCTCGCACACACATTCTCTCTCTTTCTCTCTCTTTTTCGATATTCGTGCGAGAATCATAAATGGACATAACATACAGCATATCGAGAAATACATCACCTTTCAGAATAGGAAGGGCGATAGGATGATGATTGCGTCCCTAGTGATCCCTCCTAACCCTCCTCATCCTCTTTTTCTCTGTCTTCGTTTGCGCTACGACGTCTGATAGCCTCTCTCCTTTTCTACCATTTGCCCGCTCGGTCTGGCAATAGAAGGTGGTAGAGTCACGGCGCGCCGTGCTCGGCATGTGTACGCGAGCGACCGCTGAAAACGCGCGACCGCACGCGCGTGTATACGTGCAGATTCATGGGTGGCGGAGGAGGAGCCGCGGCAGAAGGGCGGGAAGAGAAAGGGGACGAGAGGAGGAGAGGACGAGTGTCGGGGGAGGAAGCTGGAGAACGATGGGTGTGGGGTACGCAAGGGGGTTGGAGATACATCGGTATGTATTTCAGCCGCAAAGCTACCGTTCGAGGCAAAGAGGATACTGGGAAAAACGAGGGCGGTTGGAGGGACAAGAGGGAGATAAAGAGAAAAGGGTGCGAGAGGAAAAAGAGTGAGAGAAAAGAGGGATAGCGGCGAAGAGGAAAAGCGGACGGCGGCGGCGGTGGCGTCGACGACAGCTCGTCTAAATGCTAATAGCTTTATCGACTGGAACTCAAAGTCCCCGAGTTTCGATTCTTGTAACTACCTTCTCCATCCGTTCCGCTTTTCTCCTCTTCTCTTCAACCCTCCGTTCCCCGCAATCTGCATTCCCGTCCGCGCGTCACGTTTCTCTCATCGCTCACCTCCGTCTCTCGCTTTCCGTCCCTTATCCTCCTTCGTTTCTCCATGTTCCATCGTCCTTTTATTAAGCCGCGTGTACCCGTACGCGCGGCTTTTACATAAACGGGGGAGGATATGTATCCGAGGGCGGGCTTGTTCTCTTGCTGGCGGATACGCCCGACACCGCGCATCGCCGCCGCCACCGCCGTCGCCGCTGTCGCTGCCGTCGTCGTCTTCGCTTATCTTTTGCCCTGTTACGTATCTTGTTTGATATCGCGTAGCCGCACACTTGATAAATATGCACAAGCATACCGAGCTTGTCCTCGACGCCGAAGCTTGACAGGCTGTAACAGCGCTTATAATTTCTCATTGTTATCGACAAGGCCACCTTTCCTAACTACGCTTACAATAGACATCGACGTGATTTTAATTGATCAATAAGGGGAACGTGTGGATTGACAGGGGGAATGCGTTTAAATACTCGAATGATATTAATCATCTTACTAAAGAATAAAAAGTTTTTGGTGTTTTCTGATATCTCTTGAGAATCGAGAGAAAAGTCTCAAATATATAAAAGTCATTAATAGGATCTTTCAATCGCCCACATTAATTTTAAATTTAAATTCGTTTTTTCATAATTATATAAAATTTCGTGTTGTTCAATTTTCAAAAGTAATTAAGATTCTCGCTATAGAATTCTAGAGATATCTTTCCAGGAAATTTTATATAAAAGATAAGAATATTTTCGAAACACTGCTTAATAAAATGCACTTTTTATGAAATCAAACTTGCGTATCTTCTTGCTGGATTGCCTATATTACTTGTCCATTTCAACTTATAAATAAATGCATTAATAAACCCCGCTATCGCAACGTAATTACGCTCAAGAATGAAATATATCGCATAACGCATCCATCGCAATGGCGAAGTTTACGAGTCGCGCGGTAAATGAGTCCACACACGTCTCGATACGCATACTTTTTATTTCTAATTAGTAAGGTTGGCGATGTATGCGCGTTAAAAGCGTGAGTATTTCGCTTGGATTATTTCCTATCGTTGTACAAAAGGATACGTATATCGGCGGTGTATCGTTAAGCTAACAACGATGTGCAGAGGCACCGGCTATGTGAATGAAACTTTTTCCAAGATCTATTAGAGAGATTGGCCGCGGCGTATATCGCAGACGAATGGCGCCCATCTCTCTCCATCTCTTGTGCGAGATATTATTCGTAACGTTGGAGTGATATATTTCGGCGTAGCGGGGAAGTAATATCGATGTGGGAATGCGGCCCACAATGGAGCAACTGATCCTTTTAATAGATTCTGATCAAAGACCGACGAATATGCGGCTGAAGATATATCCTGGCCTTTTGCGGCAGTACTCTGCTTTGGTAATAGAGATAACATAACTCATCGAGCGCAGCGAATATAGCTAGGAAAACGTTACCGCGGCACAAGTGGATGCATTATAATGGACTCGAAAATTCTAGTTTGATTATCATATGTGAATACACAGAGTAATGACGTGAGTGAATATATTGTTCTCGGTATTATTACTCGGTATATGTGAATGATGTCTGGAATGTTAGAAGAAGAATGTTAAAGATCCCGAACGTGTGTGTGTGTGTGTGTGTGTTCGCATATCTCTTTTGTGTATGCAAAGTGGTTTGCGCGATGGAACTGATATTCACTTCATTCAGTTAACTGAAAACATCTATTCGGCAACAAGTTACTGTTTCGTTTCTCGTTCATGACACAATTAACAATTACAAGTTTAACAAAGATATAAAGATATAAAGTGGAATTAAAATTATGTTGAAATAAAAGTTGTTCTATAAAATTATGATAAATTATAAAAAAATAGTTGCGATACTAAATCAAGCGAGTTACGTACATCTAAAAATCAAAAGAGATATATTTAAAAAAGCAGAAATATATGTTATAATACAAGATATATCCAAGTTTGAGATTGAGTAGCTATGTAGTAAGGAATGTTTTATCTAATTTGATTCACTTTATTAAAAAGTGATTAATTTTTGATCGCACAAAAATTTGCCGCGTATGTAATTGATTAGATTCACACCGAAGGAAGAAGCGATGATGCTTCAGACCATCAAACTTTCAATACCGTTGAATTTTGAATACAAATTACGAATATAGAATCACGTCTTAAAATTTTCTAAAAAATTTTCTAAATTAAATTTTATTTAAATCGTGATTGTTTTGATTGCTTAAAAATATGAAGTTCGTTATTTTTTCGAAAGATTTATTCTATTTTTTAAAATATTAAATACTAAATTATTATAATATAAGCAAGTTGACAATCTTCTAAAAATGCTTTTGCAAATTTCTCCAAAAAAACAACAAAATTACGTTCTTTAAAAAGAAAACTATACGTTTTTTAAATTGGTCAATTAGTTTGACATTCATCAGATTGACATTCTTTAAAATATAACATTCCAGAAAGATTGAATATAGATATCAATTTTAAGTGAAGAGATTTCTGAATTGGTTTTGCTACACGATTACCAGTGTATATAAATATTTGTATCGAGGGTTGCGGACGAATTAGCGACCTTACTAGCGTGTTTAGGGACGTGCGCGCATTTCATCGAGAATGAACACCCTCGGTCGGGTGAAAATGGTCGCGTGGCCACGAGCGTACCTCTAATTACCGATAACAGTCGAAAAGCGAGGGGCACGAAAGACAGAGAGAGTGGAGAACGTCGATGACAACGGAGTAGTTGGGATATGGAAAGGGTGCGGAAAGGTGCTGGAATAGAGAGGTGAAGAGTGGGCGGCGTGCGGACTCGGAGCAGAGGAGAAACAGAAGCACGGGAGGGTGGTTTCGATGGGCCCCATCGAGGAACCCTTCAGTTATTCTAAACAACAAAGACCCGCCGGCGCTGCCTCCGCGCCGTATCCGCTTCCCCGGCAATCATTTACTCTTGCTGGAGGCCATCGTTCGTCACAATGGCCAAGTTATCCATCCACTCCGGCTACTTGCCCGGGAAACGACCACCGCCCCGGGCCGGCACTCGTCTTCTCCATCGCCTTCCATGTTTTCGTATCATTGAGGTACTTGGAAGAAAAAAAGAGAAAAAGAGAGAAGAGGAGAGAGAGAGAGAACAGATTGGAGACACACGCGCACACACGTACTCTTGTGCAAACTATTTTTCGTCCTCGTTCGTTACTTTGCGCGTCACTCGAGATTGCTATCGACCGCTTCCGTAAATCATCCCGATCGCCTCGATTGCCGTTGTCGCCGTCATTTCTGGCGAGGATGCTGATAGTGAAACAATTACGTTTATTAGCGAATAAATTACGATTGCTACGCGAGGATCAAGTATTGTATATTTATACTCATATACTCTTACAAATCTGTTCGCGATAATGCTTTTTCTGAATCGTGACTTTAATCGATCGAACTGCTGCTGAAGAGGTGTAAAGTTCTCATGATTAGGACCAAAGGTACGGCTAATTTAATCCACTGTCCTATTCCTTGAATAGCATAAATTAAATTGTTTTCGTATATTGTTTCGAGAAGTTTGGAAGAAAATTTTTTTATATAAAGTTTTCAAATGCCATTCTTATAAAAAAATTTTTTGTGTATAATTGAAAGTAATACAATAGTAAAATAATTCCTAAAATAAATTCTGTTACTATAAAATTAACTTAAAATTAACAGGAGAAAAATATCCCGCATAAATCGCTTAGCTTCAATTATAAAGCGATTTCATCAATAATGCATTTTCTACATGAGATACATGTATATACAGGCAGATGCCAAAGCGACGACTACTCTTTCGTTGCGGCGAAAAGGAAAAAAAGTGTATGCAATCGCAACCGAAGAGAGCTGTAACAGCATCGAGTGGTTGTAAGCCGATTATTGGAAGGAGACGACGGCGAAAATGTTTTTATGCGTTTTAATGGAAAAATTCATTTGCGTCGGAAATATTTTATTAAAGCGTGTTGCCCGACGTAGCGCGGCAACTCCGGGATATCTGATGCCGACTTTGCAATAACTGTCCAGTGTTTACGCAATAACACATAAATTCGTACATCGTTTCTATTCGTCGTTGATATTAGAAACCTTACGCGATTTAAAATCTCATTGAGACCGGTGTGTTACACCTCGGCAAAGTTCACGTAAAACAGAATACGGCGTCCCGCGTACTGCGCGTATTTATACGATACCATGCATACAGATTTTAGTTTGCACAAGGAGACGATAATTTGGTCGACGCTAATATTACGGATTATGCATATATCGTTACATGTAAATCGTGATAATAACGGGCAGCCCCGAACATCGTATTAATTTTTACAACGGCCAAAATTGTGTAAAATTAATTCTATTTCAAATCCATGTTCGTGTAACTTGAACTTTTTTTTTAGCACTCGACGGAACAGCGGTAATCTCGACGTTCTTCGCATTTTCGCGTTCACGATTCAACCGGTTCCCGGTTTTCGTCATTTATTTCGGTGAACGACGAACTATGTCGCGATACTAGATTGCATTGCGATAGCGCAAGTTCTATTCTTTTGGAGTGACCTTTCGGAAAGTTAAATGATTCTCCAACAATTGAAACGCGTGCACAGTTTTGTAAAAGTTCCGCGACAAAAGAAGCGGCATTAAGCGAACGTTAAATACGCATCGTTTACCGAATGCTAAAACCCACATTATTCCGCCAAGGTAATGCAAAATACGAGCTGCCCCTAAAGCTAACGTACACGCGGACTATTAGAGAAGTACGATGGTGTAGGTTCGCTTTAGCGTGAAACTGACCTCTCCACATACATAGTAGACCGGCGTGGTAAACTGCACTTTAGTACTGGCAGGACGGCTTAAACGATATTGAAGCGAAATCCTGTAAGCTCTTAAAACATTTAACGTCATTATGAAACATCTGTAGAGCAGCGCGCGGCAGCAGTTAGTATCACTTAACCGATAATTTGTAAGCCACTTCGGCATTATCATAAAATTCGTCGGACAACCTTGTCTAATAGGTTTGTTGACTTTTCCTCGGTAATTTAACCGTCTTACCTTACGAAACAACAAACAAGACGTAAATTAAATGGGTACGTTTCAAATATTAATTTAACCTTTCGCACTCGAAAAAAAATGTACATGTTTACTCGTAGACTATTACTGTTGCGGATCGCGGACCAATATACTTCACTCGACCGTCTTTGAATGTTTGCGTTGAAGATTCCTCGAAGAAATGGTGTATCGCGAATGAACGTGATAACTAACAGAAGCTTTTGTTTTCTTCTTCGCGCGCCGCTTTTGGTCGACGTTTAACAGCAGAGAAGTCTTCTATTCTCGGGCGATTGTTTCCTTCGCCACATTTGCGAGAATCAAGACCGCTTTCATTGGCAACAGTTAATTTTAGTCTTCCACACAAAAACAGTTCATCCAAGTATCTTTTGACCAGTTCCTTTTATGACAAAACTTGATTTTCATTCTTGTAAAATTTTTAATTAATGATACCGATGAAAATCGTAATGCGCAACGGAAATATTCGGTCATTTTCAATCAAGAGCGATACGTGTACATGCGAGCGCGATGTACGAGTATTTAATTAATCTCGCAAATACCAAAGATGATAGCACAGCGGAAGTAAAAAATCCCTTTTAACTCACCGTGTACCATTTCGTTGAAATTCCGCGTTGCGAATTGCGTGACATTTGTTCGAGCGAATGGTGTTCCGAACGCGGGCGGTTAAAATCGAGCGTAATATCGTTACAGTTGCGAGAGAATGTGATCGCCGGCACATCGACCCCGTCACACGCGACGATGATCGCCGCGAAACCAATCGGGCACCGCAGATGAAACATCCGTCCATCGCTCGTCGAGCGCTCTTTAATTTCCGTCATGTCGTGTCGCACCGCGTTGCACGCAGCTCCGATTTTGACAACCCATTCACGAAGGAGTCAAAACACGTCCCGAGAGGGGCGTCATCGCCGACTTGGACCGTTGGTCGGGTAGGCTTGATCGATAACGCCACGATGTACCAGCGATGGCATTATCCTCGATGATGAGCGACGAATGTCGGGGCCAACGATCGGATGACGGGTCTTCTTTACCCTCTCTCCACCCTCCTCGGTGGCTCGGGCCATTAAAAGGGCGAAAGATATCCCAAAAGGGATATTGTGCGCGCCCAGGCTTCACTCTCCGAATAGATCGCGACTGTGCGGAATAGATGGATGGAGGCTGTCTCACCTACGACACCCGCGGCTCTCTCGGTGGTTTTGCTTCGATGAGCCCACATGTCGTCGTTAACGTCGAAGAGGCGAGAGTGGAAACGAGACTCGCGCCCTGATCGGCCCACGCCGGCAAATGTATCTCCCTAATAGAGCAGAGTCGGTAGAGAGTAAATTCTCGTCGGGGACGAATTGAGCCGTATCTGTCGGCATTTATCATCGATTAACTTGTAAACACTAAGTATCTTTATCTGTGTGCACGGAAACTTACTTTAGAACACGTGGGACGAGAATAAATCATTCCAAGATTTCCTAATGTTACAAATCTTGTTAATTTTTGTGCGCGGGACCACAATATAAAATTTATATGACTGTAATGCGAATAAACACAGACGTGATAAAAATGTCGCGTTCCTAAAATAGCAGAGGGTTTATATGATAAAGTTTATTTTTAACTTTTCTAAAAGTAATAGAGTGATTTTCCAATATATGATATATCTCAATAAGCAAGTCAATGCGCGAGTGTTACTTAGTGTAATAAATCAACATATACATCATATACAATTTTCAACTAAATGTGTACGTACAGGTACCGCTTTCCTTTCTAAATAATATAAAAAATTTTTTCTTTACAATTAAAATTTATATTATTTCAGTATTTTAAATGTCGACCAGAATTATATAGTATTTCCAAATATCCTACGCAATGCGAGATTTTATTTCTTTTTATCTGTTTTATTATTAAATTAGTTATTACATATTACGCAATATTTGCGAATCGTTCAATATATAACATACTGATCCTTCATTCGAATAATTAAACTTTAAAATTCAATTTGTATCTCAATTTAACTAGAGGATTTTATAGAAATATATGGAATAGGTAATTAGTAAGGTGGGTAATTACTGAATAAATAAGCGGCCGAAGAGGAACCGGGCAATAATAAAAAGCGTAAAATATCTTGTGTGGGCGCGCGCGATACCGGTCTATCGCGTAACTGGTGTGAGATTTTTCACTACGCAATGCTGTACAATAATTGTTGGATGTTGGCCAGTTTAACGCCTGAAACCAATCGTCAATAATAAAATCGCCATACAATATTTCACGGCAAAAAATACCATTCGAGAGTTGTATCATCAACCACTTGACACATATGAGTCATAGGCATCGATTATCATATTTTGACCTAGATCATCGATCGTTATGAAATAATTTATTACAAATAATCGTTATTAGAAAAATAATAGTAATAAATTGTATTTAAAAAAATAGATATATTATGCTTTTGATCGATGAACAATTCTTTCCGTCCTTATATACAAGCGTTTCGATTAAATTTCGCATTTAATATAACGTGGCATAAAAATACAATTTTTACAGCATTTGTCAAATCGATATTTGATTCAAATTCTTTATACTGAAATAAAAATTAAACCAAAAATTAATGACAGTGTCAAATAATGTTGAAAAGAGAAATATTATAAATCATGAATACTTTTAATGATAGTTAAAATAAAATTTTGTTTGCGTAGCATGCCCGGGAAAATACACAAAGGAACACATTTTATTTTTTGGCTACGGCGATATAACATCGTGCCTGATTCGAGCATGCATGGGAGGGTAAAATCCGCTCGTTGATGGTTCCGGATCTTCCTCTAAGAAACGGGATCGGAATAAAGTACGAGAAAATATCGAGGTGGTGGCTAAAAGCGCGACAGAACGAACGAGAATGCGACGTATCTGTCGTATTGGGCCTATTTATGGAGCTACTTGTCACCACGGTGGCTTTCGTCGCTGTGAAATTTCGCCGGCTATGGTTCCGTGCGGAACGAGAGATCGTTGGAAAAAAGAAAGAGACAGCGTGCCCTCGCTACATTCGATCTAAAATCCGAGGAGAAGAGAGCGCAAAAAATTGATGCGAAGGATAAAGAGGTCAACAAGAGGTCTAAAAGAAATTTGCGATAAAAATATTACACGTCAGTGCGACTGTACGGAATTACAACAGGGATGAATTTCAGTGCTATCTCTATTTACATTTCGCTTTTCATCACAATCGGATTAGTTTCGAATATCCCGTTACATAATTATCTCGAAAATAGATTCGGATCTACTAATTTCGAGAACTGTGTATTTGCGCAATCTCACCGAAGATGCACAAACTTCGAATAACGTTAACGGCATTTATGTAAATAATCGAGAGAAATTTGATTTAAAAAATTTAATTCTAGAGATATATTTAACATCAAAAACTAAAAAGTTGCGAAAGATGATTAGTTCTCTCACAATGTTGTTGCTAAAGAAAAAAAATCTAAATTTTTCAATTTATTTTGGGTGTTTCTTAATGATAATAAAATCTGAGCTTTTTCTAACGCAATAATCCATCTATATCAATATTTCGTTATTTCTGTCGGCTTAATAACGCTGGCAACAACGGTTCATTTCATTTCAGGCAACAACAGTCTGAAACCATATATACACATACAACGGCTCTCGTCTCGTCTCTGTCGTAAGCTCGCGCACCCGTCCTATTCCAATAGGACTCGACTTGTCATCCTGACAACATGTGTGTCCAAGAGGAATCGCTTGAAAAATGTCCTTTTCCTCGGAAGAGGAAGAATAGTGTCGGATCAGCCAAACGGATCTACGTAGAAAAGAGAAGGAGAAGGAGGAGCAAGAGCAGAAAAGAGGACAACGAGAAGACGGAGGTACGCGGTCACATCGGCAGCGACACTAGCAACCCAGAAGCCACCCCACAGATACCGCCGAGCTGTTGGACAAGCTGTAGCCTTCACAACCGAATTAGAATGAATCGACTCTCACCCGCCCTTTCGTCTCCTTCTCCCTCCTGTCTTCTTGTTTATACTCTTCTCGCGCTTTTCGGAATCTCTCTCACTTCTCTTTTGAGGCTTCCTTCATCTTCTTTCCTCTTCTGCCTTCTTTCTTTGACTCTTCTCTCGCTCCTTTTTCACGTTTATTTTATCCTTTTTCTGTTCGTAGATTTTCCTTCTATCTTCCGTGTCTCACTCCTTCCTCTCGCGCGCAACGGATGCTCCTCGATTCTTCCTTTCCGTAGTTGTTGAAACGCTTCGCCGTCGCCCACGTACAAAATCCCCGTGCCTCTTTCGAGACTGTACTTCTCTCGCTTTCCCCCCTCGGGTCGCCGTTTCACCTCCCTTCATTGAATCTCGCCGGTGCTAACCCCCGCCGGCGCTTCTCTCTGCTTCCTCTTCTCACCCTTTCTCTCTTTCTCTCCCTCTCTCGTCTCTCGTCCGGATGCCCTGAATATCTTCTTTCAGCCGACTTATATAAAGTTTTTACGATTTTTCGAGCTTTACCTCTCGAGATTTACCTCTCCCCCTCCTCTCTCTCTCTCTCTCTCTCTCTCGCTTCGTGTCCCTCGCGACCCGCGACGACGCGCGCGACCCGGGGGATAATCCCGTGTATCTTTCGGATAAGAGACCTATAAATTTGTTTGCCCTGTCACCCACCCCGTTGCCTTCGAACCCCCGCCCATCATGCGCGCATTAAGGCGGCAAGCTCCAATCTGTCGGTTTACCGCCGATATGGCTCCCGCGACAGATTCACTCCAGAAAGACTCCTATTCCTGTTAGCACACGGAGATGGAGAAGGAGATGGGTGGCCATGGGACGGGCGGAGACAGGGATGAAAGACGAAGGGGGAAAATCACGCGACGAGGTTTCGTCTACCGTTCCGTGGGTGTATCCCCCCGGCTTACCGGGATTCTTATGAATTTCCGGATCCCCGCCATCTTGCCGGGATCACGCTCGCCACCGCTGCGCCGTTGAGCCGCGTCTCCTTATCGAACTTTGAAATAACGCTACCCCCGCGCGCACATCAGCATTTACATTGAATTCCCGGCAGGAAATAGTTGTTGAATTATCCGACGCCGCTCGCTGACGGCCCGTTGGTTATATCCGTAATAATTCATAAATATTCTATTGGCCGAAGAGATGAATGATTTTTCTATAATAGTATTTCTGTAGTATTATTTTTGCTAAATTTATATTTACATTAATAATAAAAGTAAACATCTCTCGATCATAAAACTTTTGTCTTGTCTACAATTACGTCCTTTTCTGAAGACCTTCATGTAATATATGAGAATGTAAAAAAATGATATTTGATATTTGATTTAAGATAAAAATTAAAAAAGTTATAAATTATTCTTTTATTGAGCATTACAGATAAGTGAGTAAAGATGATAACATTTACGATGCTTTCGAAGACTAAAGTTAGTTTTCGAAATAGCATTAGAAATAGCATAGAATTGAAAAAATTTATTAATGTTCAATGACCAAATCGTACGATGTACGCGCGTGCCATTTCATTATTTCATCTTTTTTATATTGACTGACATTGGAAGGAAAATTGTTCTCTTTTCCCGCAAGCGTATCAATTTATCATCGATACGACGGCTAATTGTACGTTCAGACATCGAAACCTCAATGCACATTTCGCTTTGCTGCGATGCACTGTTAGCGGCACGGTGCACCAATTTCAGCTCCGATTCATTAATGCGGATCTCCAGAGACTCGTGAGGAGCTGTGCTAAACGACCTCATTAGGAGGCGCGGCAAATGCGTTTGCTACTTCATCCGCGATTTTCCGTGATAGTGAGCCCTTGTTACTTGGCAAATTCTCCACTTGTTCTCCAATCGTCAAAGACACGATCGTTCCTCAAGATATTTCACGTAACAGATGTAAGCTTCCGTGTGATGAGAATTGATATAATAACGAAGTCAATTATTTGCGATTGTTAGAAATATTTTCTGAAAATCTGGAAGTTTGAAAATATTGTGAAAAACTAAATTGTCTAATAAAAAAACAAAATTGTGAATTAAAAACACAGATTTTAATTCTTTCCGAAGACAGTATTTCTTCAATAATTTAATTAGCGACAAATTTAAGTAATTGCACTTGAAAAATGACTACACTGCAAGGAGATACAAAAATTTACACAATTTATGTAATCGAATGTGTCAAAAAATTTCATTTTTATCCATTTATTTAAAGATATTGAAGACAGAAACGCTAACCCACAATCAATAAAAATCTATTTTATATTTATATCAATAGTTCGTCAATAGAGTGTATCTGATGTTCTTTTGAATCTTTTGATGGCTGATGAAAAGCGTTAAAAAATATTTCAGGATTTATATACAGGAAAAAATATGAATGCAATTTGTAATATTCAACTACATAATTTTTTTGAAAAGCTGTGTGCTTTCTTTACGCCAATTGATTCGTCTCATTATTTTGAGCATAAAAGTATTGAGATACAGTTATCAAAAAATGAATAGTTTACGAGATACTTTATGTCAAATTATTATGTGAACTTTGTCAACTCATATCTCTCAGAATACTTAAACAATAAAAGAAGTTTTATTGTAGTTTTGGAAAGCTCTCAAGATCATCTACAAAATATGAAATAAAAAATGAGTTTTTATTTTAAAAAATTGATGTGATCTTGATTTGATCTTAACGTCACCCAAGATCAACTGACAAGTAAATGGATCTTTTTAAACCCTATAATTTTTGTCTGAAACATTTTTCTGTAACTTATATTTTTCGAGATTTTTCATGGTTTTTATACTTTTTCCTTATCCTATAAATGTGTAACGTTCATTTTATTTATAAATAAGATACACTCTTAATTTTTTATTTCACATTTATGCTCTATTTCTGTAACAAAACTATCACAATAAAAATTTATATATATGTTTTACTTGGATAGTTTTATATATTAAATTTTATATATTAAATAAACATTTTTTTAATAAAAATTTTATCCGTCACGTAAGGTTTTAATAGTAACATTTAACACCTTATTAAATATAAAAAATGTCTAAATTAAGTACAAAATAGGTATAAATTTTTTATACTATTTAGAAAAATGATAATGATATGCTCGTATCATAACATTTGATCGTAAATTAACCGTAAGTTTCCATTACCGTTTAAGTTTAGCTCTTGCCGACCGACGAAAAATATGTAGAGTATCCGGAGAGCAAATTGTTCGCAAAGGATGATACCCTTGGAATGAAGGCAGCACCAACTACAGCCCTGTGCTCTTAGGCGCGAGTGATCACAGGCAGCAACTTTGCCTTACCATCATGAAATAAAGTTGTTTTTCTCTACACGACAAACTTGCGAACGTTACCGTTAACAGCAAATATCGTTTATTTTAATCGTCCGTAACTAAATGTATTTTCTATCTCATTCACTAAAGGCAACATTTCTATCACTGTCAATGGTAAGTGCCGTTTTAACTGTAATCATTTGATCAAATTATCTGATAATACAGAAAGCTAAATTTATCATGCAATAAGTAGTATTTTCATCAATTTATCTTTAACTTTATTTTGATATGATTATTGATTCGATGTCACTGTGTAAACAGATGTTATTTGAAACGATTGATTTGACATTAACAGAGCATATTAATTTAATTGAGCGATACTAAATATGACAAAATATTATAATTTATTTTGAAATTGTTAATTTTGAAATTATTAATTGCGTGTCTTATTTTATTATTTACTAGAAACCAATTATTCAACTTTTACATTAATAAACAAGGATGTTTAATTACGAGATTGTAGAATAAAAAATTTTCGCAATAAAAATGATAAAAGCTAATAATATTGGGCAAGATCAATGGTTGTTTAGCCAATATCGATCAGGTTCATTTAATAGTCCCTTTTTTTTTTAAATTCTTGCATCAAAAAATTATTTAAATAAAATGAAAATATTAATTTATGCTATAAAACGAGTTATAAAAGTAGAAAATATAAAAGATTTATTATTTTATATATAAATATCATTTGATCAATAGTTAAGTATTTTTCTAATTGTAAAATATTAGAGAATTATTGCACGCACGCGATATCGCGCATTAGCATCTTGATTAAAAATATTTTTAGTGCAAAATATTCAGATATAATTTTACGTATTAAACTCACGTTGGGGAAGTGAACGAAAGATTTTCGGACTATTGAAGAAGAATTTGGAGAATTTGGTTTATGTACACACTCTCAGCGCCGACGCGATTCACCCTCTTCTTATACAACAAGCAATTGCGTGCATGAGATCCTCCTCTTGAAAGGGTTCCTCACGGTGCAAAGCCGAGAATCCCCGATATAAATGTCAAGTTCGCCTTTCGGCTTTCCACTCTCTCCCTGCTTCCCCGTATTCCCTCTCGCCTTTCGTCACCGAGGGAGAAACTGTCTCTTTTACTATCCCTCGAAGTGACTGTATCTCCCCGTTCTGTTCCTTTCCCTCTCTACTTTTATCCCTACCTTGTTCCATATTTTCAGATCTTTTCTTATCTCTTAATTACCCTCTCTTGTCTTCCTTCGTCTTTCTGCTGCCTCGAAATTTCAACTCCTTTCGATCTCTTTCTCGAGCATTTCTATATCCATTTTCATCGTTCTAAAGTCTCCCGCTTGAGCTTTCTCTTCTTCGTGTTGTTCGTTTCCCCTTGATCTCTCTTCCCTCTTTCCTCTGAATCCTGCCCATTTCGCGCCAGTGCAAAACAACAAACGAAGTACAAGAGAAGTAACAACGCCCCGGTTCAGGCGTAATCGCGCCGATCTTCGCCCAGGAAGTGAGAAGGCAATTTGGGCGAACCGCACACCATCAGCCGAGGGAGGGGAAGGTCCGGTGGATAACGAACGGCCCTACGGGAGGTAATTAACGGTGTTTTCCATCCCCCGGAGTAATGTTCCTCGTTACGACGGTTCCCGTTCGTAGAACACACAGGACGGTCAGAGAGAGAGCAGAGAACTTTGTAGCAAGGAAAGGGCAGATTTTCTTCGACCGCGCACACGACGAGTCCGGTGGCAATGAACAAACGTATTTTCGTAATACCCGAATAGTAAAATGTCGGTTAATCATGCGTAATTACTGAAATAACCGAGAGTTGATGTCTATTTAGAATTGCTTTTTATCTTATATACCTGAAGAAATAAACATTTATGTTTAATATTATATTGATAACAAAATCAATCTCTTTTTTAAAGTCAGAAGAAAAAAAATTTATAGTTAATAAAAAAAATACTTTTTGATCAAAATAGCTAAAGCTATTATGTCTGTAATTTTAATTAAGAGTGAATGAATAAATAGTTTAAAATTAACAGTTTGAGTCATCAACGAGGATTGAGAGCTCTAAAAAGCAGAGTTTTTTTAGAGTTTTTCAACTATCAATCTTGATAAAGTAAGAGAACTTTATTTCTTTATATTTTATGCAATTTTGTTTACAAGCATATCTACAGTATATTTAGAGCATATCATGACGGATTTCACATTTTTTATTGCTTACAATCGTGAAAGTATCACCAACATTACATTACAGAAACGGTATGGAGTGTCTTTCGTTCTTTTGTCCGCGATTGTACCTTATCTAAAGTATGTTTGAGAATGAATGAAGGTTTATTCGCGCGTAGGACTCAGTTCTCACCGCTTGATCGTGATGAAAATAATCGCGGATCCTAAGAGCGTCTTGGGTCACAATAGCACAAATCGTTCAGTCATTCAGTTGTTACATGTACAAACAACAATTGTTTTATATACAGAAAACGATACGATTAGTACATCATAGAAAAAAAATAAATAAAGAAGTAACAATGAACAAAGAAATTTTAATTCCCTCCATCCCCCGTATATAAAAAATTCTACGATATTAGCCATTATTCTTATACATACATACATATAAGGAAAGTTAATCTTGTTGGAAATTGCAAGAAAAATATCGAAGGAAAAAATTAAATGGAAAAGTATATTTTGAGATTCAAAAATATAATGAATATATTTATAGAAGATATGTAAGAGAGGAGAATTTTCACATCTATTGTATATTATTTTTATTCATGTTTTATTTCGTAATCGATTGAAAATCTCGACGAGATATGCTTCATTCCGACGAATTAAAGTATTTTCTAAATCTTTTCCTTATTTCGATCGCAACAAGATTAGCGTGTCCATCTATACGGAGCAAATTGTTAGCTCTGGCACAGCTAAAGATTTCCCCGATTGTAGGCCGCTTCTCGAGATAACGAGGATCTTCCTGACGTTAGAACGGATGATCACACAAGCACATGACGTGTGCTATCTTTACACGTGTACTATTTTACGCGTATGCGCGTTACGTGCACGCACACGCGGACGTAGACGCACATGTATAGCGCAGGCGACTGCGGCGGAACGCGGCCAGAGAGTTGCCTCGCTGGTAAATAATGCAGGCCGGGGTAATGGCGCTATCTCTGCGCATCTTTTATTAAACGTTCGCTTCACCGTCCTTTCGCCCCGTGTATCCCCGCGTGCCCATCCTGCGCCTTCTTTCCCCTTTCCCCGTTACCAACACCGTCCTACTCTCTGCCACCCACTTATATCCCTGAACCCGCTACCCGGTACAGTCGAGTTACTGCCACCCTGACTGCTCTCTTCTTAGCGAACTCGGAATAGGTGGAGGTTGACCGACCGTGCGATCCGCGCCATGCCTCATTGTTTCACGGAGCGAGCTTCGTCGAGATCGTCGACGATATTCCTCTCGAGGACTGTGACATGTACCAACGTATTATGAGCTGGCTTACTCTTCGCTTTTAAAGTCGGATTGTTATCAATCCACATTGGTGTTTCATTAATTTCCATGTCATATAATAGAAAGCATTGTGTAAGCTATTTTGATAGTGTTTAGCTCTGTAAAATAGTTATATATGTATAATACAATAAAAACCGATCTGAATGAATAAGATAGATTAAGCAGAGAACTCAATGGCTATGAATCATTATTATTTAATTTCCACATGCCGAATAAAACAAAAATGTTCAAACGTTCAAAATTTGCTTTACATATTTACATAAAAAATAAGAGCATTAAAGGATTTATTATTTTTACTAAATGTATCTCGTAAAAATATTGATTTACAAAGAAAATATTATAAAAGACTAAGATATATAACACACTAAGATATATACACATATACTATCTTTTTCAACGCGTACGAAAGAAATATAGAGAAATTTTTATAATCTCTTTCTTAAATTAATGTAAATTTAATGTAATGATTTTTCTTCTTTATATTTATCGCGCAAAAATGTAGGTTTCAATTAGATTGCAAGATTATATTCTTTCTTGCTGCGCCCAGACTTGCTGCACTTCGTACGTTTGCGCACAATTGACCGACGTCGACAAAGTTATTAAACACTCTAGTGAATATCATTTTATATTTTAACCGTCGTACGAATCGTTGAAATTTAATCGCTCGTGGAGACACACGGAGGTCGGTATCCGATTTGAAGCGCAATCCACTCGAGCGTGGAAGCCCGGAGGGTTGCGCTACCGATTTTCGTGGCGGTGCTGATTTCAATTAGCATTATTATTAGGGCCGCGTCGTCGACAAGGAACGTTGGATGTCGACGTCGTCGTTGTCGTCATCATCGTCACTGCCGTCCTTGTCGTTCTTCTCGTCCATCCGTAAGTTCATCTGAACACACAGGTCTCTCACAAACACACACACACACACACACACACACACACACACGTACGGGACTAGGGACCACCCCGAGCGGCTGACGCTTTGCTAGGGGGTGTTTGAAAGCGGTGAAATCAATGCCTCTGTTTGCACTGTTGAGGTCGAACCGAATTCCGTTCCTGCACCTATACACTTACGCGTCCGCGTTGCATGTGCCGAGTACGTTCGCAACTCTCTCGTTACTCTCCGTCAAATAAAGCAAACTAATGTACGTGTACGTCGATGTACTGTACGCGACGTTAATTATCATAATCACTTATTGGATTTCACTTAGGCTGAATTAGTGCCCTTTAGGAGAGTCCATAATGTTGACAGTTGATCGAGCAATTCTAGACAATTCTGATTCTTCGAGATTCTCTGTTTCTTTCTATGTTACAGTGTTGTAGATGCAAATAATGAAGTATTTAGATAATGCTTGCATTAATTGATATCGATTATTAAGAATAATTAAAAATAGCTATCATTAATCGATATTTTCATAAAGATTTATGTAAGTATTAATATGTTCTCTTTCTGTCGAAAGTTAATTTTATAATAAAGTACAATTATTAAAATCTATAAAATGAGAAAAGAGAAAAAAATTGCAGTTTTGTTACTATATACATATACTTATTTAAAAAATGTTTTAAGCACGCCTATCTGCATAAAGAGAACTTGAAATCAATTTTTGTAGCAAAATTTAGTGCTTTTTTTTCATATTACATATTTTTTCTTATTACGTGTTAGTATTATTAGTATTATTAATGCTAAATAATAAGACTTAAATAAAAATATCGTTAAAAGAGACAAAAAAGACAGTTTAGCTCTGGACTATATATAGACTATAACAAAGCTCTATTTAGCTGTAACAAACGTGACATGAACCGATGAGAAACTAACGGCGCGCGAAAAGGCGAGTTGACGAGCTCATAATCGTCGATCTCCCCTGACGCGCATACATACGTTGTAACCGTGATACCTCGGATAATCGAGAGACGTTCCAGTGACGATGGCAGAAAACAAAGTGACAAAGGCTGAACAAGGAAAGAGAGAAGCGCGGACGTGAAAGATAACGGCTCACCACCGATCGATCGATCCGTCGAGGCTTTTGTTCGTCTACGCAGCCTGCTATCCGATTTAACTACTTGGTAGAATACTTGGTAGAAGGAGGCGTATCGAGACGTTCCGGTAAGAAGCAGCTTTTATTTCCCGGTTAAGCTAAAGTGCATGAAAGCGCCACGCGAGAGTTGGAGGGAGATCTTAAGCGTGTAGATGCACGTTCGTAAGTACTACATAAAAAATCAGCGCAAGTATATTTATTAGGAAAATTTTTATAGAGAGAAATTTGCTCCAAGTTGTCAAGAAATTCAATAATTATTAAAAAAATCAATCTAAATATTCAATACTTTTATATTTTTCAAAAAGTACGAAGTATATGTATATGAATATGACTGTAAAACTTAAAGCTTTCAAAGAAAAAATGTTCTAAGGTATTTTGTAATGAGATTAATTAAAAAAAGAATTGTTAGAATGTTAGAAAAAAACGATTAAAAGCGCAAGTATTAAAAAATCTGATTTACAAGACGATAGATAGTTTTATTTACCGAAAATTTACTGAATATCGTCTCAATTCAGCGTCTAAAATATCCTGTCATACGATATTTTTTTCTCTTTGACAGAGAGGGATGAGAAATATAGAGAAATATCACAGGGTGTAATGCGCGATTAAACACTCATACAAATACACATTTATGCGCGTAGGGTAGTAGCGAGTCTCGACGTATTCGCAGACATGACTGCGACAGCTATTGAACTATTACACGCTTAACTGGAATGGACTGACTGCAGTGGCGTGCCTTGCTGCTCTCGGTGCGTGCGGTGTCATGACCTCAAGCGAGTAATCCCTATACGAATCCGAGAACACAGAGCGGTACAATTCTGTTTAACCCGTCAACGTTCACGCTATGAAAGCGCAGCTCGGCTCAGATTAGAGTTATTTCTCTACCGCGATGACGAATTAACATGTCCGATTCACTAAATATATATTCTCTAGAATGAAATCTAGAAGGAAAATAAAATATACAGATAATCCATAAAATACAAGTCTTTATTTTACACACAYACACACACACTTCAGTGTATGTATATATGTATATATACGAAACAATAAGATTTCATTCTACTATTATTTTTTTAATCGTTTTTACCTTGATAGAATTCTAATTAAAATATTGTTGGTTTAAAAATTTATTTTTGCTACGTAATTTAATTTAATAAATTTCGCAATTATTTGTATCAAGGCAATCATAACTAAATGGAAGTCAGTAGAGATGTTAATACATTATAGATGTGAGATATGCCTGCAGCGCTTTACTTGCAATATTCCATAAATATTTCAGAATAATTGCAATAATAATTAAGAGATCTCTGTAAACTGAACATGAAGCTAATTAATAGCTAGATTAAGACCGATTAAGATAATTTTCGCGACGTTGTTTAAGCAGAGGAAATAAATTTGCCAGTCATAGCCACTTAGAAGTATAACGCTCAGCGAGCGTAATGAGCGCGGTGTTTATCATTAATTAAGTACTTCTTACGTTGACAGTGACTGCAAAGGTGAGATGAGAAGGACAATTCTCTAGAAAAAAACTCTCTTTCGCACGCAGAAACGACTATAATGAAGTTACGCCACTGTCGATGTTCGAAACGTTCGGGGGGGTGCGAGTGTCGTGCGGGGGTTGGTTATTTCACGGTCCACTCGCTCTACTCACACCCCTCAGAGGCGGCGGCGGCGGCGGGAGCCCCTTTCCCAAATCCACCCCTAAGAATTAATTCGAGAGAATCGTCCGGCGACCGCGCGCGACCGACAGCCACTCCTACCTTTTCAAGCGCCCTCGGATCATCTTCTCGGATCCGTCTTCTCGCCCGTTGATCTCCTTTCGTATTCCCGTTCGCGTCGATTTAACTTTCTTCTGGCTCCTGCTTCATAACACTGTCGTTTCGACAGAAGATTCCGACAAAAGAGTTAAGATAAGAAGCACGAAAGAATAAGTAGGTTTCAAAGTTCATTTAAATTGCTCTTTTGTTGTTTTAAATAAAATTTATCGTCGTTATTATAAAATATTGTTAATATATTATATTAAAATTCTTTATCACAAACCTGAATAACCCACACGCGAGAAATTATTTTGACTATTGACTGTTGTTTAAATGCAAATGATGTCTTTTTAAATTTATAATCTATATCAACAATGGAAAAATGTACATTTATGTTTCTTGCAGTTTACATTACCTTTATTTACTTACTTTATATACTTACCTTTATTTACATATAAAACGAGAGATTTTTCTAAGAAAACTCATTCTTCAGTCGATAGCAACGGACTCTCGCAGTGATTAGCTTCAGCATTTAAATAACATTTAACAAGCGTAATAGTCACTTTGTTCTCGGTTGATGTAAAGATATGCTTTTATCTTCAATTCATAATTAAGACGCACATAAGTGCGTGGTCAGCTCGCCGACGACGCGTGTCGCGCAGCGGGTCGGGTAGTTTCTAATTTGAGCATCAAAGCAAGGCGCGAGCAATTTTCCGTCAATTGAACGTAGCTGCCTCTGGAAGTCGCGAACAAGGCGCTGTTATATGGTCGGAATTACGCGTGGAAGACCGCGGTGCAGGTTTTACGAAGACCTGTGTCTCTCAAAGAACGAGTAACGCAGAACTAGCATCCGGCCGTCTAATGGTTCACTTCACTTAGCGCGTCTTCTCGTTTTCTTCCTCGTAGTGTCTCCCCTTTATCTTCCGCAAAAACGAGAATTACTTTTCTCTCGTGCCCGAAATCACGGGCCGCGCTATCGAGAACGACGGACGAGCGATCGCCGCTCGTTAAGAGCTGATAAAGAAAAAAAACGTAATCGGTGAGCTACGAGGGCGAAAATAGGAAAGCAATTACGCAATCCCAAGATTCAGAGAGATACGGAACAATTGGCTTTCAACACCGTCTTAATTGAACTTATGGCTCTTTTTTCATAGAATTGTATTGAGAAGTTGTAAAAATCAAAGTTAAAAATGTCGCGAAATTAAAAATTGTTTGATGATGATAAATCAATTTTGATTTATTTGATGTATCGACAAGTGTATCGTGAGGAACCGAAATTGAGCAAGTTTAATAGTTGAATTTATTTGAATTATACGAAATAAATCTATCTCTTGCATCTTTATACTTGCATCTATTTGTAAAAAAAAAATTAATAAGATTTGTGAAATTAATGAGAATGAATGTAAAAAATACTCTATTGTTTTTTCAAACTGATATCGCACCATTGATATTTCAATATTTATATGATAATCGTTGTAGCGTAGCATTATGGCATTAGACGGATAAGATGAAATTTGTAACTTCACCCGGCAGCGAAATTATTTCATGACAAATGTGAAACGTAAATAATACGAGATATTGTTATAACACGACAATTAGAGCATGATAGAGATTAGAGTGTGGTATCGATCTTTATCCTTGTCGCATGTTGTATCAGGGATTATTTGTATCTATATACACTGGATGAAGGTTTTGCGAGCGTAACGTATGATTTTTATTTTACACAGGAACGATCACTATGTTCCGGGCGTGCCTCGTTTTCAGCACGAAACATTGCTCACTAATTTTTTTCGACAATCGCAATCGTCGCACTTTCGCATTCATTCTCGCGCATTCATTTACACGCATACATCTTACTGCTATATATAAGAGCATTTCTGATAAAATCTACTTCCCTTTAAGACAAGTTTCTCCCGTCGCTACATCGCAGCGACGAATGGAGTATATTACAAAGGTGAGAAAACGACAAGAACTCCGGTGCTTGTGTTACTCTACTTTACTTGGAGAAAAGTACCGAGGTCTCTTTTTTTTGGATGAAAAATGACTCGTGCTAGTTCCGGACAATAATTTACGACTCTGTTTAATTTTTATGACGCAAAACTCGTAAATGAGAAACAATGAGTGCAAACTGAAGAAGTGAAAGCAATCAAAATTTTTTAATCAAGTTCTTTAATCAAGCCTTCTATCATTTTTTTTGTCAAATGTCGATTATCTATCGAGAGAGAAGTGCATATGCTTTTGAAAAAATGTCGTTCTCTTCATCAAAGCTCGATCTTCGGAGGAAAATACACACAAGAATTCAAATGTTTGGCCGGTGTCGTGCCAAAATGATACGCTCGTTTTTTGAACATTACTTTCACCCTACGTAAACCGATTATGCTATCCGAATCGTTCCACATGCGCAATGGGAAGGTAAAATATAACATTGGGACCGCTTACGCGCCTCGATTCAACAAACGAAAACATTACATTTATCGTCATAATTCAATACTTAATTAGGTCCGACATTTTTCTCTTTAAACGTACATATATATCGAATAAAAATTACTGTTTCAATATTATAAATATTATAAATATTATTACGTAATATTATTGTATTTTGAAAGCAACATAAGTCCAGGAATTAAAATTTTTGAAGCAATAACAAATGCTAAACATTATTTCTTAATTATAAATGTTATCTTCGAACGAAATAAGATTTAGAGAAATTAATTTCTTTGCCCTCGTACTGTAAGTGCATAATATTATATATACGTATTCTATTAACTGTTTTTGCAAAAATTATGAACTTATGCTATTTTCAAAATGGCCAATTTCATTGTTATGTAAGATGAAGCGATATATACTATTTGATAAAAAACAATCGCGATGACCAGAAGGAATCATTGTGAGGAATGACGAATTGTGTTCGGATGATACTAATACGAGTTTACGAATTTTTTTTACATGTACGCAATTTGTGCTCTTTTCTATCCTGGTACTTTTTTGCCACGGCCGGAAGTACTCACAAGTCCACCGTTTCCTTGCCGAGGACTACGAAGGCGAGGACGTTAATGCAGAGTATCATCGCCGATTTCGCTACGCGTGCGGGTGCGTGTGCGGATGCGGATGAGACGAAAGAGTCAGACCAGTGGAAGAAGGCGTAGAGGTCGGTGGCGGTCCTGACGCAGTCGCAGCAGGAGTCGCCGACAGATGATGGCCGAAGAAGGTCGGTCCGGTCGGCGGGTAAGGTGGGGCCGCCGGGTGATAGTACCCGGGCGGCGGCGGCGGTACCGGCGGTGGCGGGTGATGTACGTGGGCATGTGGGTGTGGGTGCGTATGCGAGTGTGGCAATGAGTGCTGATGAGGATGCGCGGCGAAGAGAAAGGCGGGCGCGTACGGCGACGGATGCGGTGGCGTCGTCGGCACGGTTGGGCTGTTCACGTCTAGGCCGGGATTCTGCTTCTTCCATTTGGTCCGTCGATTCTGGAACCAGATCTTCACCTGGGTCTCAGTTAGCTGCAACTCGAGCGCCAGATTCAGACGTTCACACACGGACAGATATCTGGTCGTCTTGAACTTGTTCTCTAACCTGACCAACTGTTCATATGTGAAAGCCGTCCGCGCTCTTCTGGGTTTGCCACTAGTATTACTATTACTTCCGCCACTTCCGCCACCACCACCGCCACTGCCGTTGCTGCCGCCGCCATTCTGACCATTTTGACTCTGACCTTGACAATTTTGTACTTGAACGCCGCTCGACGATGTAGATGACGACGACGAGGATTGTCGCTTCTTGCAATTCGACGTAGTTGTGTTGGTGCCACCGCTGGTTGTATTTTCTCGTCCGACACTGCCAGAATCCTGATCCATGACTCGCATTTCAATTTCCTCGTCCTCTTCTTCCTCTTCGGCGTCTTCCTCCATTTCTTCCATGATAGTGTCCGGTGTACCTTCCTCATCTTCCTGGCCGCTGCCGCAGGCGAATTCGCCCCGCGAGTCGCCGTCTGAAAATAATAACCGCGGGATCACTTTTGTGTTACGTGGATGAAGGTAACTACGAAGGAAGAAGCGATGATACGGGATCGGTGTCGGATGACGAGGATTGATTATATGAGGGACAAAATTGTGGCGTAGACATCGCATTTCCCATTATACGAGATGATTCTTACAGATTTAACAAAAATTTATTTCTCTCATCACACAATGCCGTAAAAGCATTTTTTTTCTTTGAAAAAAATTTAATTTACTCAAATAGATCGACTTCAAACTCAGGAAAAATATGTCATGAAGAAATACAACAAAACACGTAATATATTTTTGAATCGAACTTCTATTAATAGAAGTATGTATACATATTTTTTTAATTATAACAAATGTTAGCTATTAGAGACCGATTAATGACCCGTATTCGTGTCGCTTACCGAGCAATGTTTAATAGAATTTTTATTCGTGACTGAGACGATTTGTTACGAGGAAGTATTGCTTCTTGCATCTCGCGAAAGAGCTGCGTTGCGTAGTCGAGACGCCGATCGAGCCTGTGAGGATGGAACGATTTGAGCGCAAATCAGAGAGGAACAGAGAAAAGCGGAAACAGAAAAAGAGAGAAACGGCCAATCGTTCGCTCAATGAGAGAGGAGATTGGAGATTCAATCAGCACGCAGATGTCCCGGGGACAGATATTCCCTGGCTCTGGTCCGTGGAGGTTGGGGTGCCCCTGGGATGCCGCGAGTGGGGATAGCCTGCCGAACAAAACCAGAGAGACAGAGAGGAAGAGACAAAAAGAGAGTGACATAGAGAGGATAGGCGGAAAGTGACGAGGATGGTATGTCGGCAGTACGTTGAAGGCAGTAAGAGAGACAGAGAACGATGGAGTAAGCAAGACAGACCGAGAGAGAAAGCGAGAGGGAGACAGTGGGACTTTATCCGAATTGGCGTGGCTCGTGGCCCATAGCCTACAGCCTAGCACAGTGCCTGGGGTTGGAAGTCCGTAGGGGGCGACGGATCGAGAAGGTTTACGTCGTAATGGGATTTGTATCTCGTTAACGCGCGATCGTTCTTGCCCCGTCGTACAGGCCGCCAAGCGGCTACCTTTTCCCATCTCCCCTTCTTTTTGGCCTTCTTCCGCAGACTATCGTTCTCGTATAACTCGGCGATTCCCACATCGAGATATACCTGGCCGGCGCCGATTGATTGCGTCTAATTGAATTGCGTAATTTATATTGTTTCTTCTTCTTCTCACTTCGTCACTCATCTACCCGCTTCATCGGAAATTGTATTCGGTCTTGTCAACTGGAGCATTTCGCGGTCTTTGATAATGTCAGGTATATCGAGTAGTGTCTCTTTTCGAAATCTTTTTCTCTCTTTCTCTCTCTCTCTCTTTTATTTCTAATAGTTAATATACTCTATATATAGCATAACAAAATTTCAATTATTCACGTTTTTTCCCTGAGATGATAATAATTTAAATGTAACGCAACTTAAAACTGTTAGATTTTTACATGAAAGATATATGATTAGATCGTAGAAATATACATATCTAAAATGAAACTTAATTAATTATCGTGGCTTTGAATTACTTTGAATATAATTTATGTTTAATGATTTTCACAGAAGTTAGATTTAATAAAAATATTAATACTTATTACAAAATGTTGTCTTGAATTAAACTTTGTCTTAAAAATTGTATATTTGTAAATCTGAGAGAATAAAACTACTTTCTCAAGCATTATCAATGTCATTTCGTCGCTTAATGACGTGAAATTAATTGAGTTCATCAAGGAATTAATGACTGCAGATCGCGTTTCTGTCATTGCGTTTTTATGGCGATAGAATCGCCGGCTGGAGGATCATTCATATCGTTTAGATCTTCTTCATTAACCACGATCAGGCGGGTTATGTGCGAGCAAAGCGATCGGGGATGTATGCCGAGTCCCTAAGGGATACGTTAAGAGTACACAAGGGGGAGTCGATCGCAACGACAAAGCAGCAGACATGGGAATACTTATCTCATTTCGGTTTTCCTCATTAAACACAATGACAGTGTTTAACGACAAGTGGCACGATCGGGAAATACGCAATAAACAAAATCCCTAACGATTCCTGCTTTGTTTGATGAATTCGCGATATATGTTAGCCGATTCCTAATAATAATATGTAGTTAAACGTCTTAACGTAATTGTATTATGATATTGTATGATAATACGAATACGTAACAGCATATAAGGTCTATCGGGGATCTAGGGGACCGACTAAAATTATATTGAGAAGCAAAGCTTGCATATAATCTATCACATAGGAATTTTTTTTTATTCGTGATAATAAATATAGCAACTACGAGAAGCGATATGCGGATTAACGCGATTTCTCGGAGTTTTCCGAAGCGTACGTAAGATAATTATATAAATTTCGTCGAAATCTAGCGGAAGATCCCGGATCTCAGATCATGAACGCAATGCTCAGAGGGGTGACTTTGCTGTGACAACTAGGAGGGGCAAGGAGAGAGAGAGTACAAGGGGAGAGGAGAGAGGCGATGGAGGGGAAGAGAGAGAGAGAGAGAGAGAGAGAGAGAGAGAGAGAGAAAGAGAGAAAGAGAAGTCATTGTGATGCAGAAGAGCCAATTTTCTGGGCGGCTTGACGCGATGCGGCGCGATACGGCGCGATTATCATAACAACCGACAATATTATTCCATGCGGTGGATCCGTGTGGCGGGGGTGGTGCGGAGATCCCGATGGCAGCAGTCGAAACGGATTGGCTTGGGTTTGATTCACTTTTAATGGGAAGCGTCGACCATCCCGATAAGATGGATGAGCCGACAATCGTGTAATCTCGATTTCGATGGCTGCGATCGATCCATCGTGCGCGGTTTTCCGCGCGTTCTTTTCTCACCCTCTTTTTTTTCTTTTTTTCTGGATTATGCTCCTTCTTCGATCGACGATAAAAATACTCTCAGCCCGTCCCGACGGGAGACATTACGGGCTGGACCGTCCATCGAGATGCTGATTTCGCAAGCACCCGGTGTCCCGTACCGGGATAAAGGAACGACGATGACGGGGTTCAAGGACTGGTTAACGCAGATTAGCGGAGCAATTTGTCACGCTCCGACAGGCCGCCGTTGCCACCGCCGCCGCCCGGTCGCTACTCCTACCCACCTCCGTCGTCGCTGCTTCTGCCTCGCTTCACCCCTTCTTCGGGATGCTTCTTCCATCCCCCTTATCGGCCTGCAGGACCACTTCTCTCGTCTGCTCGCCAGACTCCATTAAATTCGAAAGTCAACTGTGAAATTGGGATTCTCCGCAGCAAACGGTCACCGAACTCGGTCTAATCCACCAACGATAAATTTCCCTCATCGTTGCAAAGTTAGGGTGCGAAAGAAAGACAAAAAACTGGTATGTAACGTCGATAAAATTGAGATCGAGTTAATTGTTTATATAAGTACATGCATGATCTTGCAAATTTTGTTTGACAAAACGATGCAAATGGTTGATATTTAGCATGAAATTGGAATAAATTATAAATCTAAATGTAAATTAAGATGTCGTAAATTAAGATGTCTTTGTCGGTTGTAATGCTGCAATTAATTTATTCTATAATAAAGTTAACGATACCACACATTTTTTTTTAGAAATATAAATTTTCCGCAAAAATATTGTACTTTCAATATTAATTCTATATCATACAAAATTTAGAAAAATGTTAATATAGTTTTTTGTGTGGATAATATGTATTTTATAAAAGCATTTACCCTTATAGAACTATTTATCGTTATATGTTACTTTAGCATTATATTCTCTCATATGTAAATTAATCTCTATTGCGTTGCGGAACTCTGTAACTTATGCGTATCGCTCCGCGATCGTATTAATATTATCGAAAACGACGTTAATGAGATTCTGGAAGAGAGTTTCATTCTCACGTTTCGAGTGAAATATCCCTACGTCGTCACTTTTGTCGGAATCTTCGTGTATCGTCGTACACACAAATAGCCCGACAGCTCCCAAAATTGCATGATCGTCGGAGAAGAAGTCCTCCTTCTAGCATCTAAAGTTAGAACGAGGAAGAAGCAAGAGAGGACCAGTGAAGCATCAAGGGGACTAAGACGCAGTCACCGGACGCGAAAAAATATCACTCAAAAGATCACGCGAAACTTTAAAGACAACAGTGTGAAGAGAGCGCCAATTTTTCTTCGCCACAAACAACCGAAGGGTTAATACCATGTAATGGATTCCTATGAAGATTTACTTAGAGGTAATAAATTAATTCACAATTATTCAGTTTTCGTATTATAAAAACATAAACAAAATATTTCTTTTATGCAATAAGAGAGATTATACAAATGCTTATTTTGTGAATAGATTTGTCTCTTCGTATATTTTTAATTGTATAAAAGATGAATTTATGGATATATTGATGGATATATTGATTTATATTGATGGATTTATATTGATTTATATGAACTATTATATATTGTCATTTTGCAATAAGTATTAGATGTAATATTAATAAGTTTACTTTCAAATTAAAATCAAAGAAATTATTCCGAAAAGATGACTCGAGTTTACCGGCCACGTCTCCCTCTCTCTTTCTGTTTCAACCAATTAAATCCTGACTGAAACGCGCCACTTAAGACATCACGCATTCGGTTATTCTTAGTTCATTTGCTGAGATGCTCATGGTGTGTTTCAGTTGTGTGTTTCGACGCAGATAAGTGTCAGCTCTCTTTAATAGAGAACGCCAATTGAGCGCTCCAGGAAATCACGCGAAGATAACAAAAGATGAAAGCTCGTTATTCACCTTCGTGCACGCTGCCGGCGCGTCGGTGTCGACGATGTTGTACACGATTATGGACGACGCGGCCACCGGTAAACTTGTTCGGATCGAGAATATTCTCGACGGAGAATGCGAGGCACCGTTTGTTGTTCGTCTGCACCGTGCTAGTAGCGGTTGTAGTAATGCTACCTGTCGATGTACCAGTGATGGTGCGCGCCACATTACCGGAAGTGCACACCGTCATAACGGCTGAGCCGGTAGCGCAGTGTCCGGATATATACACTGGTGTCCCATGACCGGCGGGCCCGTGGTCACCACTTTGTACACAAGTAAAAGAATGTACGCGGTTGGCGAACGGATGAACGAATTGCTCGGACACGACGCCCCTCGATGAGGGTGCCGTGAGATCCACTGGGCTGCTGGGATTACTCTCATCAGCATCCTCCCGACACACGTCAACTTCGACGTCTCCATCCTCGTGATAACTGCCGTTTCGATGTCCTTCGGGCTGACTCTCTTCCTCCTCTTCTTCTTGTTCCTCGTCATCTTCCTCATCCACAACAACGTTTCTTCTGGTCGACGTGTTTCGCTCATCTTCGGCCTCATCCTCTTCTTCATCCTGCTCTTCCTCCTCTTCATCATTTGGCCTTTTTTCTCTGATCTGCGGATCTGTTTCGTGATACTGATCCTTTTCGACGACAGTGACAGATCGCAGGATCGATGGGCTTGACTGTTGTTGCCGTACGTTATCATATCTCGAAAAGGACTCGCCGGTGCGTACGAGTAGTACAGGTCTCCTTTCTTGCGGCGGCAGCGATAAACCGGCACGCATATCGGCTTCTTCTCGCTGCAGGACAACCGGTCCTAGAGGCGACACGGTCCTGCTTTCCTGCATCCTCCACATTACCTGCTAGTAAGAAAACGATCTTTCTTTATCTAGTTTTGCGTTCTTTCATCTTCGCCTCCGAAAATTATGACCATCAATCTTGGAACCGTTTGTATATTTCTCCGATCGATAAACTTCACTCTTAACAAATCGATTTTGATTGACCACGTCAACACAAATTCACGTGCATTGTACGCGCATTCACACTTTCTTTTCTTGAACGTCACTGATCTTGACACAGTTAATTTCGGCACTAGTTTGTTAAATTTGTCGCAACAGTGAAGTAATTGACGAACGGGAGACAGATTCGATTGAATTAAATTGCACTTTCCGAGATTAGACGTGGCGAATTCAAAGCGACGTCAAACAAATTGTAGATTTATGATATCCTTCGCGGCATGGGCGCGCGATTAGCAATGTCTTTGGTGGTTCGACGCGGCACGCGTACCGTGGCAGCTACTCTCAGAAGTCCCGTGTAGAGCCATGGTGGCAGAATTGGTGGTATATCGGCGTATTATTAGCGCCGAGGAGAGAGAGCCGCCGCGGTGGCACTGTGGGTCCAAGTGGAACGGCGAAAGCGGGGGTTTGTTCCGCCTCGACAGGGCGTGGTTAACCCCGCTCGTACTACTCGAAAAGCTACCGTCAGCCGCCAATGGGCGTGCCGGGCGATTTTCCGTTAGGGGTTGCGCGCACACACGTGCTTTAACACGCTCGTAACCGAGAACCGCACCGCGAAAGCTGGCGTGCCTCTGTGTTGGTCGCGTGCATCGTTGCACACACTTACATAACTCCCCTCTACACGCTTACACACACGCATGCACGCACGAAGTAGTAATGTACATGAGTGCGTCGCAGCCTTGAATGGACAAGGCACGAACACGCAGACAAGTCGCGTGCAGCGTCTCGCGGTGAGCTTTCGTCAGATACTCAGCTGTGTACACACAAGTACCACTTCCACCATCCCCTCGCCCCCTTCTCGTTTGCGCATCTCTCCGCCCCTTTCCGCTATCGGACCGACTTTCTCTAAAGTGGTTTGTCTTTGATTTAACCACCACAGCGACTTCGTCGAGCGACGTTGATGAAGGAACACCTTTTCCCTCCGAATCCACGCGGACGGTGTCGGGGCATCATTCGTTGCGCTTGGGAAGGAAGGAAGGCAGAACGTGTGGAGGAATTGCGTGCTCGCCGTGTGTATACGCGTTTGCAAAACGCTTGGTGGGTTTGGCGATGATCGTCGGTGTGTGTCGGCGGTGAGGGCGGCGCATCGCAGCCTCTTCAACGGTTGTGTATAGCGATCTCCCTGTGTATAGGGTGGAGAGTATAATCGTGGTACATGGGGCGCAGGTATCTTCCTCTCTCTCTCTTTTTCTTCCATCCTCCTGCGAACGCGGGGAGCGGGTTGTGGATGATACTAGCGATCAAATCAGAACCAACATATAACAGTCAAACGACCGATCGAACGGACGAGCGGACTGAGAGCTTGATGCTGGTGCCGCTATCACTCCGCTCTTAACTCGATGCACGGATATTGTTTACCCGACCATTTAGGTAATTGCTGGCCTACCGCCCTGCCAGCCAATCGAACGTAACTGGCGGATGTGTCTGCAATACTGATCTCTTTCTCTCTCTTTCTCTCTCTCTCTCTCTCTCTCTCTCTCTCTCTCTCTCTCTCGCCTCGTCAACTTCACTCCGTGATCTTCGGGTCTCCTTGTTTCTCTCTGATATCGTCTCTCTTTTTCCTTCTCTCTCTCGTTCTCTCTTTATCTCTCTCGTTTGCTTTTTGGCGCCATCCCTCAATCATCATCGAATTAGCTCGGTAACCAATTGTTCGGCGAGACTAACGCTGTTATTGTCACGGTGATCGATTTTTTCCAGGAAATTGGCGAGATTGGAAAGATACATACGCTTTGCGGAAAGATTGTGGCAGTGGAACGTTTTGACAGTTTTAATGATTGCCGTTGTATTGTATCGATGCTGCATTCGGTGATAAATGGCCGACCAATATAATGTAGCGAGCTCTAAGCGTTTCATGCACGACCGAACTTTGTTGGCGTGACATTGAAAATGCGATTGAGCTTGCAATAGTTTTATAGATGATCCATACGTTGCCCACATGTGCGAGCGCGAATATCCGTCCTAAAATTATGACTACGAGAGTGATCACGTTGGATGACAAATTGGATTAAACGTGCCTCGACTAATTCTCAATTGTACCATCTCATTATTTGGTTAGCGCTCGAGTAACGGCGCGGTAGTTGAGCTGCGCGAGAAGGTATCGCGGTGTTATCATGTTCCGCAAAAACTAATTATCGCGGGTGCTGTAGTTAATGCGATAATAGACCTTTTATTCATCAAGTCCAACCGTTTTGTTAACCGCGTATATTATATACACACCGCAGCTTGTGCAGCATAACCAGTACTCTAAAAGTGCTGCTATTCTTTTCATTTATATATTTATCTTCGAGCAGGTATGAAATAATTCTCTTTTTAAGAAAATTTCGATCATCTCTTTCTCAATGCTTTCTCAGTACTAATATTAAATATTTTTATAGATTATTCTCTTTAATAATGATTCCATTAAAGTAAAAAATTCGAAAAGTCACTGTTCTCTTTTACATGTTTGGAGCATTATTCGTCTGAGCATGTTAACTCGTCAAGCTACGTACCGGTGACTCTAAATTAATGGAAAAATACGCATTTGAAAAAACCGAAGACAATTTTGGAACACCCTTTGCGTTCTCAGCTTCGGGAAAAGATAGAAATATGCTCTTCTCATTCCATCTTGTCACGTAAACGAACGAACGTAATAATTCACCGCATGTTCCTGTCTACAAAAATATCGCTTCACGACGTTCTTGAAAATGTCATTCTAAACTTAATGTCAATTATCCGCGAACAAATGAGCGTGGTTTTACTCGCATCACTTAGGGCCAATTTAGTCAACGTCGGTCGCGACACTAATCTTTGTTCATTATACGTCTTTTCTCTCTTCAAGTTGTAACAAGCTATAATTTGTATGAATAATAATTATGATTGCACAATAACGATCGAGAAAAATATCTAACGAATTAACGCAATTGATATTAAATAAATGAGCTTTATTTTTCCTAATTTTTTTGCGATAAAGATATGGTATCGTAAATTTTTATAAAAATTTGAGACACCTTTGTATTCTACGGACATTTTGCAAATCAATATTTTAATTGCCACTAAAGATAAAAAATTAATGTACTTGGTAAGCGTCATATACGATGGATCGAGGTCATTTGCGGTACATTTCATATGCATGCACTGTTTACCACTCGATTTGTAGTACGCCAAAACTTAATTAATAATTCAAGACGTTAATGTAACGCACATCGATGCACGCCATCCAGGAGCGTTGCTCGTCTTCGAGAAACATAACATATAAAACTTTCATGAATGATTTCGCGTATTGATTATCACCCTCGATGAGGATCGTAATGCGATCCTATTGTTGATCATTGAGCGCCGGGGAGCATCCCTCGTATCATTATGACTCAGGTGAACACTGGAGCCAGTGGATTACTCCACCTGCCAAAGTGATGTGAGTTTAAGCGGGGATCCCTAATAGTTCTGAAACGGTACGCGAGTCGGGAGGTTAGCTAGTTGGCGAGATAGACATGGAGCTCGATGGCGGGATGCGACGACGAGAGGGATTGATAGAGCGATCGAGCGGAGTGAGGGATGAAGGGTGGCGAGGCGCTCGGCATGGAGATCGGACAGACCAGCCGTGACCAATTTGCGCCCGTTCGTGCTCCCGATTCTGATCCCGATTCTATCCGTTCGCCACACACGAATACACACGTACTGTTCGCACACATATCGATGCACGACCCCCTCGATTTTCCCTTCTCGATGCCCATGTACCCCCTTCCCTTCCGCTCATTCTTTCCCCGCTTCCTCTCCCTAGATCTCCCCTATCCGCGTGTTGGCACCCTCCTGCCAAGAGATATTCGTCACAGAAAGTCGTGTTGTGTCGCTCGGTGAGCAGGCCACCCCAAAAGTTTCACGCCTATCTGGACCGGCGGCACCATCTATTCGCGCCACGATAATTGGCCAATTAAAACCGGGCGAGAGCGTTCGAGTTACCTGCCATCCGATAATTATACGGTGTCCTCGCGGTGGTTCGACCACGTATCCACGCGACCGAGTGTGGGTGGCGGAGACGAACAGCATTGGAGAGAGGAAGAGAGAGAGAGAGAGAGAGAGAGAAAGAGAAAGAGAAGGCAGAAAGATAAATAGGGATGAGGAACAGGAATGAGACTCAAATCGCAGGACGGACGTGGGAGGAAAGCCCTTCCTTCGGAGGACCGAAAGGACGGAATCGACTATTCCGATCACGTGGCTTTGGTTTCTACAACTACGGTGGTCCTCCAGGTCTATCTTTCTCCCTCTCTCTTTCTCTCTAACCTCCCTCTCTTCGATGTCATCCCACTCCCACTTCCGTCTCGCAACCCCGCGCCGCGACCTCCGCGATTCTCTTCTCGTTCTCTCGTTTACCATCCTCCTCCGCGTAAATCAATGCGGACAGCACGCCCTTTCCTTAACCCCGCGACGCATGACTGGAGTACTCCTTGGTGCCACGTTTAGTCGCGATGGGCGACGTTTACCGAGATACTCCGATTAACTGCAACATCAACAATGGCGGACATTAGCGACAGGTTTCAGAAAAGCTTGTACCATGAAACGCGTATATTCAATCTTCCGTAAGATCCAATCGAAAATAGTTACAAATAAAAAAGTAAGAAATGCGCAAGTTCAATTATATCTCATAAGTTAGGCATTTATCTAATGAAGGATAAATCGATTCATATAAAGTATCAAATAATAATATAATATTACATTTCATACACATAAATATAATTTCTCATTATTAAAATAAAATTTAAACTCTTAGAATATTAATTATATGCTAAAGCTTTTTTGATTATTACAATGATTTTATATTCCTCCTGATGCAATATCAAAATTATTAATGAATTGTTAATTCAGAATTTATACGATAAGAATTCCTACATTGTCTATTGAAACAAAATTATTAATTAAAAGGCATAATCCGAGATATGTAACAATTATCGCGAAAGTTAATTTAATGGACGTTTAAGCGTAGAGAAATAAGTTCCACGTTCATAATACACGTCTCATTAGGAAACTCTTCCTCTGATTTACTTCAAGACCGAATGATTGATCGTTTACCCCTAATTAGAGATCGGGGAGTTCTTGAAAAAGTAGACGAAATTACGCGTGACACGAGCGGAAATTAGGTTCATGGAGAGAATGATATATGACCGTTATACTTCAGTAACGTTAGCGACGATGGTGTAGAGATAACTATATCCAGTGACAGCTCTATTTCAGAAAATCTTAATGCTCCTATCTCGCGATAAAAACATTAATTACGACGACAGTTGGCATTGCGGCGTTATCGTTTTCGATCTATATTTCATTGTGAAAAATATATAGTACCGGCGAAATTGCAGTAACTAACGAGCTTAAATTACTAGCAGTACTAAATAGATTAAACTATTTTAAATGAGACTTTATGTCGCATAGATTTCACGCTTAATTTTGTAATAATGAAACATTAAGATTGATCGATAATGAGCCAATTGAATCAAATATGAAAAATTTGTTACAATTTTTTTCGGTAAAATTTTCTGAGATGTAACAAAAAACTAAACTTTATTTTTGATGCATTGAAATTGATTTCATTTTTTCAGAGTATTAATTTGATATTTATTTATCGAAACATTAAACGCCGAGTAAAAATTATCTCTCTCGAAATTTTTCTAATGAAAAAGTCAATGTCAGATTCTAATAAAATTCTCATTAAAATTAAGAGAGATACTTAGTATATACTTCGTATACTAGATGAACAATCAGAAACCGTCGAATCCATTTTTCATAAAAGCAACTCGCGGATTTTGGAGGAACTCGCAGACATAGTGCCGTTACAGCCGTTTTGTATATGCACCGCGAAAGCGCCGCGTATTACGATGTGTGTTTCTGTTTGTTCGCGCGCGAATATGTTACTAATTCCCATTTATGTCGCAGTTTTCCTCCTGGCTGCCGCGTCGCTGCCGAGTGTACGCACTCAGAGCAACACAATGACGTCGGCTGTGTAATCGCGTGAACGTTAATTGTTAGCGATTACCCCGCCCGCAATTAGCATTTCCTATAGGCTATTGAGCATCGATTAATGTAAATTATTAAGTGCAATTTCGTTTAAACCGTTGAACATTTCGAACAGTCGGCGCAGCAAACGCTGACGCGTAAAAGTACATGCGTGACTTTCACGCTTGGAAATGTGAAACATACGTTATTCTTCTATAGTAGTGAAAACGAGCGCATAACGTACAATGGAGAAAAAATATATATTATGCATTGTTCGAAAAAAAAAATCACATTATATGTCCGGCCCAATATGTTCGATTCGTAGATCACAAAAGATATTTGTTTAACGTTAACTACCGCATTTATTATATGGTTCGTATAAAAAAAGAAAAAAGAAACACGAATATACATATAATATACATACAATTCAGTCAGAAAAATTCTGACGTTTTGTTACGATAGGTAGAATCACGTCGATGAAAATCGAGGAATTATTTTGCAATAATATGGAGATTTTGCGATATAATGGAGATAATAATGGGGTTACTTTCTGGATAAATTGACATTAAGGAGAATGATTTCTAAACGACTATGAAGGTATATCGAGAATGGGTCGCGTGCGAAAGAGCGAATCGAGCCCAAAGGAGGTGATTATACAACTATATCGAACTCCAATACACAATTACGTATATACGGAGTGCCGCAGGCATTCTTTCATATACAGCTGGAACTAATTTGTTATATATGGCAAACACATATCGTTGACGCGTACACACACACACACACGCGCGCGCGCGCGCGAAAAAGTAAAAGGACGCGCACATGTACATACATATATATTCATGTGGGTGTGTGTATATATATATATATATATATATATATATATATATATATATATATATATATATATATATATATTATGTCGTATTAGATGCGGGGGTCACAGTCCGGGTATCGCTTACGCGTTATTATTGCAGCGATACGACACGCCATGGTGTCAGCCGTGACCTCCCATGGGGGCCTCGCGCGATATCATATACAATATAGGTACCAACTGTCACACCGTCGCCGAAACCGGGGATCCCCAGGAAACCGGCTAGGCGTGCTTTATGGTGCGTCAAATTAAAAGATTCCCTCCTTTGCGTTCCCTAACTGCGATCTGATTTACTTGGCCGACATATATATGTATCCCGCGTATGGATCCATCTACATCGTCGAGTTCGTATGCGTCTTTACTAGGCGAGTATCCCGCATGTAACGCCTAATATCGAACGACGTACGACACCGTAGAAGCGACATTAATTCGCGACTAATGGCACGTTTAATGGCAACTGTGAAATTTGGACTGCGACGTCCCCGATAAATGGACCGAATCTACTTTTCATAAACATTACACTCTAAATTCTCTACACTCTAAATTCTATTTGACTTTCCAAGATTAGTTTTTAAATGATCTTTATACTATGAACTAGATCCGATAAAATTTTCAATGGGAAAAGTTTACAAAATAGACTATTATTGCGAAATAAATCATCGATTTTTTATCAAATAATCTAAAGAAATCTAGAGAAATTCTGAATATTTTAGCATATCTGCTAATTCTCATACCTTCTTTACATCTTTCATTGTAATAATTTAATTACTCTTTATTGGAGAATATAATCAGTAAGTATATGAGACAAAAATTTTTTTGCGTAATATCTCTTGATGTCTACCGAGTAAATTCGTTCCGTTTAATTTGCGATTAATAACACTTTTAATAGCAGATACGAGTAGTGCAATGCATTGCACAGAAATTCACGGCTGTCCGTATACTTAACGACATCGTATGTAGCTTGCGCGAAGAACTCGCACGTGAAATGTATATGGCTTTGCCAAACGTTACGTCGTGCCAGACGTCTTTCTGACGGAAACACCGCAAAGTGGATGAGCTCAACTGTGAAATACGTCGGGCGGGGTCTTACCGCGATAGCGAATGGACGACTAATAGTTCAAGCTATTGCGAAATTTGTTGAAAAGGAATGCCGCTCGATAGAGACATATATATATTGACGTGTACACACACACACACACACACACACACACACACACACACACACACCCACCCACGCGCACGCGCACGCGCGCACACACACACACACACACACACACACACA
>JANQDE010000086.1:89978-147560 GCA_037157785.1 Cephalotes varians
GTGTGTGTGTGTGTGTGTGTGTGTGTGTGTGTGTGTGTGTGTGTGTGTGTGTGTGTGTGTGTGTGATGCTAATGCATACTTCTCATTTGTCATGTCTTTACACAAATTAAGTAACAGTGTTTTAAGATTTTGGCGCGCGTCCCGGAGTGCGTTAACCCTTTCCAGATTTCTGGCATATGTATGTATGAACCTTGAATATTCTTAGGAAAATGACATTCAAGATTACTAAACAAAAGTATAAAGTACATTTAATTTTACACTTATAAATTTTAGCAATTTAGTTTTAAATTAATTTAATTTATATCCTATTTCTCATATGCTCACACACAAGTCAACATAAATCGTATTCTAAAAGAAACAATAAAGATTTTCTATATATTAAATCTACAAAGGCAAAGGAAAACTTTTCTCTGATTATAGTTTTCTTGCTAAATATAGCTTTACTTTTCCATACATATGCCATAAAAAGATTATTTGTGTCTGCCATAGGTCACGATTTTTCAATTTCCAGCCTTAACTCACTCGGTGATTAAATTCACGTTAGAGTACGACCCACTTGAAATCGACCGAAAAATGAGATTTTGTTATCCCATTCACACTCTTGTAGCTCGTTTGCGGGAACATCGAAAAAATCTTGTCCCGTCGAAAAGAGTCTTGTTGCTGAGCCGCATATGTCGCGTAAAACAACCATAAGTTTCAATCCGCACACGATTTCATTTGCGATTTTATCAGCGTTGCTTGATGCTTGACACATTTGAATTTTAAACGGCTGCGTATTAATGGTGCGGTCGGTCGCAATTTTGTACAAAACTTACGACCGTATCCTATCGCGGTTCGTTAGTAAAAATAATTTTCGCAGCAAAGAAGGATTGAGGGGCGGAGAGACCGTACAGATGGCTTGCAGCATCCAGGGACGGATACTGAACTTTCAAAGCAGAAGAAGACGATTTTTGAAGACCGGCAAAGAGATATGAAAGATAAGAAGAAATGTTGATTTTTGTAAAATTTTATAAAATTTTATGAAAGATAGAACTAATAATTTATAAAGTTTATTAAAGATATAAGTTTTATTAAAAGAGGAAAGGATTTATCTTTTCTTTTATTTTGTAAACGTAATATATAATTATAAAACTCTTGATCTCTATAACCACATATAGAAGCTTGATTAGTTTTCACGTAGAACACGTTTTGTATTTTTGGTTGAAACTTTTCGGCCGCACCACGTCTCGTACGATCGCTCGTTGCGACACGATGCGTCTTGACGAGAGAAGACGCGGCGCAATGTAAACGAACGAGTCTATAAGTCCGCGTCGGTTCCGCCGCGCGAATAAACTCGGACGTTTCTGGCACACGGCCGAAATCAGCTTTTTCTCTATTTCACTCTCAGGCTCGTTCTTCTGCTCTCTTCTTCCCCTCATCCTCTCAACCACCCTTCTTCTCTCCTTTTTCTCGCGCTTCTTGGACGTTTGCCTCTTCAAAGTGTCAAGTGACAAACGGTCCCGCTACCGAGTAGGCGTAGTCGTCGGGGTGGATATAATTTGTCAGGAAATCACCCAATTAGCCTCCCAGTTATGCGGCCCAACAGATTTAACCAATTAGTTTAGCTATGCGAGCCCTAATACATTTCCACGCCGGCGGCGACTACCAGCCGCAAGCGTTTCTCCCTCGGTCCGCCTGTCAACCCTCTCTTTTCCTCCCCTCTCGCTTTCTCATCCTCTCTCTTGCGATTCGCGCGTTCGCTCTATCTTTCCTCCGTTCGATCTTCGCGTTTCTGTCTCTCTCTTCTCGGCTCTCGGCTACGCTCCTCAACCGCTGCTCGATTGCAGCCTGCTAGGCGATTATAGTGGCAACGTGGTCTGGATGCAGTATAAAGGACTCCGTCGTCGTCGTCGACGACAACGGCGATCATGTGATTGCGGCCGTGCTCAAATTGCGTCTTTGCGTTTACATGTACGCACATGCCGAACGCGCGCGTCACGTACATGTGGAACCACGTGGAGACTGGAGGGGCGAAGGAGGCGGTTGACGTCTATCTCTATAGAGACTGCTCACACGCGCTCCCGTGATAGGGAACACGCGCGACGAGACGAAGGAAAGGGCAGCAGGGAGAAAGCGTATAGAGTCGAGAGGTGAAGCAATTTGTCTCCCTAATGAGATGTCACCCCGTCCGTACGCGTTGATATGCGACCAGTAAGGAGGCGAACGATCATCCCTGAAACCGATCGAACAGATTGCTTGTCATGCTCATTCTCCTGAATCCTCTCTTTTATGGGAAACTATATAGATATATTATCGTTTTGGCGAATCACTTAGGAATGTCTCTTGAGAGTTTAGTTCGTGCTGATATATTTGTGATAAAGTGTTCCAAGAAATATTTTTCAATGAAAATTTTTTCTCTTTGTTTCGTTGTGCGAGATAAATGATACGAGAGAAAAATAATACATAGCTTGATACAAAATGATACTTGAATGCGAGTAATTATTTACGATAAATATACAAGTGTATATATAAATATACAAATTGTCATATTTCAGATCTCATCTATGTGTAAATTAAGAGTTTTCAAAATTATAAAGATTTATTTAAATAAATAAAATACAAGCGATAGGTATTTAGAAAACGATCGATCTCAAATTAGAATTTGATATGTATAATAAAGGTAAAATATTGTACAAATTAAAAACATACGAATGAACGTACAATGGCGCGGATAATGTGTAAAACAATCCCGGTATTTATTTTCTAATCAGTATGACCACGCGTTCACTGGTATAAAATATAAAACGTATATGAAATATTTAAGTAATGAGCAATGAACGAAAGAGCACAAATTGTTCGCGAGAATGAAAACATAAATATCGTTGAAAAATTTACATCGACAAGCATTATTGCCACACAAAAGAACAGTCTCTGTTTACATCGTGTTTTTTATCTACTATTATGGTCAGTAGATGGTCAATTCGCTGTTATTATCATGTAATTATTAGCGGTGCGATAAATTTCGCGAGCCCCTCTCTCATAAAAATATCGTTCAATAAAATTTATTGAACACAATTCTATGGAGTAGCATTTTCGATGATACGCGCCTCACCTCTCACGTAGAAACAAACTTAGGGACGCGCTTTAATCGTAGGAAGAGATTCCGGTAGATCGATCGCGCAGTTACATGGTATGGGTCGAGAGGACGGTCAATGGGATCGGTTGAAGTACAGGATTGCTCTGGTTGATACTAATTGAATCGTCCTTTGGCCTCTAAGCGATCGCAGACCTGCCCGCCCACTGTGTTACTGACGAGTGAGACGTTTTACCCTCCCAGGCTTCTATTACGCACCCGCTGAAGACCTCCGGGCAGATGACTAGTCTTATTTTAAACGTTATCGACTCGATCTTCCTCTGTAACGGGTAAGTAGGATTCACTATATCGCGCTTTTAACAGCTACACCATCCTGCGCCCAGCCGAAATCGCAGAATTTTGGAGTAGAGCTTGAACTTTTAACGCCAATTTAGGATTACATGATACATACCTCTCAAGAAGAATTACTTTACATCATTTTTAGAATTGTAAACTTTATAATTTACAATTTTCTATTTTCGATTATATAAATATGGTTTATCTTTTTTCTCCTCTCTTTAAAAGTTGATATTTTAATATATTTAGGAGAACGTAATATTTAGTCTTAAAACATACATATAATACAAATGCATTAAAAAATATGTATTAAACTGTAAACATTTTCTTAAATTTTCGTTGTTTAATTACGTAAATATTTATTTCATTGCATTATGCATTTTTGTGTTTGAGAAAAGAATTTCGTAAGAAATTTTTTGACTGGTGAATCGCATATTGAAATGTACATTTACATATATTTATGTAGAAATATACAAATTTCACTAAAAATGCAGTTTTTAGTTTGTTAGAGATTGACGATACTCGGCGTTTATCATGTTATCTCGATTGGTACTTTCTCGATGTTCGATCGATTGACTGAAAATCGTAATTCGAGCAGATGTCATGAAGAAGTTTTCTCGTAAAAGACTGTCAGATATTTATACCTTCCCGTCCGCTCCGTTCACACGCGCTGCTTGTTGATTATAAGACGGGGGGGGAGAGTCGCCCTTATCTTGAAATCTTTCCCTTTTAGAATCGAGTGCGCACCGGCGCGCACGCGTGAGTATTAAATTAATGTAGTCGACTCCGTAGCCGGCGATTAAACAAAGGGTGAAAATTGAGCACTCTCCCCCCGCAACTCAGTGCCGACGGTGAAACCACCGACGGGTGGCACGCACACATTTATGGATCGACATACACACACACGCACGTGAATATATACACATTTCGACATACATCTCACGTAACACAATCGACCATGCTGCGTGAAACGCCGATTTGCACGTATACGTATACGCATGAGCTCTCGTACATTGATGCACATAGCGATCTTATGCTCGAGTAACCATTGCGTATGCATACGCTAGCAAAAAGTGTGTGTGTGTGTGTGTGTGTGTGTGTGTGTGCGCGTGCGCGTGTGCGCGTGCGTGCGTGTGTGCGTGCGTGCGTGTGCGCGCGCGCGCGCGTTCGATAGAAGCATATCGTGTATACATATACAGAATATACATATACAGAGTACCGGACTATCTGCATTTTTCTCAATCTATATATGTATCTTAAAGTCAATTTGAAATAAATTAATAAAAATGTCATTAATCTCTTAACTATTATTCAAGAATAAGAATAGATAATAGAATCTCATTGTTCATCTAAAATTTTAAACAATTTTTATTTTAACAAGATTTGAATTTAGAGATTGATTATAAAACTATTCGGTATTTAAAGGTCAATGTTACAAGACCATTAAAAGCATTGATGTCCAATAAAATTTTTTTGCTCAATTTCATAATAATCTGTAGATGCAAGAAAATCTGGAAAACATGAGACACCCGGTATACGACGCGCCTTTATACCTATGTACACATCGGGGGCGGCCGCCATGGGGTGGCCGGGCGCGGGCTTCGTTCGTTGAATGCGGTTTAATATTAATGGGAACTGATGATAAGCAGCGCAAACAAGCGTCGAGTCTCCCGGGAGAGATCTGCCTTCTGTTAGCCGGCGTGCAGCGGGGGCCCGGATACACGCGCGTCGCACACCGACACGAGACACGTCGACGAGAGCCGCGCCGCGCCATCGAAGGCTACCGTCATTCGTGGTTGCCGTTGCAACCTGGGCGGCGTAGGGCGCCCAATTCCCGAAAGGGCAGAGGGAGAGGAGCAAGAGCTACGCGGCGCACGGGGACCGTGCAGCGATCGTTTACGCGTATCGTGTACGCACGTGCCCTGGGATACGTATCTCGTCACGTCGATGTAATGCGTGTAAATCAGCGAGAAAAGGGACGGAGGAGAGGGTGGAAGAGGATGATCGTTTGCCGCTACTTAGAACGCTCTCGCCCGGACCCCCGTCGCGGGACCCACTGCGGATTGCGCTCAGCCAAACTATCCGCCATCGATGCCTGCCCGTAAAGCGAGTGTTTGTTCGCCAAATTAGAAAACCATCGACGAGCGACTCGCCGAAGGGAACGCGCGTAGGCTAAAGCCCGTATCGGGCAAGTGGTCGCAGTCAGTTCCGACCACCGTTCTGCTTGAAATAACACGAGGGATATGGTGGCTGAAGCCTATAAAGACAGGCGTCGATATGCCTCTTATTAACGGAATGTTATAGTTAACTTTAAACTTGGCAAAGTATCCTAATGTATCCTACAATATATTGTATTTATTTTGGCGATGTATCTCTTTATCTTTTTAAACTCATAATTTCATAATTTGCAGGTGAATTTATCTTCTATAAAGTTCTTACAATTTTATTAACATGTGTGCATCTTACCTGTAGTTTTTAAAATAAATTTACGATTACAATTTAAACTTCTTTCATCTGTCAAAATATGAATCAATTCTTTGTATCATTATTCTCGATCGAGTCTCTCTTTATTATATTAAATGAGATTATAATTTAAAAATAGCATTTCATTTACAGTGCTAAATAAGAGCATATTGAATGTTTGATTCTATATAAAGATGCGGTAACCTTCTCTCCTCTCTCTCTTTCTTTCTTTTAATGGAGTAATATAAAATCACTATAATAATCGCGCCAAGCTACAAGATTACGTCGGATAATAAAGTATACAAAACCTAGCGATTCGATACAAATTTAAAATTCGCTAAAGACCAAGTTGACCGAAAGCCTGGCATACGAAACAACAAAGGAAAGGAAGTGTGATATTCAAGCGAAATCATCATTAAGGATTTCATAACGGAACATCGGTTTGATGATTCGCACGCGAATATACGAACATTCGTGATTGGCATACATTGCGCATTCTAAAAAAAGGAGCAACCCTAAAAAAATATAACAGCAAAAAATCGAGTGACAGCTTGGCTAGGAAATGCGAATGCGATGGCGCGCGCGCGGAAGCGCGCCCGTAGAGCGCGAGGCTCATATCGTATTAATAGGCAATCCGGACAACCGAGGGGTGTCATAAACTCAACCCCCTAATACTCGCCTAAACTACCTCGGTTAAATAATGGAATCCCTATTCCCACCTCTTGACACCGCCGCCGCTTCTGCCACATTTCTCTGCGCGTTGGTTCCTTGTTCGTCGGTGCCCGACAGCTCGACTACAAGTACGAATCGTCATCATGCTTTTCGACCTCCGTCAAGGTTTTTCAACGCCGAAAACACTGGCATACTTGCCTGTACCCGAACTAGAAAGCTATCGTCCGTTTGCTAATTCATATCCCCCGAACATATACATATTACGCTCTACATGTTTGTCTGTTCACTCTACTGACGCGAATCAGTTAATTATAAGCATACGCGTCATTTAAATTGCAATTGAGTATTTTGCGATAGTTCGACCGGGTTGGTAGGGCGAAATAGCTCGTCCGTATTGTCGACGGATCAAATTACAGACACACGTCGCTCGGCGATGAACCTCGCCGCGCTCCAAAAAGTGGCAATTGCGTAAATTGGCTCTGCCATGAACCGTGTCGCGTTTAATTAATCGGCTGCGAGTAGGGCAAATGCGAAAGGTTATCCACTCTCAATCGTAAAGCTTAATTCGTCGAAGCACTGAAATCGCTTGCTTACGAATCGCTATGATTCGTAAAGTATTGATTTGACAACGATTTGTGTTATTACTATTTTTATTCATGCGTTAGTATTTGCGTATGCATCATTGGTCTAAAGAAATTATATAATTTTTGCAACATTTTATAAATGCGACGCAATGCAGAATAATAATTTAATCATTTCGAAAATTTAGTACAATTTTGATCTTTTCAATCTTGTCTTTCCAATTTGGTTCAGTTAATTAATTAATATTGCTTTAATAATAATATCGTTATCATAACACGATAGCTCCTTGACATTATTCAAGATTCAAGATTGGGCTTGTTCGAGTTATTTTGAGTTTGAATTTTTAAAAATAAAAATATAGAGAGAGAAAGAGGGCAAGGGGGGGGGGGAGAGAAAGCGAAGTATCCACTCGCAGAGATCTTATTGAGATGCGGCTAGGATTCAAAGTTTGCGTAAACGTTTAAAATAGCGTAGCGAGAAGTTTGCATTTGGGCTTATACTCGAGCACGAATTACCATTCGCCTAAGAGCTAATTAAGAAATGGTTCCATTGGGTGGTTCGTCGGGGAGCAACTCTAGCAGAAACAAAATTCTACCGACCTAGCAACGTGTCCTGACCCTAGAATTCGAAACGTGAGGATGGCGAACCCTCCGTCGTTCTGCGATATCTATACATATATACGCCAGGACCAACCTCGAGTAATCGTTACGACGTACCGTAGACAGATAAGAGCATCGGTTGCTTCCGCCTTGATTCCTTCTTCCTTCTCCTTGCCATCATGTCTCTTCGTTTCCCTTATCCGTTACTCCAAAAAGCATACAGTTCTCGGATTCTCTCTCCCTGGAGTCGACTCAGATATCTAAAGTGGATTCCTAAAGCGGCGGACGATCCTCGATGAACCGTGACCGTTCAGAATTCGGCGGATTTTCGTATTGGATAGCGGGGTAGTGGCGAATTCGATTCACCGAATGTGTACGCGATGTTTATTCGATTTGATTTTTAAACAGACACATCTTCGTGAAAATATCTTATTTTTTTCTGAAAATTTTTTCTCGCAGATAATTTCGGATAACACTGTTAAATCAAGAACAGTTAACAATGCTCTTAAACGAGCTCTGTGAAAGAACCTGAAATGGAATCTAATTTATTAAAACGTTTAATGTTATAAAAATATAGCAAAGCGATATTTTAGGAAACATTATTTCAAAAATATTAACGCATAAATTTTTGTTATCCAATTATATAGTTTGTTATATAATTATTTTACTTGTTATATAGTTATGTTACTTTGTTAAGTTATTTCTAGATTTAGTAGATGATACATGCAAGATGATCCTCGCAAGTTTATTTTTATAAAACATTTTAACAATACATGTAAGAATCGATAGCTATATGAAATGTCATCAATAAAATAATCGGACAATTTTTCGTTTGTTTTATTTTTTTGCGCGGGAGTGAAGAGCAAGTTGTCTGAATGCTTCGCGGCGCACGAAAGAAACGAAACGGCATGGAAAAGTAGTCGGAAATCGTAAAATGCTCGACACCTCAGTCCTCCTGGACAAATAAGACAGCGCGCAAGAAGATGAGGCGACGATGATGACGATGATGACGACGGGAACGACGTAAGCGAGCGGTGTTGAACGTGAGACGTGTCGGAGTCGACGAGAGCTCTGAGATTCGGTCGTCTTCCATTCAGTCTAGGGAAACGAGAGAGACGAGGACAAGAGAATCAGAAACGATAAGAGAGAGGAAGCAAGACGGAGACGTACAACGTTGTCGGCTGGGGACGTCAGGGGCCGAGGGTGGCAGCTAAATAATAATTCTCACTTAACTAACTCGGTTAACTAGCTTCGCCGCGGCTAATAATAAAGGAGTCGTACGTTGAGCATCGCCTGGCGGTTTGTCGAGTCTCTGAAAGAGGGAGTAGAGAAAGAAAAGGAGGGAGAGAGAAAAGGGAGAAGAGGAGAGGAGAAGATCGTTTTCAGAAGACAGGAATGGGAGGAGGAACGTCGGCCGCGGAGCGCATCGAGGTCTGAAGTCAATTTGTCGGGGAATGCGTTGGGGCAACACGTGTGGCACTCGCAAGATCCTCTCCTTCGTCCCTCTTGGTCTCGTGCATCCCACGATTAATATGCTGAAAAACCTCCATGAAATCTAGACGAGACGCGAAGGATCATCGTATGGAGTATTCCGAAAAAGGCAATTAAGCATCCGATAATTCGAGAAGAACGATTGGATCAGACTTACAGTCTCTTCCAAAGGGAAAAAGGTTCGCTTTTCGATCGCAGAGTGAAATGACTCGTAAATGTTTCTCAATGACACATTCAACATTTTAATTCTTGTCAAAAAATATTTTTTAGCAGTCAGCTTGATTGAAAAATGATGCAAGTCATTCTCTGTCCACTTTTTAATAAAAATAAAAATTTGCAGAAGAACTTTACGCAAATTCTATTTTATATATATATATATATATATATATATATATATATTCTTAGGATCGATTTAATAATCAAGAAAAAAATTGAATCTTTATGCAATATTATATTTAGAATACTCTACGTCGTGCGGGGATTTACACCGTAGAAGTCAGAAAAAATAAAAGAAATGAGAGTAATCTACACGCAACTATTCTGTTATATGTCTTTATGTTATATTAATATTGTGTTGTAATTTTAGTTTTTTGTTAATATTGACTGTTAATATTAACGAAATCATTGTGAGTTGATCAATTTTCAATGTAGTAAGTAGTGCAACCATTATTACAAATTACGTAAAATGATTACCGTAAAGGAATAAAAGGTTAGTAGTACATAAGTATAGAAAGTAAAAAATGAAATGTAGCAAAATACAAATGGTTAACTCTTGCATTTTTGTTCAATTTGATGTCTTGTATATCCCACCTGTTTGGGATATACGGCATTTTTAGAATAGAGATTTATGGCGGAGTATAGACACGTTGTAAGTAGGAAAATCTAATAAAAAATATTTATGTTTAAAGTATTTTGTATTAATGAATAAATATTGATGTGTTAGTTAATAAATAAGAGCAAAAGATTATATTCCTATATACACACACACATATATATATATATATATATATATATATATATATATCTTATTTCCTAATAAAACTTTATAAATACATTTTGCAAGTTACTGTGTCATTTTATGTCTTACTTATAAGCATTATTTATAAATTTTTTTATCGTATATCACCCACGAGTAATCGTATATTTCACCCTTATGGGATATACGGCAAAAATGCAAGAACTTTTAAAAGTTCTTTTCTTAAATATAAAAAATAAATATTTCATATTTCTAATTTTTTTTTGCAGTAGTAGACAATATAAAGTTTTTATTAATATAATTTATTTACTTTAAATATAGTAAATAATAATTGATAAATTAAACGGCATATATATCCTATAATTTTATATCAAAGTAACATATATGTATATAGTAAAACTTATATATACATATCAATGTTTTTACAATGTACATTTCAATGTTAGTAACTCAACTTACATAATCGAAGACACATATTTTATTTTAAATTCTTGTCGAAAATTATGCTTGAAAGCAAGCTTTTTAGCATAAATTCCTGATACTAATACGAATGAAAATAGAAAAAGATCCTATTTTAGTCCTTATTTCGAAGAATAGATAATTAATCAGAATAATCGGGAATTTCGTCTAAAAAGAAGGTTCGCAGTCTGCTCTGGGAGACGGAAAGCCCAAAATGAATGCAAGGGAGATGAGTATCCTCGAATTCATAGAAACTTTTCGTCTTAACGACTTGTCTGCTACTATGTATTTTTTACTAAGAACTCATGTATCAATACAAACATAACAAATTAGCCGATCCTTCTTTATAAGCGTAGTTAAATAAAGCAATTTCTAACAACAATTCACGCCAGATATTTCTGAACATTATTTCATATATAAGTTTCACTGTATCACTTATTATTTCTATTACATAGAAACATATATACTTTTATTTTGTATATTTTTTAAATATGTTAAATATAACGTATCGATAAATATCTCTTCTATTTTTATCTATTGCTATAATATTAAATAATATAATATAATATTAATATAATATTAAATAATTAATATAATATTAAATAATATTAGAATCAAACAAATATTTTTTATTAATGAGGATTAATGAATTGTGCTAATTCCGCTCTATCTTTTCGGAGAATTTTTAAATTACGCATTAAAATTTTAGAATTGATAGAAAGCTATGAACATTTATTCATATCATTAGACTATAATATATTGTTCTAATTTATCAATTCACTACCTATTAATATAGCATAAAACAGTAATAGGTAAAACAAAGTTAAAGACAATGTCACGAAGATCCTTGAGAATATTTTTTGTTTCACTTTTTCAAATGAAATGTAGAACGTTTTTGGATAAAATCATTTAAAATTTAAATATTCAAAAAATAATTTTTAATGATTATTGATTTTTTCGAGATGCAGTGACTGATGAGAAGACAATTAGACGAATATAAACGAGGTCTAAGACCTTAGGACGAGTTGTACGTGCACCTTCCTTCTTTTTTCCAACGGTCCAGATTCGAGGATCTAATCAACCTTTCGGTCGTCGGGGTCGCGTCCGCAGTCAGCCACTATACGTAGGTATCCACTTATAAACACGACCCTACTTACTCTTTCCGTAGTCCTGGCCTCGTAGGACTCGCGTCAGAGCGGTAAAAGGGTAGATAGATACACGGCACGGTATTAGTAGGTATTAGGTGTTGGCCTGGGAACGATTGCACGTGCTAGCGAGGAATCCCATCCCTCCTGCGAGTTCGGATAATTCTTTAAGTGCTTCCTTTCCCTCCGCTCGCGTCGCCGCCACCTACGACTCCGCTGCTCTTACCCGGGGGCCGATCCTCGGTCTCGACCTCTACCCCCGGCTACCCATCAGACCGACGTGCTCGCGGTGCCACTTCAGGATCTATATACGACCCGCTCTTTTTCTCTCTTCTTTGTCGTCCTCGGTGCCGGGATACTGCCGGGTAGCTTTTAGCAATTTTCCGTATGCACCTACTAATCCCGTTTCTACAAAGGAAAGACAGAAAAAGATAGATGAAGAGAAAGAGAGAGAGAGGGATGCCTTAACGTAATGCCGTTAATCTCCTTAGCGATGCGAAAGTTAAGTGGCTTCAGATTGAATGCGCTGTAATGAGTACACGAGAGCAGTGTTCCGATATCAGAAAGAAATTACGCCGTGCTATGTACATTAGACTCGAGATGTAATCTCAAAAAGGGCTGTAAACGTTCAAATTGACAATTGTGACAAAAATAATAATTTCAGAAAAGAATTTAATATAGTATTAAATAACGCTTAATAGTTTAGAAGATGTACACTTTATATTTTTTTTTGTACATAATTTTTCTCATAAATGATAACATATTACATTTTTGAATGATTAATAATTATTGATACAGTCTATGCAAATTAATGTAAAAATAAGAGATAATTTTTATAAAAATATTTATTATATAACAAGAATTTACAGTGTTTAGTTTAATATTTTTTTATATATACTTTTTAAATATTTATTAAATACTAAAAAAAATATTGTAATATAAACAGTGTAAGTCTTTTTATGTAATAAATATATATAAATCTAAATCTCTTATTTACACATTAATTTGCACAAGATTAATTTGTATCATGATATCTGCAGCAATTTTTACATCCAATCAATCATTTTATAATGAACGTTTTTGTTTGCGACAATGATTAAATTAAAAAATGTAATTGTTTAATCAAAATGTTGTAAGCAGTTTAATAAATAATCAACCATGCTATTCGAAAATGAATAAAAATTTAACCGTGAATGGAACGATGCAACGTTTGACTCGATTTTCGCTTGAATTTTCTTAATATCTACGGCGTTTCCGTTAATTTGTCGATCTCTGCACGTTACATAGCGCGCGTGTTGCATAAATAGAGCATTACTACCGCAAATTTGAAACGCCGAGTTTCATAATTGCAACGATATTACTACACACGAGGCTCGTAACTTCCGCAACTGGTTGGAGTCGCGCGAAGCGGCACACTGTGTGCCCGGTAAATGACATAATTATCCCTGAATGAGTATGCGCGCGGATCGACCCAGTGTAACCCCCCGCAAATGAGTAAAATTACTTGCATGGCAGTTAGTTTTCCGTGTTTGCCTGCTTTAGCGCGATGAACAAAATAATCTCGCCAAGTACCCTATTTACATGCCGGAATTGTGTTCGCGCGTGCACCCGATATAGCGCCAAGTTTGTCGGCAAGGACATCTCAGGAAGCTATTAAAAGGGGTGATGCCGAGGTGCCGCAAGAAAGTCGACGAACCGTTCGAAGATGCCCGCGAACATCTGGATAAAATTAAGTCGAGCGGCTCTCTTCTACAGACACACTGTCTCCGGTGCGTTTCGACAGTTTCGTATTTCTTTGTCCCCGTCACTATTCATTTAAAATCCACATCGGTCTTTTATTCTGGCTTTTTATTCGGAAAAAATAATAGAGATATGAAGAAGGAGACGATATCTCGTGATATGATATTAATAGTCTCTTAATCACAAGACATGGTAATGCAACATGGTAACGCATTTTATATCAAAATTTCTAAATGATGATTATTAATATTAAATGTCTTCGACAAAAAATGCCTAAATAAAAGAAATTTCGAATATGAATCTTCGTCATTTGATAAAAATGATTTGAATTTTCCAATACGAAAAATAACATATTTTGACTGATAAACATTTAAATTATTTTAACTTATTTAAATAACATATATTAGGATTAAAAATACAAACTTAGAGAAAAATCTAGGAAACTACGTAAATCCATTTCTCAGATTAGATTCAGATTTCAACAAGCTAATTAATGAGCAAGAAATTAATGAGCGTTAGCCCGCGTAGCGCTAAGAACTTGTACAAGCATTGAAATAGATAATGAAAGTTGTGACATGGTTCTCACAATCCTGTCGAATAACGATCTACATCTCGTTGGCAATCCCATTAGAGTACCGCAAATAGTAATTTCCTATTAACAAGAGAATTCAAATAACATAATTCACCTGAAAAATTATCACATAACGAAATATGATTCCATAATGTCTTAATAAAACGGGATTATAAATACGCGGCTTTTTTCCGCAGCGCGTAAACGTGAGCGGAGCGGCATTAAAATTCCATCGAGTTATCCATAGTTTTGATATTCCCGCTCGTTTGCCAGTGCGCAGCATTTCCAGCGGGATTTTTTCCGTGCGTTTCGAGCGCGCGCTGTACAATTAAAACAAAAGCGAATGCGAGCACCGGACAAATACACCCGGCACCAGGAAAGCGCGGCAGCGACGACGAATATTCGAGATATTCGACATATTCGCAGCTGCAAAAAGAAAAAGAGAAAACAAAAGAGAATCGGCCGTTAACACTACCATAGCTGAAGACAATCGTCGGTAGGAAAGTCTGTCGTTTCGTGTCCGGATATTACGCCAATGGTGAACAATGCGCTGTTCGCCAGAAGCAAATGCGAAAAAAATAAGTAAAAAAAAGAACAAACAGGAGAGGAGAAAGTTGAGTGGAGCGCGGGCGTTCGAAAGCATCAACCTCACCGGCATAGAATTTATAGGTAATTATTTTTCTCGAGCGTACGGCTCGTTCACCAGTATCGAGGATGAGGACGAGGGAGAGGCGGTGGAAGGGTGTGTAATGGAGGCTGCGAATGAACCTCGTCAAGCGAGAATCCGCGTCGAACGGCGACTGCCATTGGGCGTGGAAACTAAAGCCAGATCGTGTCGCGGATGCGGGCGTACATTTTCTACGGGATCGTATACACGGAGAACACAGCGGAGGCCGAGATAGAGTGTGAGGGAGAAGGACGAGGAAGAGCCACTGGCGGTAGGATCGCGGATGGAGGATGAGGAGAAAGCGGTGTCGGAGGAGACGCGCGAGGGGTTAGAGGTATATAACGCGACAATTGCCGGATGCGACCGTTCGTGCGAATTGCACGCGGGGAACTTAGGTATCGTGTACGCGAATCTCTGCGAGGAAGATGGAGGTAAAGGGGGAGGATGAAATGATGGGAGGATGAGTGGTGGTAGAGATGAGCGCGAGGAGAGCTCGAATGCGAACGAGGGTGAGGGGTTGTATAGATACGTCCCTGCGGCGGTGGTTTGTAATATTATGATAACCCTCCCTGCCTGCGCCTGGCTGCCTTCCTCCCTCCTACTCTGTCTCTCTCTCTCTCTCTCTCTCTCTCTCTCTCTCTCTCTCTCTCTCTCTCTCTCTCTCTCTCTCTCTCTCTCTCTCGCTCTCCCTTTCGCTTTCCCTCCTACACGTATACCAGGCGGCCACCCTCTTTCAGCGGCCATGTTGCCGGGAAATATGATTATTGTTATTATTTGCACCCTCCTTCGGTCGTATCCTCCTGACTCCTCACCTCTTCGTAACAGTCCCGTCATCCTACCGGCGTGGCTGCCTTCTTTCTCTCCTTCTCTCCTTCTCTATTCTCTTCTTTTCTCTCTTCCTCTTTATTCCTCTCTTGCAGCATCCCCGCAGTCATCCCCGTGCCATCCTGCGTTATGCTTCGCAGCTCTCTCTTGTACTCTCCTTCACATCACGCGAATCTCTTTCCTTCTCCTACCGCCGACTCTCGCGTCATTCTGCGATTCCATTCTCCCGCACCCCCCCCTCCCCCCTCCCGTGTAGATCTCTCTTTGTGTGTAGATCTCTCTTTGTGTGTAGATCTCTCTCCACTATCGCTGGCCGACGAATTGAGAGGAAACGAACGAGAACAGGACCGAAGCAACCGCCCGTCAACCGAGACCACTTTCCTCTCTTACCCCTTTCGTCTTTCGTCGCGCATTCGCGTCCTCTCTGCCGTTCTTCCTGTCCTTCCTCTTTCCTGCGGTCACCCGAAAAACTTTACAATGCGAAATGCCATCCCTGCGTCGCACTTTTCGGCTCGCTCTTTCTCTGTCTATCTTTTTACTTCTTTTATTTCTCTCTTTATCTTTCCTGTGGTTGTGCGCGAACCCACTTTTTCTGTCGTTCTCGTTTCCTCTTTTACTCATTGCTCCTCCCCCGTAGCAGCTTTCCGCGCGCAGTTCATTCCAACTCGTCCCTACGGAAACGTTTCATCGACCGCCATTCTCAGCTTTTTTCCTTCAGGCTTTTTCTCGCCTCCTCGAACTTTTCTCGCGTGTCTAATATAAAGGCTATTTTTTAGTGAGCGAAAATCTCGCGTGAAAATTGCCGCGCCGTGCATGTTAAATACTGTTGCTTACGATCAATATAGAATAACTTGACATTATCGCGAGACAGTACTTTAAAAGCATTGTAATTACGTGTTTAAAATAAAAAATTTAGAGTACAATAATTATACACTATATTACAATTTAGCATAATTTATCTCATTATCGCGTAACAAATTTTTATCGTATCGTTATATAAAATATTGTCTTATAATTGCAATTTTTAATTCTTTAGAAAATATACAGTTCAGTATGTTAATTTTAAGTAGCACGCATCGTGAAAAATAAGTGTGCTGCTCATGTTGCAAATAATACCATGACTTTTCGTGATACAAGCATATACAAGATAATTATCGCACGGTTGAAAAATAAATATACGAGTTTTAGCTTTAGCGCGAGTTGCGTCGGAAATATACAACGCATTTGAATTTTAAACGCACATTTAGCGCTAAATGTAGCCATCTAATTCTCATTGCGTTGTCCCATTTCATTTGTTTACATTGCGTATATACGATTTTCATATTAAGCACATAAAATATAGAATTTGACACATTTAATATTAAATGTATGAAATGAAAGAATCATGATTTTCAGGAAAAATTAGTATATTTGAAAAGGAATGCTACACAATATGCCCCTAAAGCGTGACTTTTTAATATTATTTTGTTTTTTTAATTCTTATTATAAAGAAGGGTTTGATAGTTCGTGCATCTAAACGATAATCACTTTGAAAAGACATATAGCTCAAGTAATTCGTCGTAAACTCGCTTAATCGTGTTATTTGAGTTTCTCGCCGTAAACATAGATATATGTGTAATAATAAACGTTGAAGATAGTAAAGAGAATTCGAAAATAATATGAAACAAATATTAAATGTGATTGAAAACCAAATAGAAATAAAATTAATAAATAATATAAAATAATTAAATAAATATAAAATATATAAAATATAAATGTAAATATATAAAATATATATAAATATAAATATATAAAAGAAATCAGAAAAAAGTATGCGAAAAAATTGATTTTGGCAATCAATTTTCACTCAATATTAGATGCATCTTCCCATGGGAAGATGTCGGATTTGTTGACAATACGTGAATTACTTGAGCATAATGAGTATAATGCGTTTTAGAAAATCGTACGTTTTTTTAAATTTTAAGCGAATACAGAATAGCACGTCCTCAACAATCATGGTTCTCGTATTCGTAATTCTCTGCAAACATGATTAATATTATTCATGGTTGAGAGGTAGATAGCAGTGTTACGTTTCAAACAGATGTTTTTTTACTACGTATAATTCGTAAAATAATAAAGACTGCGGGACAAGACTGTTTGAAAAGGAAAGAGATGGAAAAAATGTTGGTAGATATCGAGGAACAATAGAGAAAAATGCGATAATAATGAAAAACAAAAAGATACGATTAAGATAAAGAAAGATCAAGAAGAAGCCTCTGAAAATAAAGTATAATGGAGTTGGCATGTTGGTCGTGATAGCGTTAACACATAAACACAATACGAGAGTGTTGTCATTAGTTAACTGCCGCTTGTTTCGGGAGCCACTTGATCGCTGTTAAATCTAGACGAATAGAACGCAGCGACGCGCTGCAGGGAGACATAGCTTCTAGTATGAGTAATTCTCTGTAAACTCGACTAATCGTGTTATTCGAGCCATTCGAATCGGGCACGCGTAGTTATGTAATGGTAGTGTTAAAGCGTTAATAAGGATCATGGCGGTGTTTGAGAATAGAACGAAGAAACGAAGGAAATACGCCAAGCGGTGCGCGTCGAAGATGGTAGAAGGCAAGAAGAAGGGATGAACGGTGGAAAACAGTGAAGGATGAAAGGAAGCGTGGGGAAGGAAGTGGGGGCGGTTGGTCTTTCGGTCGTGGTAGTCGCGGGAGTCGTGGTAATAAATGGGCAACACGAGCGCTTATAAGGGGTAGGTAATCTAAAGCTTTGGTGGCGGCGGCGCAACGGGGGCTGTCGAGAGAAAGGGCGAGAGGGGCGGAAGAAGTAAGGGAGAGAGAAGGAGGAAAAGGAGGAGGAAGAGGGCGATGAAGAGGTAGGATAAGCGAGGGTATGGAAGAGAACGGTGTGAGAGGGTCTGGGTGGAGGAAAGCATAGCGAAGGAAGGGGTGGATAAGGGTGGTTACGGACGAGGGTGTGAGATAAGGTATAAGGTGGGTAAGATGGCGGACAATTTGCCGCTCGACTACTCTTGCCCGCACCCCTCCCTGGACGATTCCAACCTCTAACCCCTCTGGTCCCCCCTTCCCGTCTATGTAATAGATGTTCCTCCTTCACGACTAACGCGGGAGACGCTGAACGCGCGCGCAAAAGCGTAGACTATCCTCCTTTATTTTGTAGTCTCTCCTTCGCTGTTGCCTTTCTCTCTCGCGGCAAGACAGAGAGAGAGACAAAGGAACGACGGTCGGAGAAGCAGGCGCATGAACGTGCGTAACGGTGAGAATTGCGCGTGCACGTGAGACATGCATATACATACACGTCCAAGAGTTGCGGCCGCGTTTCACCTACACGGAAAACTGCCGCTCTGACGGAGTACAATCGTCGGTGAGTACGTAGGTATTTAAACGTTCTCCACACAGTTACCCGCTGCGCCGCCGTCGCACTATCCGACCCCGCTATTCCCTCACTTTCACCCCTTCTTCCCGCCTCTGAGCCGTTTCGTCGGCGTCCCCTAGTCGGCAGACCGCACCAGCGTGCTCTCTCTTAGCATTCCATCCGCCATCTTCTCACTTAATAAAATAATTACCCCGGGCCAATTAAGCGTTCCCCTCTACGCCATTCGCTCGTTCCTTTATGGGGGACCTTGTGCGAGTTCTCTATGGACGACGTGCGGCTTTCGCCGATATAATAACGCGGCATGTTATTTGAGCATTTATTTGTTATCGTTTTACATGGCTAAATCTTAGGAATGTCGGTTAATTGGCATGTTATGTCTATGCGCGTTCGCGCGACTAAACTTTAACCTTATTATTAGCGTCGCAGTTAGACGTGTGACTTTGTGTAGTGTAATTTCGAAGGTATGATAAACATTCTGATAAATCATATTTTGATGTAAGAATTTTCAAATTTATTTGTTAAAAGTCTGTGCAGCAAATTTTTGTAAAAAATATGAATATATAGATATAGCAGTTGTCTTTTAATTTTTAAATATTTTTTGAAGATATATTAATCCCTTCGCAACTCAGATAAATATAAGAAATTAATTTTTTCAAATCAGTTGCTTAATTTGTAAAATTAATATCTGTTGTTTTTTTCAGTAAAAATGCAGTTAAAAATATGTATTCTGCAGTGCTACTACGTCCGATTTGATTAAATGAAAATATTAAATATTAATCTTTCTAAAAATTATATTTAAAAAAATCTTAAGAGAGCACATATCGCGCGTGTATCATAAATATATAGTATATAAACGTCACATCAGCGGTGAACTCTCTTGACTATTCTTGAAGCTTACAGTTATTTTATTACGCTTGATTTTATTAAGCAACACCTACCTTACTTTCCAATGATGAAGGGATATCGGCAAGAGCTGTGTTCAAAGATGGCACCACTTCTAGGTTCAATGTTCAATCTAATTCAAGATGTCCGCTACAGCATTAACACGTCGCGTTTTCGGTCAACAAATATTTAATTTCGCCGATTTAACGGTTTCGGTGTTATCCCAGGTTCCAAGAAGGTACAAATGGAAACTCGTGAAGCTACCAGAAGTGGGTACAGGCGTAGCCTTCCGAAGAATTGTCCATTACAAAGATAAATACACAGTGGAGCCTCTGCAAGTTACGAATCTAGCAGGCAGAGATCCTGTCACAGGTACGTGAGATAATATCATTATTTCAACGTTATCTTTTCTTTTCTTTTCAGATTGCATGCATGTAGTGCAATCTATCTTATTTTTATCTTGTAATCAGGGTAATCAAACTTCTATATTAAAAATGTGTACTAGCGTAGTATTGCCATCTGGAAGTTTGCCTTCAAAAAATGTGAACTAATATTCAATATGGCGTCATTTCCCGCGTAATATGAATGAGAATTCAAATGTATTCAGATTAGTAACTAAACTGAAAAAATGAATGTGTGTAAAATAAATTTTGAAATATACTAATTTATTTTTGGAAATATAAAATATTTATTTTATAAAATACAACTGTAATAGTAGTAATAACAGTATAACAGTGGTCATATTAACATTAATAATATAGCAATTGGTCATATTAATATTAGTCAGATTAGTCCTGATTTAAAAACATTAGTCTTGGTTTAAAACCAGGACGGTCAATACATTGTTGACTAAATAAATTTTAAATGTCAATTGTCTGTTTGAAGTTTACCCTAAAAATCTGCAGAATTTTTCCTCCAACCTAATGATTAAGAGCTGTCTAAAATGTCAATTTCAAAAATTTATAGAAGTATTAATATTGTATAATTTCTTTTTTCATAAACAGTAATTATAAATCAGACTTATTATTTTATTGATTAAATATTTAAGAATCTTGTTATAAGCTTTGTTACATAATTAATATTATGAAATTACAAATTATCTTTTGTTAAATACATACTTGAATTGTAGTGCGACTGAGAACGTGTTGTTGATGAAACTTTAATAATAATACAATTATTAATATTGACTAGTACTTGCTATCACAATTGCTATATATTATCAAATGTCGTTATGTCTCGATGTTTTCATATGTATATGTGTATTCGAGTGTTCAGGAGTTAGGTTATGCAGTATTATACATATAGTATACAGACGCCATATTGATTTTTTGCTATTAAGTTCATATTTTCTGAAGGCAGACTTCCAGATGGCGTTACTAACGCTGGTACAAATTCTCCCATAAGCGTTTATTGATCTTGCTAGTAATTTTTTACAAATTATAATAATAATGGGAATAAAATTCAATGCTGCATTGCCGTGTAAATTGAAAAACTCTTGAAGAGTAGGTCTGATGTCGAAAGAGAAGACTGGAAAATAATGCAGATAACTTACATATCGGTTTAGAATAGGTGTTTAGGCGCAATTTTTCGTTTGCAAAGATTTGATATATTATGAATTAGGAGAAATGTCGGCGATACTGACATAAGTCTTAATGAATCTTAAGCTTGCGCCAAACTATGCGCGATTCGTGATTAGAAACAGTTCAAAACTCGCAATTTTCTATTCATATAAGATTTGCAAACAATGTAAATGGATATATTCGTCGAATTTGCACGTCGTTCAATATTCGTGTTAATTCGCTAGCGAAGCGATTTTTTTGACGAAATCAAAGAACGCGAATCACCACGAATCGCGCATAGTCTAGCGCCAGCATTAAAGTGCAATGTTTAATTCTTGATAAGAGGGTCGTTTTAAGCGACACCCGAAATACATTCGTACGATATAATTTTTATTAATTTTTTTCTAAGATTTATAGATAATAATAGTCATACACGCATATTCACACCCATACTTACCCTCTCCCCCTCCCCTTACACACACACACACACACACACACACACACACACGCACGCGCGATAGATAATCGCTACGTTTTAGAAAAGAAAATTTTGAATAAAAATTAGTCTTTATCCATTATCGTGATGCCTTTGGTTACGATATTTCTTTCAAAATATGTCACTTACGAATATATTTTGTGCTAAGGCATCCTATTCGGAGCTAGATGTAATTGCCTTTAAATGAAAATAAATGAAAGTGAAGAAAAACAAAACATTTTTATGAAACAGGCAGACTAGTAGTCAAAGGTATCGGGGGTGGCATAAAGCACAAGTATCATTGGATCAAGTGGATCAGGGATGGACCTAAGGATCTTAACGAACCACCAAAGGAAGAAAAAGTCCTAGAGGTCTTTAAGGATGGTTGTAGAACGAGTTTTGTCGCGTTGATCGGTAGCGGTCGCGAACTCAAATACATTTTAGCTACGGAAAACATGAAACCGGGCGACATAATATGTACTCATCAGGGAATACCGCGTAATCCTGTGAGACCTTCGGAGGGAGACGCCTATCCTCTCGGTGCTTTACCTATGGGAACTCTCGTTCATTGTGTAGAGAAATATCCGGGATTAGGTGGGTTCCTAATTCACGCTGCTGGCACTGTCGGAAGAGTAATGAAGCGAGACGGAGATCGCGTGATAGTACAGATGCCCAGCAAGAAACTTTTTAGTCTCCACGAGACGTGCATGGCTACAGTTGGTCGATTATCGAATGTTGAACATGATTCCACACCAATTGGTAGCGCGCAAAAAAATCGGGAATTGGGAAATCGACCGAGGAGCGGTTTATGGCAACGCAAAACTGGTAGATTCGGCCGTAAAATCAAGCCTCCTCCTCGTGTACAACGTGTTGGCGATAAACAATCGACATCTCCCGATGTACTTGTTTTAAATAGTCATCACAATGCTTAAATTATTTCACGGATAAATTGCGGTTAATAGGTTAAGATATAATAAATGCTCGTTTCAAATATTCAATTTTGAATTTTATTGTCTTTGTTACCCTTTTTCACTTAACAAGAAAAAAACATTTAGAGATCTTTTAAATTTTAAGATATTCATTATACGTACGCAGCCGAAAAAGGAGAGATATGTATGTGTTTGTTTGGACGTATAAGACTGAGAAGACTCGAATCATAAGCAGGGTGTCTACTACAAGAGATATTATCTGGAAAAATCTGGAAAAATTAAAATTCTTAGAGATTCTTTTTGCTTGAGAACATTAGAATATTTTATCAGAATTCGAAAAATTTCCGAGTAAAGAATTAACAAAAAAATTTTGTATGAAAATTTGAACGAGAAACATCAGGGAATTTTTAATAATTTTTTTCAAGATTTCAATAGACACCCTGGTATGATATGGTTTTTACAAATTTTCATTTCACGATCAAACTCGATGAATATTGATTATTTATGAAAATATAAGTACCAACAAAAATGAATTGCTTACGCAATCATGGAAGCCTGCGATATATGTGTTTTTAAATATTCTATTCGGGAATGTCTCGTGTATACCTGAGTTTCAAGAGTAGGCTATGTTTTTGGAACAATAAAAATATTCAAGTACCGATTATTCTGTCCCATCGTTTAAAGGCCCTTATTGTAATATACGAGCTCCAAACCGGTGTCGTGCAATCGTACTTGCTCTTGTACATCGGGTTCCAGTTGATTTATCGAAATAGGAACACGTTGTGCGAAAAGAGCGCAGCAAAGCGGCGTCGCGAAAGTGAGACACACTCCGCAAATGAAAACTTGAATTGGTCCGGCAGCCCATTTCGCATTGCGCAACAGCTGCCTTCGATCTAGGTAATTCATAACTATTGGCGCCAATACTGCAACAATAAAATAAAATGCTCTTCATTGCACCATCTATAAATCTTCCTACATGATATACGATCTTAATTGATTGCTTTAAAGCAGACAAAATCTATTTAGAAAAAATTTAGAATTATTTAAATAGTTATTATGTCACAGAGGCTCAAGAGATCTAAGTGATACTAGGGCTCCTTTGTAGCCTACCCGCATTATCACTACTACAAATAGTTAATATAGTAATAATAGTTATTTATAGTAATAATAATAATAGTTATTTATGTAACTTTTGTTTATGAATAATGTGCTATTTTATATAAAAAATATAAATATATTGTAGAAAAAGATTCCATTTCATTAAAGTTAGCGTTAATCGATGTTAATTGATTCTCAGTGGCAAACTCGTTAAGAGATTTTTATTAATGAAGTGCAATGAAACCTACTCATGCTCGGAGAGGCCATAAATATTCGCGATAACGTTACAGTTGCGATCGCCTGTTTAGCTGCTCGTTTACTATGGCCGATTTTCGTGCCGTCCTCGGTTTGTAATTCAATACCATTTTGGAGTTCAGTGAATCTCATGAGAGGGATGTTCACACAATTAGCTGCCGCAACTGCCGCCAATGGCACTAATCGGCCTGCCAGTGGTGGTCCACGTTGAGCGAGACGGTTCAGGGCCAATGCTGTTACCACGGCGCCTCCCGTAGCACCGATGTAACTTTGCGCTAACGTTTTCGTTGGAATCGGACTCGAACCACTACGGTTCGTGTAATTCACTATGGCGTTGAACGACTGATTGACCCATTGCCAGAAAATTACAGCCGGCGTTGATCTACGAGATTTGTAAATAATGCATCGTGATAATAATGTAGATTTTCAACAATTGTTAGAGAGATATCTAATCAATAATCTCTTTAACCAGTTAACTGTGTTGACTCCTTTGCATCTAAATGTGTCGCAAAAGTGAAGCTATGACGAGTATACTCGTCAATCACAGAGTAAGTGTTGCTGTTAAAATATTCAATTAAAAAGACAGTTTTATTTTATAAAATTAATAATTTTATTACTAATATTTATTAATTTACTTAACATAAATATATACAGTTTACATAATAAAGGAAAAACACAAGAAAAATCAATTACTTATAAAAGTTAGAAATTCAATTTGCTGCTGTAGAGTGATATTCGCGATCGAAAGTAGTTCCGTGCGAAAGATTCAATTCCCGAGGAGACGCACAGAGCGAGCTGACGAGATCGAAGTTTATGTACTTATGTACTTAATTTGCACCCAGTTATCGGCAGTGGGGTCCGATTTAGAGACTTACATTATTTAAAATTTTTATTTGTTCGTTTTATTTCATCTTGGTCTCCAAATATTTTAAACATCTTGAAATTTACGAATATATTCTTGTTTTTACTAAAACTACAATTTAAATAGCCAATGGTAACTACTTTTTACGCACGAGTATACTCGTCATAACACAAAATATTGCCATTTCTCCATGACGAATATACTCGTCAATCACAGCTAACTAGTTAATAAAATTTTTACACGTCAACAATTTTTCAAACATTTCTTGAATGATTCTAAACTTTGTGTTGCTCAAGATTGCGAAATAATTGTATTTAAGTTTTTTGTTTATTTACTTCTATTTTTTCAAAACTCCGGTTTTGAAAATGTAAAAGTCAAGAGGTATAATTATCGAAATATTACTGTATTCTAAAAGATACAATTATATATAATAGTATTTAATATATCTTAACAAGGCATTTAAGTCGTAGTATTTAAATAAGTGTTTTATTTCGTTATCGTAGTAAGCTTTTGTGCGTTGACAATTTATTACATACTTGTAAAATGTCATCATACAGCCAGTTATTATCATGTTCATGGGAACTTGCGCACTCATACGGCCTATTAACAGCATTTTCTCGCCGGTATCAGGATGGTAGGCGCTGTCGTAAAGATATTTGCATCTCCATAATTCGTCTTCGGTGATTCCTTGTTTTTTCAGCACCTCGCCTTGTCTGATGATATCAAAATTAGGAATGGATTGTTATTTCGTAAATAACAGTACAATAAATAAAAAATTACATTAAAAAGTGGATATTGCATTGAAATTACATTAAAAAATAGAAAATATAAAAGATGATTTACAATATAAAATAAAGATATATGGCTTACGTTAGACAGAATTGTTATGATTTTTCTTCGATAAAGTTAAACGCGTAATAAGTAAATCAGCAGTAATTAAATCTAACTCAAGGCGTAAACAAAATGCTATTATAATATTGATAACCCTGTTATAATATTGATAAAATTGAAATAATGTTAATATATGTTCTTTAGTAGAGATATGATATGATATAATATAGTATGTGACGTCATTGTGCTGATTACGCATTTCAATTGAGCGAAAGGAAAAGAAAGACTAATTATAGCGACGACTACCTGTATTTTGTGACGACATCACGCGCGTGTTCAAGCTGTTGGCTCGTGGCGAAGACATTGAGCGGGTTTGTTACCGTCAAAAAGTGCAATGCCCTTCCTCGGTAAGTGCTTTGATCCCAGTACGGTTTATCAATGTTTATCTCTCTCTGCGCACTATCTTGTGCTCCAATTTTCTTTTTTTCCGACATTCTTTAGGTTTTCCTACTACGACCTTGAGCTCGCTTGGCTGTATCCTCTCTTCCTTAGTCACATTTACCTATTCTTTCCCACTTTACTTTATGTATTAGCGAATCGGCGTCGCCTTTTCGTCGCACCTACACATCCGCAGAGAGTCCATCAGCCTCCAGAGAGACGACATACGTAACGTTTTACGACCGTTCACAAAACAGGCTGATCACAAAGTTCCCAGCCGACTGACCCGCTCCAGAGTCCAGCCACTGATTCTCTTCTCTCTTTACCACGCTCCGCTGCCACACACTCGGCGCCGTTTCTTTCTCTTCACTCCCCTTGTTCGATCCATCAACTATGTCGCTAGTGGCTTTGCCTTCGTCGACTCATCGATAAGGTTTGGTGCGTGCGCACAAACCATCCAGCAGTATCTTGGCGGATTTACCACGAGATGGTGGCACGCAGAGAGATTCTTCGTATAAATTAATAAAAATTTATTAATGTAACTGAAAATATTAATATTGATTTTATAATATTAATTTTATAAACACAGGACATAAGATAAACTGGATTATATTTAATAAACTCAATGTAACAGTGTATGTAATAAAAAGAAAAGATGAAGAAAAAATGTTAAACTTATATAATCTTACACATATTATTTTATTGGTGTTACACCGACATTCTTTTTTTATATTTCATTTTAAACTTTTTGCAAAGATTCAAAGATGTGATGTTCGAATTCTAATATTAAATGAAAGAGGAACACGTGACTAAAAATATAAAGTACAAATCAAAATATAAAATTACAGAGTATTTAATTGATTAATTTGTGAATATAATTTATATTGTTGAATGAAATCAACGAACACAAGGATAGTGAAGCACCAGATAGCTTGGAGCGATATTTACATAGGTCAAGTTCAGCATCTTATTATTTAATTGTAATCGTTTTAAATGTATGTTTAATCTTTGTCCTACAAACATGCATTAATAAAGATAATTTTTCTTTTTTTATAAATTTTTTTGATAAGCTTTTTATATTAGAATCTAGTGCAACCTTTTAATAATTATGAAAGATAGTGTTTTAATTACTTAATTATATAATTATATAGTAAAATTGTCATCAATCTTAACTTACACCAACAATTTTAAAAATAACAAATTAATAAAAATAACAATTTTAAACAAAATATATAATAAAAATAATACAATTTTAAAAATAACAAATAATAGATCTCGGAATATACACAGATTAATATTTTTTTTTTATTTAGTAATTCCTAAAATTTTATCAAAGCCTTTATATTTTTATGTAAAAATCTATTTTATATATAATGATAATATTATATGCTATTTTGCTTGTGTGTGTGCATTTTTCTTTCATAATCAATAAATATTATCAGTAATAAATATTCTTATTATAGCTGTTCGAAACTTAAATTTTACTATGTAAATATCTGACATTGATCTAGAAATATTTCGCATTAAAGAACAAGAAAGGATTTATGTTAAGAATTTATGTTAAATCTAATTAAAATGAATAAAGCATAAGAATAATTAAATATACACACAATGTGATGTAATTCTTTTAATTATATAGAATTATATAATTTAACCAATTACTACCATGAAAATTTCTAATATTGATAGAGTCACTTATTAGCGAGGATATATCAATCGTTAAATTATGCGATTTTATATTTGATTGGTATATTTTTGACGCTATATGTTTCAGCGAATGCGCGATCATTCACTGAGCTTTCTAAATCACTTATTAAGAATTATATGATTTAATATAATTTTAATTACGCAATTTATTCTTCTAGCCTAATTTGATACTACTTTTGTCTAATATATTTATTTTAATTCAGAATATACCGGCACTATTTGCACATGACACAATAATTGTGAGCCAACAAGTTTTATTAGCATGTTATATATTCGATTAAATTTAAGGATATTTTGTTGGAATTTTTGATTTGTTACAATTTTATAACAGTTTTTGTAACAATGTTCGTACTTCATTATCATTTTTAATCATTCATTAATTAAAAAATAACTAATTTCTCTTTAAAAATTGGGTCAAACGTGATTGCGAACAATGTTTTATTTTTTAGTAAATTGATCTGTGAGATAGACCGTTGAACCGTATAATCCTATCGGCACTAATTAAATGCAGTGATTGCAATCAAATCGCAATGATCGAAATGCCAAAAAAATCTTTCACAAAATCAACATATTTTATATTAGAAAAAAAAACTTACATATAAATATATATATGAGTTTTGCTAAATTTATATTTAAATTATTGATATTGTTAATGTAATTTATATAAATTTTTATGTAATTTTGATGGCATTAATTTTAATTAAAATGTATATGCTATGTATATGTATGAAATGTATATATTAAGGTATATTTAATTGTACATGTGTATAATCCGCATTAGAAGACGAATTTATTAATTTTCTTAAAAAATACAATTTAATGTCCGTACGGCTTTAATTTATCAATTATATCACGTGCCTTTTCAGTGTGAAAATGCGGAACAAGTATGCATTAATATTTTATGAAGCGCGTTAATTGATCGGCAATAGTTGATTGGGTGATAATTTACATGAAACAACGTTTAGGTAACACCTAGTAAAATCCTTAGACACAACTATTCCGCTAATGCTTGTTTTCTCTTTGTATTATGTTTAATACTAGGATGATAATAAAAGAGATGCACTACTAGTCTACTTACATGTTGAGTATGGAACCGGGACCGAAAATGAAATGTACGAAGACGGAAATATAGAATGTGGAATGGAAGATTGTGAAAGGTTACAGAAATGCATATTCACTATATTATCAAGATATATTTATTTGTGGACACGCAATTCTCAACCTTTAGATAAGTATCTCATCTCATGTGAAACATAACAGGTTTTCTACTCTATGAAAGATTCAAATAGTGGTAATACTAACTTTATTTACTGATAAGAATATTTCCGACATATTGTATCCAGGTATCTGCGTAATCAAAATCGTGATAATTTACTATTAAAAAATTTTGGAGCATAGTACTTTTTAATCGAATTTAATTTTCAATAAATTACATTAAGACACATATGTTATGAGATTTTATTTTTATGTATTTATTGATATCAATATCTGTCTGACTTCTCGTATTATCTATTATCGCAGATAATTGTTATTTTCTACGTGATTGTTGATAGCTATTTGCTCCATTGATTTGATAATATATGATCTTAGCGCGATAACATTAGATAAAATGTAATACGATATCCTTATTTTTGCAACTAAATATAGCTTTATGAACATGAAATTTTATTGATAATTAAAGATGCGGTACAAGCTTTGCATTTGTTTCCGTGTTAGAATTCAATAGCTTATAAATATAGCTTGAAAAAGGATGTTATTACAGTGCTTATTGCTCTTTCTATTTTAAAAATTTACTATGTTATACGATTTTAGTTGGCTTATCTTAAATACCGTAAACATACATGTTTGATGCAGCGAACATGAATTTTCCGTACTTTACGAGGATGAATTTCTAAGCGTGTTTCATTTCTTTAATACCCAAGTAGAGTAGTTTTCTCTGTGATAATGGCATAGTTTTTATTGCAATAATTCCACGTGATACCAAATGCAACAAAGCATATGATTCTATTGTAATTTTGTTGTTACGAATATTGATAAGCGAATATTGTTATAAATATTGATCCAGTTTGACCAAATTATGAAATTTCATTTTCGTTATTTTTTCTATATCAAAAATTATAATGAATTTTTGGGGAATTTAATACGATGAGATATTTTATTCTTATATTATATCCTTTAAAGTTATTTATTGCACACGAGATGTTTGAAACAAATTCAAGAATTTGATTGTCAAGCAATCAAATTTTTTTATTTAATCTTTTGAATTGTGTGTGTGTGTGTGTGTGTGTGTGTGTGTGTGTGTGTGTGTGTGTGTGTGATTTTGAAATATATAATAACATATTAATAAAATTAACACATTAAATAAATCTACTTGGTTTTTCAACTATTAATTGTATGTTATTGTATGCGAAAATAATAGTTGTAAATGCAGATTTTTATTAGAAATAAATTAACATAAAAAATATGGATATGAAAAATATATATCTCGATTTTCTGATTCAATTGTGAGAACTCAAAGAGAAAGACGTGCCTCTTCTGTTTAATAATATGTACTATTGCTGTGAGATAATTTGCGGTTTATGATCTCACAATGATGAAAGTCAAAGGCCTTAATCGATGCTCTTCCGTTAATTTTAGACATTTCTCCAATCACGATGCCACTGTAGATGACTGAAAATATTTTATTTCATGCGAATTGCTGGGTTGAATTAATAATATTGAAATAATACGTGATACAGCATGAATGTGTGTGTGCGTGCAGTTATATTTGCAATAATTACTCTATTCGATACAAAATATAGGGAAATTCTTTGTTATGTTTATTTTTATTGTGTTTTAAAAATAATTTTTCCGCGAAAGTATCCAAAAATTATTTTATATTTATAAATATTTTGCTTTGACGTAAATTAACTTTTTATCAATATCTTTAGTAATTTTTCTACATTGTTTAAAATATTTCTTAGACATTTAAAACAATATTTTACTCGAATAAAAATGAGTATTTAACAATATCATTTACATGACATGCAACATTCGTTTGTCACTGTTTATGTAACAGTCTTTATGATATAGGTTGTAAATGTAATCATAATTAAGCCACTAAGATAAATCTTGCGCCTCCAAGGAAGATATTAACGATTGGTTGCGGCTTTTAATGTAAAATAAAATAAATTGCATATAATATTATTATAAGTGTGCGCTAACATCAAGGTTAATATCTGTGAAGTCTTCTATGCTCGCATCCATCTCTCATTCATTTTTTATATTAAATCTTGATTATTATTGTTACGAGATTGTCAAAGTGATTTACTGATAATGCTAAGGTAAGTAACTCACTTTATAACCGCAGAATCTCTGTTTGCAAATGAAGATGTATTTGAGGAAATTGAATATCATTTATTTTAAAAAAAATATAAATTATAAATATTTAACAAAATCGTATTAATAACATATTTCGAACTACAAATTCCTATTTGTATTTTATCGTGAAGATGTATAACACTGTTATTAATTTTTAGTAAAGTAATTATTTTCTGGAGAGAATTATATATAAATATAAAAAATGTTTCCTTTTAGTAAAAATTTTTTAAAATCTTTTATATCCTTTTTTTTAAAATAAACTACGACAAATTCACGCTTTGATAAATTTTCAATCATCAGACTTCAATTAACAGAGTTTGATCTGTGATTGATGATATCTGTAATACTTAAAAAAGATATTGATTTTCTCATAATTTCTTGTGCCTCTCCTAAGAATCTCCTTTCCGACCGGGAATGTGTAACAAGTTAGAATATCGAGATCAGTAATCGGTTGCAGCGATATTACTACTTCATATCCTGTCGACATCCCATACTGGGTCAACCGGCAAAAGAGTAAACAGGTTATATTGCGAACCAACAAGCGCGCGTTTCGTTCACTCGACTCGCCCATCGTGCGATGTTTTCTTCTTGCTTTGTAATTCTCGGTACAGATGTCGATGAACGATTGGCGTCGCCATGCGTTCTTTTTGTATCGTCCCATAAACATGAATGAAAACACACGCGCACATATTAGATGTGCATATTAATTTAATGCCTTTACCTTTAATCAATTTCCGCAAATTTATTACTGATGAAAAGTTTTTTATGATAATCTTAAAAGAAGAAAATTGATGGATTGACTTTGCTCAACCATTGACACTGACCGCGAAATCCAATATTCACGCAAAAAAAGTTTTGCACAAAGATAAAGGCCGAATTAATTTGCACACCTAATACGTGCTCGACATGCCTGAAGAGAGCATATTTGTTACTCGTTCCATTACAATGTATCGTGTGCGAAAAACAATCTTTCGTGATGTTTTTCATGCGATAGATCAAATTTCCAGACCAGTGGAGTAAGTCGACATCTTTCGGTTTTGCATACAACAAAAACTAATTTTTCATCAAAATTTATCTGGTATATATTTAGTGGGTTAATGAATCGTGGTTTTTTTTGTAACCCAAAAAATAAGTTTGATGATCGCTTTCGATTTTAAGACTTAGTTTTTGCGTTTACATCAAATTATTAGCGATTTCATAGAGACGTCTAGTAAACGCATATTATTAATAAAAAATAAAATTAATAATTATAAATTTCATGTTTGATGTACAAAATTTTTCAGTGTTCAACTTTTTAAAGTAAGTTCTTCTATTGTGATAACACATTAAGTTACAAAACTTATAATGTAAATAATGATTGTGGTCAATTACCTGATTAGATCAGTAAAATATTGTAGACAGTAAATATATTGCCATGAGCAATATAAAATAAATATATAATTACAATTTAACTAAAAAAATTTATATAATTTTAAGTAAAAAATGTTCTCTATAAAAATCATAAAATTAAAGAATAATACAAAGATTTAAATTTTTAAAGAATAAGTGACAGATATCTATAATAATATTATTTACGCTTATTTGTTTACTCCACGTTAACGCTTGAACGATTTGCTTGTAAGCTGTGTTTTAAAATAAATCAAGCATGTAAAAATCAGATAATAATCAAGGAAAAGAGACAGTTTAAAAATTATGTCGGATTTTTAAACAGTTTGATGCCAAGCTAAAATAAAGAAGACCACTGCAAACCGGTTATGGAAAAGAGGCTGCACCGCTAACATGTATGTGCATAATATCCTGATTTCATCTGAAGACTGCAATGGCGTTAATAGGTCAATCAATCAGTTTCTTATTGATTTGATCTTTCACTGCGTTTTGCTGGTTATTATAACACCTAATTTATAACAGCATATATTTCCTTATAATTTTTTTATTTTTAGAATAATTTAGAATCGCGATTTTATGGAAACCCGATTAGATATCACTATTATTCATGTTTCTTAATATTTGACATTAAATTTTTTTCAGATTAAGCTCAAATTAAAATCTTAAATTAAAATTAAACTGGATATAACGTTTTACTATTTTAAATTACATTTTTGAATCTGAATTTAGGAGAAATTCTCAATATTCAGTTAAATTTAAAAAATAGGAGGATTATTGGAATCCTGAGATTTTTTTATTAAGAAAAAAAATGAATCCACGAAATTCAATAATATTAAAGTCACACAGATTTTGTGTGTGTGTGTGTGTGTGTGTGTGTGTGTGTGTGTGTGTGTGTGTGTGTGTNTGTGTGTGATTTTATTTCAAATTTTGTTAGTAAGAAGATATTTTCTAAAAAAATTAGTACGACCAATTTTACTTAATTTCTATTTTACAAAGAGATAATGAATTATAACGTTACTTGTGATTATCTACGATAAAGAACTGAGCGACCGTTGCGGGTGGGTGCATCAGAAAATGTAGCGCTTCCACTGGCCGCGAGGAATGTCACAATTACGTGGGGGAGAATGTCGCGGAGAAGACCCTTCGTTGGATCTTTAAAATGGCTAACGGAAGGACGGTCATTGTTATCGTTGTTATCACGTGCTGCTGTTTGCTCTCTTTCTGCAGATTCAATATAGAATTTTCCACTTGTTAATTGCATAGAACGAAAATGTAGTATACGACGTTAATATGCGGTTCGCCACTATTCCTGCAGCTAAGCCTGAAATCTTCGTGAAATATCTTTCTGATTGTCTGGTAGCTATTAGAGACTGACAACTTAGTCGTGCAGCAATACCGTTAAAATTATATTCTTATTTAGCAAAAAATAAGGATGTATTCTTTTCAGAATCTTCTTATTCGATTCTATAAATCAATCGGACAAGATAGAGATCAGAGTTTTTGAGGCTTGATTTTATATATATATATATATATATATATATATATATAAAAATTATGCTTACTAAATAAATATTTTTTATATTTTAGTGCAAATGTGGAAAAGCATGGAAATAATTAGCGAAGAATATTAATAAATCTATCGTAAAGTGTCTTTGCAATGGATAATCTCTTTTGAAATTCTTTTCTCAGTTTTAAAACATCCCGTTTTAATGTATCACGAATTATATGATGAGTTTGTTTCATTGTCATTACATGGAATTTTCACGATCAGCCAACTATCATCAGCAAATTCTCGAGTGTCTCTCAAGACGTATCGTGTAGAATACAGGAGCAATCTCTGCACAGCATTATCTAAGCTATGGACCGTTACCCCCACCGACCTAAATGCACGTCGTATAAATGGTCAGAACACCTTCTAACCACTGTCAGTGAGCGTGTACATTTATAATCTCGCCTTTCTGCAACGTGCATCATTTTGCATCATTCTGTGAAAAGAGTGCGCGATATTATGCAATAATCCTACGTATTTTATAACATCACTTATAATTTTCTTTGATTAATTACAGTAATCTCTTTTGATGCGATGCATCTCGATGATTCGTATAATTGATGCAATTCTCGATTAACGATTAACAATGACAATGCAAGAATTCAAAGCGAGATAGGTGATCGTTACCACTGTCTGCAATGAAATATAAATCGGTTAATCGAAACTAACAAAATCGAAATTATAGTGCAAAGTTAAAATCATTGACCTAAATTATGAAGTACGGTTATTTCGGAGTTACCGAGTGGTCTCGCAAAATCGGATATCCAAGAGTGACTCAAGTATCGTGCTGGATGTTTATTTTGTTGATTATTTGTTCACGACAGACTCATTCATTGATTTTTGATAATACAACAAATTTTGTTCAAAAATGTCAAATGGAATGCAATTTAAAAAAAGATGATACAACTTGTGGCAAATATAAAGCCGCGAAGTGGTTAAATACAATAGTGAGAGAAAAGGTATTTGCTATTTATAATTTTATATAACATTTGATTATATTAAACAAATTAGGAATTAATAATTCACATTGCGTTAACTATAATAAATGAGATACGAATAAATAAATATATTAATTTGTTTTTTTTTATTTTTATACTAAATTATTGTAGAATTTAATTTATAATATTTATTATTTTTATAATTTTGATTTGATTTATATTTAAATATTATTAATAGAATTGTAACAAAGTCTAAAGAATTAATTATGTAATTATATACGATAACTGTAAAATTGATAAAATATTATTATATAATATGATAACAATTGTAAATATGTATAATTTATAATTTTAAAGAAAGAGTTACATGTTAATTAATTAATTAATTAAAATTAGAAAATATATTACAATTTAGGAATTTAGTTATGGGCCATTTCGAATAATAAGGATACCATCAATTTATAAGCAATCTTTTTTACCCTACTTGCCACGTTCTCAAGCATTTAAAAGTGGCATAACGGAAGTTCTGAACTTCATTAGAGATAGTATAGAGGATTTATTGACAAAACGTGCCATTGTGTATACGGTAGACAACTCGACAGATGCCAGAGACTTCTCTTCGAAGCTAATGTTTATGGATGAGGATGAACTTGAGCGGTTGAAGGATGGCAAAGAACCGGAAGGTAAGATCTTAATAGATCTACGAATGATAAAATATTTGACATTTTCTCTAATATTGATTTTCTTACAATTTTTTTCCATTTTTTGCTTAAATATCTCTAAGTTAAATATAATAAACTGATAATACATTCATAAACTGATAAATTGATGATATTATAATGCTTTATATATATTTTTTTTAATTCTTGGAAATTTTTTCAAGTTCTTATAATGATATATTGATCTCTTGGCAGTAACAAAGGTATACTTATTGTTCTATGTACGGAACGTTCGGATTTTGATGTGTTTGAGCGTAATCGTAGCTTCCACTTTATTTCGGATAACGGTGAACGTTACACGTAACAAGTATTATTACTGTAAAAGCTATACAATCTGCTATAATGTTCCATATATTTAAGAAAAGCGATGAACGACGAAACCACACAATTTACTACCTTATATTTCTTGTAACGGCAACGATGTCAACAGTCTGTAATAATGTTTAGTAATTTTTGAAAGAAAATTAATAGATTATTCGCTTTTTACAGGCGATTGGCGAATTTTCAAGAAAAAGAAGTCTATAATCCTTCCGATTCTTATATTATTAAATTTAATAAAACTGAAGCTACTGCTATTACCAATTTTTCTAGGAGTTCATTTTATCAAAAAGCTTCTCGTACTTGGATCATTAATTTTACCATCAATACTCGCACATTTAAAGATTTGCAAAGTGCAACATCCTCATACGCATCATCCTTTCCATCTGTGGTCCACTGCAGCGGACACAACAGTAGATTATCCAACAGGTAAAATTATTTAAGAAATATTTTTGTCTAGCGATTACAAAAATACTATGCTATATAAGCAAATTATGTACTAAATTATATATACGTGTGTGTGTGTGTGTGTGTGTCGCGTGCGCGCGCGCGCGCGCGCGTGTGTGTAGGCATATATTTTTATTATATTTGATAAAATCGTAAAAAAATGAATGAATTGGAAGAGAATGTGAAAAATAACGAAATCTTTTGAAATTCATTTATTATAATTTATTTATTCATTTATGCTTAAAAATTATATTAGAAATTTGTTTTATAATAAAAATTTGTTGTGTATTTAATTTTATGTATGCTAATGTATGAAATAAATTTTTTTATCAAACAAAAATAACTGACACGTGATAGTTTGCACAATTATATATTATGTAGGCTAAGTTAAGATAGCGTCGCTCAGCTGTAATAGATGATGCATCCTTACAGATTAATATACATGACGTATTTATATTGGCATAAATAGATTTAATGTTAGCTAACAGAGAGCGACAAGCATCACCACATTTGAAACAGCTGTCAGTGTTCTGATAGTGTTTTATGTTTGACATATTTATATTCAATATTTTCTTTAAAATTTTTAATGTCATGTCGCGTATTAGAATATTTGATGTCAATAATGTTGAATGTTTTTTCATACAAAATTTGCACATTTAACTAAAGATCTTTATGTTTATCTGCTAAGAACATCATAAATTTATAATATGCATACATTTTCTTTGCAGGATACGGACAAGATGACAGTAATTGGCATAGAAACGATTACCAATTGGGATATCCGAGTTATCAGATACTTCGTAATCCTTACGGGTGAAAATATTGCAGATTAATCGTGACTATCAATGAGAATATCGTATTTGTTATCTTCTGAATTTACCTTCCACAAGCTATATAGATGCGAGTCAATATCGAGATATGCGAAACAATACTTTGACAAGTGCAATTATGATTAAAATCTAATTGTGATTCATATAACCTTAGTAATCCCGTAATTTCTTATAAAATTGCTTGTGGCGATCATAAATTGATAAGCGTTGAATGAACGTTGCTAAACGCTTATCTTGGCTACGCTCGTTCGTCGTTTATTCTAGCAAAGAACATTCGTGAAATAACTTTCACATAGCTTACCGTTATTTGAGGAACGTGTCGATATATTTTAATCTTGGTAACTTGCGAGTTTTCAGAAAGGATACAGTATTAAGGGTACATCCGGCTTTTCCTTAAAATTCTCATTAAACAAACGGGAACGCATGAAAGAGCATAAAATACCTGTCTCCTTTAATTTTTTTAAACGTTAATTTATACAACTTTCTATCTCTTCTTTCTATCTCTCTTCTATCTCTCGTTATATTATTTATTGCTAATTTTACAATAAGAAGATATTGAAGACTTGTTGTGTTGATTAGCTTTAACTTATTGTAATTCGACGACATTAATAAAAGATATTGTGGCTGCAAAACTAAAATTTTTCTAGAGGATTATTTACAACTGAATGTAACTGAAAATATCAAAAAATGCAGTTACACTACTTTTTATTGGCGCTATCGAGTTATGAATATTTATACAGTAATTAAATTACAGCGCAGCATGTCAAGTATGGAGTTCATCTAGACAATTCAAATTTAATCATCTTCGTTTGTTTTCTAAATGTAGCAAATGTGTGATGAATGTAGCGTTAAGTGTTCATTGATCTTTGATACCAAAAGAATATTTGGCATGCTTGTGCTGTATTTCGTATGAGGACCACCTTTCCTCAAATTTCAAAATGAAAATCGGAAAGACTACCATATCAAGGCAGGAGAATTATTTGTGGTCAAGGTCACTTGACCGAGTATAATGGCCCCTCTACTGACCTACTGACAGATTTGGACAAGCGCCCGGTTTCTGGCTCAAAGGCGTTCACAAGCCAACTCATATATCACTGTTATGCGTCTATCTTGACCAGTGTGTCTGTGTATACACACATATGTAATTCATGATCGAAGACCGTTATCGGCTCACGGGCAGTGCACGGTGAGAGCCCAGTCATCGTACTTTTTGTCGACACATATTTTAGGCTCTAGATGACAGCTGATGAATTTTGCTCTCACCCTTTCCCTTCTTCGATATGCTTTTCTTCATCTATCAGTAGGATTAATCTTAGTTTTCCAGCATGTGTTTTCATTGGACTTTTCAATGCGCGTCTCTAAAGTCGTTGCTTTAACCGATTTTTTAAATTTTAATTTAAAGAATTTTGAAAGAATTAATTTTCCGTATTCTTATGATTAATATTTTCTATTGCAAGATATTGTCTGTCATAACTTATATTATAAAATAATAAAAAAATGTGTAAGAAGCGTGTAAGAGCCCACTTTGATGGCGAGTGATAAAATGACAACAATACTTGGGCTTCACGACACGATAGGAAACGCGAATCGGAAGCGACACATCGCTACAGGATAGGCGATCGATACGCAGCGTGCACTCGTCCGCGGCAACTCGACCGTTACGTTCTTACGTTATACGCGAACGAAAAAGTCGCATTAATGTAACGGACCATCGTCCATGTCACGGCGTTCGACTTGCGTATCCATATCTACATCGAGTATTTTCTGCACATTGTACAATTCCTATGTACATATTTGATTCATGCGCGTGTATGTCGTAGACAATTCTGAGTGGTGTGTGTTAAACACCGGAGGTGCTTCTCAGGATGCACAGATGAAGTTCGCGGAAAGCAAAGCCGCATGAACAATTGAAGCTTAAATAGAACAGTTCTTCCTTTTTCTCAAATGAAAATTGTTTTTGCGGAAGTCAATCAAATTTATATTATGACGAATGACTGACTCTTAAAGAAAAGATATATCTCGATAGTACTTCAATAAGAATAAACGGTAGATTCTTGCAGATGATCTGTTGTTTCATACTTTAATTTTTTATTCTTTAAGAATTTTCGAATTGAATTTTTGTTTATTGAAAATGAGTTGTATGTTTAATATTATATTTTTTATTTGTATGTGTGCGTATGTGTATGTGCGTATGATTATTATAGTTACAAGAAAAATAAAATTGTAGATTAAATAGCTTATCCTTTTTCTTTTCCTTAATTGAAATGCATATACAATATTCTTGAAAATTTTTCACACTTTATTTTGTTAACAGAACAATTTGTTAACAGAACAATTTGATAGAAGATTGTAACATTACATCACATTTGTTACATCCTTCACATGTTAATATAAAAATAGTTGTACAAATATAATTTTTTGTCATTATTATCATGTTATTTAAAGATACATTTTATTTATAATATAATTTATTTATATATTCTTGATTTTAATGTGTAATGAGCCAGACTACTTATATACTAACTTATATACTATCAATACCAGTATCAATATTTGGAATATTTGGAATACTTGGAAAGAATTTCTCTCTTGCTCTACGAAAAGTATAATAAAAATAAAAATACGGAAAATGTTATACTACTTATTTAAGAAACGAATGAATAATTCAATAGGTGGTTACTCGTTTGAACGTGCAACTTAAACTAAAAGAAATGACACACTGGCGTGACCCTCTTTTCATAAAAAATACAGTTTTACAAGAAAATTTGAGATTTTGATCAAAGATGTTGATCAAAGATTTTTCAATCTAAATTATAAATTCTGCAAAATATCGATAGAAAAATATATATTATTATAAATATAATATGAATTTTTAAAGAAATTTGCTTATTTTGAAATCAGTTATTTTTTAGCAATTTAAAATATTCACATGAAAATTACATTTTAAAGAACTATTACACTGGCACAATGTTTCACATATACTAATTTTTATGAAAAAAATTAAGATGTTATTTAGTTTTACGTACTGTTTTTTTCGCGGTGCGCGATGCAAAGTTTGTCAATATGTCTGTCGTATAAAGTTCTAGAAAATTTGTTTTTGTTTGACAATATCAACAGCATTCTACAACCTGTATTCTACATTCTAAAGATTTTTTTTGGCGTTATGTTATAACGGGTTTCTTCTAACATTAATGTTCATTAATAAATAGCATTTTGAAACATAGAACATGTACATTATGATATCAAATGTAAATGGTAATCATTTTAATCGAGTCATCTATTAAGATGAGAGAAGGGCTGGCCGACATATCGATATAGATGAAATATAAAATCAGGTAAACCAGTTTTCCGGAGGTCACAACATTATTCGGGATCGGTAGATTTCCGAGAAAACACAAGAGAAATCGTTCGTAAAGGTGTGCAACCGCGATTGAACTTGTGACTAATTCGATTGGACTTGATTTTTGCTGACGTCATAACCAAAGATAGTTTCCATATGAAAAGTAGATCACAAAAAAAAGATTTCAAAAAAAAAACGCTGCTTCTTATGCTTAACGCTTAAATAAATATGAAAGAGTTTTTAATTAATCAAGCTGTTTAATTTTTTTGCTGTTATAAAAAGTACTATATTTGCTACAAGAAATTGTTGTAGAAGCCTTTAGAGTGCATCACATCATCATTCTGAGATATTTTATTTAAAGTGGGACGGATTTATTAACAATTTCTAATCAACTAAGAAAAAAATTTTGATTTTTTATTGTATTGTATTTTATCTCATATTTTTTTTAAATAATAGAAAAAACTAATTCTAGAAGCGCTAGAAGTATTTTCAAAGAAAAGTATAGACTAAATAAAAAAAATTCGCTTTTAAATTAACTTAGATTTATTTTGATCATTCTTTTATATATAAATTATGTGAGGTGTTCTCTTGTTCTCTTTTTCTTCCCCTTCCCCTTTCTACGATTAAATTAAAATTTATTCTTCAGCGATTGCTTTGAAAAATCCTCCTGTGTATATATTGGGCGACTAATTAAGCTCATTGATTTGGATATTTGCCGAAATCCTGTCAAATGAAATTGGATCCGTGTGGAGTACGTATTTTCAATAATTATAGACCTGCGACAAATTCAATCGATTTGAATGAGAAAATTTCCCCCTTGACTAACAGTCATATTTGCGATTCTTTCTTGGAAGAAGGGTAGATACTATCGAATGGCGGGAACGAACGGACGAATGAACGAACGTAGTGAACGAAGAAGGTGGAAAGAAACGGATAGAGGGACGGACAGACGGATGGCCGGGTAACCCAGATCGGGTCAGTCGAACCGATCCTACGGAGACCGGCTGCCAGTACAGCATTGGACGTCGTACAAGATTCCGATTTTCTGGCCGTTTGATCATTCAGGCACGCATTGTTAATCGATCGTTTTTTAATATTAAAAGAAGTCATCCAGTTGCTGAAATTGACATCAATTGTTTGGCCTAGGTGCGGGCAGGTTGGTTAATGTCAAAGATATTCGTGAAAGTGAGTATAGACCCATTTGCGAGAAGTATTGACTAATAATCTTCTATAGACCGTTATGTATTTGATCAGTGAATGAAATTATCATTAGCAATGCGCATGTAAAAAAATGCGGAGTAAAAAATAGACGGAGTATTGTTAATGAGATTATATTAGAATAGATTGGTGAAAGAACACGTATAATCGAGCACTTTGTATATCAGTTATGAATTTTAACTGCATACGCATTTTAACTGCGCCTGGTTAGATTTTTAAAGATTAAATTATAATTAATGTATGCACATGTACATATTTCTTAAGATTTTTTATTTTTTTTTATTTCATTGTATTATGTGTACATACAATTTCTTGACAAAGTGAAATGTTATGAGATAAGGATTTTTTTATCGATTTAAACTTTTTCTTTAATTTAATTTTATATAAGTAAACAATTATTAATTTTATTAAAAAATATATATTAAAAAATAATCAGGAAAGATAATATAAAATTATAATTAATGTTAACGTAACGAAATACAATATTTAAGATTAATAAAAAACAAATTGATAATTAATTGTTGATTGACTTAAAAAAATATAATTAAAATATCAGTTTTTTTTTTAAATAAAAATAACAAATAACTTATGTAGATAAATTGTTAGAAATAAAATTTGTTTAGTTTGTTTAGTTAATCTACACAAATATTTAATGGTCTCTTTGCATATAATTTATTCACATGAATGAAAGAATCAGCTGATTGCTTACAAAGAAAGGACATGCAAGACTAATTTAGTATAATCGAGTTTTGTCACGTGTATAGATTACTATGTATAGAATACTATTATTACTGTATATTAGCTTACTTAATAATTTGAGTAATAACATTTTTTAATCTGTACATATTTTTCTTAATAACTGAGAAATTGATAAAATTCGAAGATCTTGGAAATATATAGTCGATAGAATAGTAATTGTTTCGAAATCACACAATTGTTTTTTTAAAGAAGTAATACAAAATTATTTTATTTATTTACATTATATTTTTTTTATTGTAACAATTGTTATTTTATGTATTTGATCTTAAAGCTTGTAATTCTTGTATATTCTCATTTGTCTCATTTCAGAAAACGAAGCCACAGATCGAGATGCAGTTCTCCTTTCGTAATAACTGTAGCTAGCCAATAGATAAGCGCCCAGGTGCCTTTTTTCATGGATCGGACAATGGCAAAAGGGAGAGCAGTCGTGATATCCTCGATTGTGCTCCTGGCTGTTGCATATCTTCATTCTGTCGTGGGGGTCAAGGTCTACGCGGAGGTTGCATCCTTGAACGAGACCGCGCGTCACGATGACGACATCGTCGAAGAGAATGAGGTGCCGCTTTCTCACGAATTAGAAAACAAAACTGAACTCCTACGTAATCATCCGCACAATATGCATGGAAAACCAACGAAGTTTGATATCGAGCTTCACGTGGATGACAAAGCGGATTATCAGATAGAGCCGACGAGAATAGCCAATGTTACAGCTAATCCAATTGAAATGAATTTAACGACCAGTCAATTTCTGTCAAATTCGACAGAATGCAAAGGGAAGCTTACAATTTCCTGTATACGGAAAGACTTTTCGAACTTTTTGGATCAACTCTCGAGGGTTGACACGTACAATGTAACTGAATCCGTGCAGATAATAAGAAATCCTGAAGTCAATGTTGCGTGCAACGATCAAAAGAAAGATGATAATTCAGGTTTGAATCTTCTGAACAAAGTTCATCGTTATGCCAGAACACACATGATGAAGATACAACTGAATAAGGATCTGAGTCTCGCCAGGAAAGCCCGGACGTTCTTCGGTTGTGAGTTTCTAGATCGCTTGCTACAAATTTTTTCGCGTGTGTACTAGTGCCGTTACTTTTGTCGACACGAAAGGTGGATTTTCTGAAACTGTAATCGTTTATATTGAACGACATAGTATCGATCATTATCCGTATGATGCGATGTTTACTGTAAAGCAATTGCATAATCCATAATTGGTGTGGAGTGAAAATAATCGAGCAGTTTACTAGAAAAGAAAATATTTCTTATGAAAGAAAATAACACAACCTTTTTCCACCTTTCAATTTGATTTTTTTTTCAAGATATTTTTATAATCTTTTTTTAAAAAGGTAGTTTTTCAAATAGTTTTTTTAAAAAATTATTATTTTTTTAAAGATAAATTGTTCAATTAATTTTTTAATTACCTGATAAGCGACGAATCTAGTACGCTCGTAAGCACGATTTGGCATAAATAAAATTAGAGTGTGAAAGCTTTAACTTCATTGGCTTTTTGGAGTTAAATCAAGTAACGAGGTTGGGTCCATGCTAATTGGCAAAAATGCAAATTAAACTAGCAATAAAACGGATATGAGGAAAAACGAGGCGTGTAACATTGTGTGAGCGGTCAAATTAATTATAATTACGATGAATATTTTTTATTTATACATAGAGTGTTTCAGCAAAACGCGTGGCATGTGGAGTTGGAGAGGTAGAATATGAAAAAAGATGCTGCTTGCAGCATGGCTTTCAGGGCTAACCACAGGGCTTTAACGAGCTGGTACTTTTGCTTTCAGCCATGTTTCAGGGAAAGAGTACCTTTTTAACAGGATTCGGGCTTGGTTTTTTAGCATTTGGTCTGAAGAAACTGTTGCTACCCTTGTTCTTCGGCATACAAATAATTAAGAGTGTGTTACTCGCTCTCTTCCTACCCAGTATCATTGGCAGCATTGGTAATATCGTTGGAAAAGGTATGTATTTTGTATAAATTTTATTACAAAAATATTATAAAATATTTTGGACAATTTATATTTTATAGTGATTAATGATCATGATTATATATATATATATATTTTTTTTTATTAAAAGAATATGCTATAAGTACTTATAATAAACGGTAAGTAACGGTGTTTACTTTAATCAATGTTTGCAATCTATTATTATATTAATATTGAAAAATTAATATGTTTTAGCAATACCAATCGCTTAGCTTTAGAAATATAACTTTATAACATATTTTATTTTTTAATTGATTTTTAATAGATTTAGTTTTTATGAAAGATTTTTTTTTAATTTGGAAAATTGAAGAATTTTTAATGTTAGGAATTTTGAAAAATAATAAACATAAAATGTAGAAAAATCAAGATTTTTATTAAGAAAATGGTTTCTCCGTCTGTTGTATTCTTGCGAAAGTACATAATGTATTAAATAGTAATAAAATTAATAATATTAATATCAAACAATAAATGTCAATCAATATTAAATAATAAATTAATAATAAATAAGAAAGTTCATTCTGAACTAAAAGTGCAAATATATATTATACATAAATTACAGGTGTTTCCTCTTTCGCGCAATCTTCACATGCCGCGCCTGTGGCAGCATCGGAAGAGAATTTCGAGTTTAAAGATAATTCTGATCTTTATAACGATGATTATCTGACGCGACAACCGGTAGGCACATTACCAGCATCTGCCATGTACGACGAGAGTATGATGCAGACGCAGAAAACTCCGGATATTGCGTCCCGCTATGGATTCGTCGATTCAAGAATATCTCACGCGAATGCGCTTTCGGATCGTTATTATACGCGACACGTGGCTGCACACGGACTTTCTAAGAAACAGGATTTTAAGGTAAGCTTTTCGAATGAGTAATACGTAATTATTTATTGCGGATCTCGTACATTTTTGTCACAAAATAAACGAATGATGTGATTTTTAAGTTACTATTGCACCTCTTTATCTTTTTGGATTCGGATAATACTAATGCTATCCATATATTTAAATGAAGCTATAAATTATCAAGACTCTCTTTATTAATATTTTAATGGAATTCTTGATTATATAATAGTAATAAAAAAAAAATTCTTGCCGAATAATTCCAACTAAAAGGAAATGCATGTTGATTTGTATATGTTGCTGTCGCATTAATAGTCGTGCATAAAAAAAACTATTTGTTAATGAGCTGGGTAAATATGCCATAAGAATATTTGTCTTTTTTCCTACTCCAGCATTTTTTCACATCATTAAACGGAGTGCTTTCCACTTTTGATATTTGGCTATTGACATCAATCATTGAGATTTGCGCGACCTACTTCCTTATTTGCTTCGTTTTAACTCATTTGACGCCTAACTGCGCGCGTAACGGATACAGTGACCATTAAATATATGTAGCTATAAACACACGTATTGATTATTGGCGGTAGGTCTTTCACGAGATCCCAACGAGTTCTTTGCTTTTGACGAACTACGACCCGTTCTACTCGCCCCTGCTGTCACGTCTGGACGCCGTTTTCTCCCGTCTCGGTCACAATACGGAAGGTTGCAGGGAGTACACGGTGTGCGCGATGTATCGGAGTCCCGCGCGTTATGCGCCATATTCAAATCTGGTCTCTGCCCAGCTGTCTAGGGAACTAAACGAGCTAAGAAAACCCAGTAGCGACAATCCTGACGTTCTACGTTTCTTCAGATACATGAAGGCCGCTAAAGACGGTCAGGATGGCGTCAAGTGCGAAGAGATTTATACGAATTGTGCGAACGCTCGTGAAGATCAGACTTTGAAGCAAAATCAAGCGATGCTCGCGACGTATCAAGATATTAACAAGCTCGTTCAGGCCAGAAAGATCTGAGAATGTCATAATTTATTTTTATTATTGCTGTAATTAATTGCAAACGTAACAAAAGAAAACGCATCTCTTATCGCTTTATCGAACATGCGAGCTTTAGGAGCAGTGTGGTTTATAGCTCTGATCGGATGCACTAGTGCAATTGCTAAAAAGATTTAGCGTTTGCTCTAACGATTGAACATTCGTTCATAGATATTGCGCGCAAATAAAGTTTGTAGATATTCTTAGTGGTGGATTACTACGGTCGCACGAGGCGCTCGTTCGGAGCTTCAAGAAGCAAATTTTTGATTTTTCTTTCTCTTGATTAACTTTTAGAATAAAAATAATGTTTTTGAAACTGTTTCAATTTTAAATTTTAGGATAGTGTCTTAGATAAGAGAATCCGAAATTGATTTGCGCTTGAGGCTTCTGAGACAGTCTTAATCCGCCATTATTCGAACCTTCAACTTCTGTAACTAAACAAGTTCTTGATGTATCATACACAGTTTCTTAAATTATTGTTTACAGTAAGAGCTCGATGTTGATATATCAGCATGTATATAAATCTGAAATTCAGAACTTTTGTTAATTATTTTTACGAAAATTCAGAATTAAGTTTATAATAATTAAAACATATTTTATCATAAATAATTAAGATGTATTTTTAAAAATTATTAAAATTATATTGAAGTTTTAAATATATATGTGTGTATGCAAGTTTTTCTTAATTGCTTACTATGTTAAATTTAGTTTTAAAATATTTTTAACAACAGACATTTTTACATTTTTTGCATATAATTATTAAATCCGATAAAAGTATATTATAGAAACAAGAAACGTTTTACATAGAACAAAACGATATTCGAACATGCCGGTATAATTATGAACAAGTCAATATTAATATTATTTTCTAAGCATTTTGGAAAATAGAAACTGTGTTGACACAATCAAGAACATCTCGATTTACATAATAATTAGTTTTAAATTATGAGATGGGTACATGTGATTCAATCTATTTCTCATATACACAAAATACGATTTGAAAATAGAAATGAAATTTGCTTATGATTTTAATATAAAAATATTATTAGAAAAATTTTTTTTATAAGAGGATCTTATCAAAAACAATTATGTTAAAAATATTTTCATCGAATTTAACTTGCTCAAAATTCTTGCAAATCTTAAAAAAAAATTTTAATGTATTAATTTTCTTAAATATTTGCACACATTATTTGATAATTATTTAATAACACAAATAAATAATTATTTGACGAGTTGAGTAAAATATGACGTAATTATTAAGTTAAAATTATTACATATATTTAATTGATATTTATTTATTGAATACAATCGTGTACAAAATTTAATCTTGCGATGAGTGATAGTGACTCTGAATATTTATTTATGAGACGTGAGGATGAAGATGCTTGATGAATTTATGCAATCTGAGCGAGAAATATATCTCATAGAGCGCATGTGTATTTAGATTAACTCTAATTTCATTAAAAAATTGCAATTATTTTATGATTAATTGCATGATATATTTGTAAATTAATGTACAGTACGTCAATAAAAGATTTATGACGTCAGTCACGCAGATTTCTCCAAAGTAAGGCAGTGTAATGCGTCAGCATAACGACACAATTGTTTATGTAATCACAATTCTGTTTAAAACATAAAACGGTAAGAACAAAAAAGAATTTTATTTTATTAAAAACGTAAATTACATTACGTAAAAATTACAACACAATCGCGTAAAATATTGTGATAAATTTCAATTAAACCTTACAATAAATAAAACTTCATATCGAAGACTTGTACGTTGCAGAATAATAAATTAATAAATGTTATTTCGTACATAAGATTTAGCTCAGTAACTATATATTATGGAACGAGAAAAAGGAGTTTCGATATAAAAGAACAATATGAAAGAATATCCCCTTATTATAGCGATGACGCACGTATAAACGAAGATAAAAGTACATTGAGTTCTTCTCTCCTACATCTATGCACTTTCCGTCTCCGTTTCTTAAGTCTACTTAGTTCCGGTTCTTATTCCGGACACCACTTTCACTTTCAATTTTTGTAAATCGTCCTGCTTGCTGTTCTGGGAATGATTTGCGGATCCTATCCCTTCTCTAAAATCGATGTATATGGGTACACCCGTATAAATATAAAGATAGTGCGTGTATCAAGGCGTCATATAGCTTTCAACTAAAACTGTGTCCAGTACGTTTTAACGAATTTATATAATCAGTATTAATCAGTATTAATTGATTTTAAAACGTCCGGTATTTGTATAAACTAACTCTTGCTTTACGCTCTAGTTTACAATTAGCAAGGTAAGTTAATGCAATATAATCTAATGTATTTTAAATTAGTTTACTTTTTCTTGTTTTTATTCCTTTTCTAGCAGTTTCTTTTGTTAATTAGTTTGAAATTTGTTTTAATCGCATTCTTTTAATTTATTTCATTAGTTTTTGATTTATTTGTTGTTTAATTATAATCATCTTGATCTGCTCATTAAAAAAAACTCGCCGATATCGTTACAATTCTTGATCAAATTGTGGAGCAACAATTTATATTTTTTTTTTGCAATTTTGCAACTTAACTGAAAGACCGTGTATAGGCAAATTCTCATTCGATTCGATTAACTGAAAGATTTGTGGTCAGAAAGATAACTCTGAGATATTACAATATATATATTACTATTGTACTCAAGTGGAATGCGCGCGTGATCAGAAATTGGAATCCGAAACCCGCTTGCTTTCATCCTTTACTTCTGATTGGTGTGCTCATCTAACGGCACTTGGTGAACCAGCACGTCGACTGCCAACAGTCGATCTCGCAGACCTGCGAGTGCTGTTTGAGGATCACCACGTTTTTTGACAAGGATGTTGCGTAAAGAATATCAAATCGTAATAATTTAACAATTTGGTGAGATATCTGATTGTATTTAAATTTTCTAGTTTCTTGATAAATTAAAAATATATAAACTATATTTCATATTTAACAGTAATGTAACCGTTTATTTTATAATTGTTTTATTTTACATGTGTATTAAAAATATTTTAACATTAATTTTGTTATTGCAAAATAAAAAAGTGTTGTTAGAAATATATAACAAAAATAATTTGAGTGTAATGATGAAACTAGCAGTTTGTGATATAGCCATAAATTGTTTAAGAAACAGCAGATAAATTAATCAATTGTAACGATATGGTGATTTGTGTCTTCTAATATATATTTTGTTCTAAAATATTAATAAAGAGACCTGTGATTGCAGATGATATAAAGAGAAAAACAGGATGCAACTGCAGCGATTGTTGGTAATTCTAGGAATCTTTTTGGTATTGTCCTTGCTGGCTGATTGTCAGTCTACCGGGAAAATTACATTTCAAGATAGCACTACCGAATACGAAGTAAATAATCAAGGTAAGATTTTTTGTTATCGCTGATGAAGATTCTGTGTAGCTCGAAACGTTTGAAAGTGAAAACAGAACAATATTTTATTTTTCATTCTAATAAACAAATATATTTACATCACTTTTGTTCGTTTTTGATTATTATTGATTATTAACATGAGCTTGACACATTATCAAAGTAATATATTTTATTTTTTGAAATTTTTATTATTATTTGTATCAAAAGACACGGATATATCTCGTATTAAGCGGAAGCTTCAAGATAGATCGGATATCTATAAATAAATTTTTGATAATAACTTTTAACAATTATATATTTAATTCATTGCATAATATATAAAATTTTCATGAACATTCCAACATTTTTTGCCGTTACATAATTTAAATAAAAAAACTATTTCTTTTTACGATATTAATTGATGAAAATTAAAATTATTATAATTTATTTTAATTATTTTAATTATTTTTTATTTTTAAATTGTAAAATATGTTTGTTTAAAATAATAAAAATCATAAACTAAAATTATATGAATTATAATTTCAGAGAATCTCAAAGAAGTTACATCGCAGCAGAGAGGATTTAATCCTGTTCAACATGTAGAAGATTTATTCAATTATATTGGTCTTGGAACTGGACAAAATGTTGATCCGTATTTGGCAAAAATCAATGAACGTTGCTTAACTGGTGATTTAGCTGAATGTTTTAAATCACGAGCATTAAATTATTTTTCGAACTTTTTTGATCACGCTGAATATTCCTTAAATGATAATGTCCGAATTAAACGAATGTCTGATCAAGTAGTAACAGAAGTACATCGTCAGCCGTATGAATATTCCAACGAACCTAGGTATGTTCGTTACGTTTATAAGTAAATTGTGTATATATATATATATATATATATAGATATATATATATATATATAGATATATATAGATATTTTTTTCTACATATAATGATGCTTATGTGCGTATAAGAAACGTATATAAATAATTTTTCTAAATGTATTGATAATCAGAAAAAAATATGTTGCAAGTACTACATTTTTTAAATTAAAAGTTAAATATGTTAAACAGATCCGACGAAACAGAATGGGATCAAATGATCAATTTCATGAAAAGGAAAATGGAAAGGTTTGTTAAAACAATGTCTTTTGAATTGACCATTCCTGACATGGAGATTGGTCTTAATGATGCATATAAACCAAGATTTTTGAATGAAATTGCTGATGAACTCGATGTACTTGAGAACAAAAAGGATACACTATTTTGTAAGTACTTATTTAAAATTATTACACAAAAGAAAATTTTCTTAAATGTTTTTAATGATAGAAGATATTTAAGAAAATGTTTGAAAAATTCAAGAGCTTAATATACATTTGTGCAGAGAACATTCATAAATCTATTCTTAAGATTGGACAATTTAAATTATTTATTAGAAAGTTTATCTAAAAGAAAATTATTATTCTGTTTATTTTGTAATAACAATTATTAATTCTTAATCTACAATCCGTTTACTTAATCTATAATATGTGATCATATAATGTTGTGCGTCATAATCAATTAATTTTTCGATTTATTTAAATTAAAATAATATTAGAAGATAATATTTTTATTAATTTATTTACAAAATTATATCAGATAAATTATTTATATTACTAAAATATATAAATATATAAAACAATTCTGTATGTAAAATATATAAGGATTTTTATTATTTTTAGTAAGTATTATATTTTTTATAAAGAATATAAATATTATTTTTAATAAGTATTTTACATATTTAATTTTTTAAACATTTTATTAGATAATTACTATTATAGAACAATTAATTAATGACAAATTAAATTAACTTAAAAATTAATTACCGTTTTTATTTAATTTTGATTAATAGCTAAAGTTATATAAAAAAGTAATAGCAAGATTTAATTATTTAAGTTTATTAAATAATTCTTAGTGTAAATTTATTATTTATTAAATTATACGTTGAATTTGTTTCAGCTCGTTATCGACTAAGAAAATTTCTTATACCGTTTTTGCTTATCGTAAAGCTCTTCAAAGTGAAGCTACTGCTATTATTACCACTGATTTTAGGATTAGCTTCATTCAAGAAGTTCCTTGGATTTTTGGCGATTATTATACCTGGTTTAATAGGTTTCTTTAAATTTTACAAACCATATCCAAATTATTATTCCCCAGTATATACTAAAAATGGAGTTGCTCAACCTTACTACGAATCACAATCAAATTTTGATTATCATGGAAATTATGGAAATATAGATTCCTATGGTCACGATTTGGCATATCGCGGATATCAGCATTATAAATCTTTATAATTTATTGACTTATTTATTGTATTATTTAAAAAAAACGCATTATGATCACTAGTTAAATTTTTAGTTACACAATTTATTTATATATAAAATGTTTATTCTAATTATATCTGAAAAATTATGATGTCTAAATTACATTATTAAGAGACATACTTTTTATTTAGATAGTAAGTTGTATATGTATTTGAATATGATTCAAATATTTTGTGTATATAATTAAAGTGAATGTGCAAGATCATACATTCTCTTTTTTTTAATAAAAAATACTGAAATATAAATTTATTATTTCAATTCTGCTATATCTACGATTTTTATATTTATCAAATTGTACGATAATTTGTTTTTTATTAATTTATGTTAATTATGTATATTATGTACTTATATTAATTATGTACATAAGTTAAGATTTTTTGTATTAAAATAAAATTAATAAATCTAAAATTTATATAATATTCTATTTGTATCTATTATCGAAAATGCTTGAATCTTTCTATACACGTACATACATAATATAGCGTATAATTGGCTTTTTTATTGTCTTAGTTTCTACTTATTATTCCTGTGCTACTTTTGTGATATACGCTTGCAATTTCGAAAATCAATGCACAGTATGTTCACATAATATGATAAATTTTTTTATAGAGATATAAGAATTATAGCAATTGGGTTAATAATTATGATATAAAATTAAACAAAGGGGGAACATGTTTAATTGTTTCTGATTTTCTGTTAAAATGAAAATAATGAATCTTTATTATAAGTTTTCTAAAATCTCAAATGAAAACTAATCCATAAATCTATCATTAAAAGGACAAGCTAAGACTTCGGCAGTGCTTATGCATTGTAGCATTAAATAATACATAATAATATATATTGATGTATAAATTAATATTGTTGAAATTATAAGTAGATAAAATAATATACAGTTAAAATTACGTAAACAAATTATAGTATTTATTTATATTCTGTTTTCTTGGATTTTAATTTGTTCAAAATTCAATTTAAACAATTTTAAAAATATTATCTTAATATTTTTAGTGAAAAGAATTAACTAAAATTCCTTAAAATATTGCAATTATGAATATATTCAATATTTTGTGCTATTTTTAATATTGATTCTTTTGATATTATATATATTTTAAAACATCCAGGAAAAAACTATTTTTGTCGTAAAGTAAGTCTTCTGGAGAAAGATTCACTCTTTATAATCAACAACGTTTATGATTCTTGCATGAGTCGTTTCCACATATATTATCAAAAGGCTGATTACTTAACCATTAACACATTTCGTACTCGTTTTATGATAACTGTTTAAATTAGATTTAAATTGTTTATATTAAAATTTATATTAATAATACAAATGTCTAAGCTTATACATTTTTTCACGTATGTGAAAAATTTAGCTTATAAATTTATAAATTTTTCACATACGTGAAAAAATGTATATAATTAAAATATATTTCTTATTTAATTTTATAAATGTATGTGCAAAATTTGGTACAAAAATTTATTGTTTATAAAATTTTACAAAAAGATATAAAGGTAAAAGAATATTGTAAATTTTATATTAAATTGAATGAGATTAGGAAATGGGAAACTATACTATTAAATCATTATTTTAATAATAATAAAGATTTTTTTTTAATAATTTTATTTAGTAATGAATTTATTGTTTTTTGATCTAATCAGAAGATATCGTTACCTAAAACTACCGGTTGTGTGTGCCTGATCACGGAATCACTCACAGATAGTTGTCGAAATGTCTCTTTAATTGCGTGAAAATACTGTGTGCGATATTAACACCAGTTCTCTCTCAGGTTCACAACGGAGAACTATCTTATGCACAAACCGGTTCGATACGATTCTCACTCGCGATCCAGAGAATCGGATAGAACAGACCTGGTGACCAAGTGGCCCCGTTTGCCGAGAAGACCGGAAACGGCCGATCATCCCGCAATATACGGAAAGCAATTCGATAGAAATGCGTTTCAGTTCTAATCCTTCAAAATTACGACATGTTAAATCATTTTTAATAATTACGGACAATAAAGAAATAAAAATATGTATACTGTAATTACTGCAATAATGATAGTAAAAGATACAATAAGGACATTAAATTCCTTCTTCTTTTAGATAATAAAATATTAATGTAAATAATAGTGATTAAATTACATTAAAATAAATTGATGTTGTTCGTATTTGTAATATCTTTTATATATTAACTGAGAATTATTAATAAAAAATAAATTAATAGACAATAAAAAGAATACTGTTAAAGAATACTTTTATTATTTGGAACTTTCGGAGGAATTTTCAAATATAATGATATTTCAAAGCAATAATTTATATCTGACAGAGAAGATAATTAATCTTTCCGTATTCGACAGTCACAGGAGTGAAAGATTATGACTAAAGTACAAGCTACAACGTTACAATTATTTGGCCGTCGTGCTGCAAAGAAAACACAGTAGTACGTGCGAACTAGTGCATTTATAATCACATAAATTTTCCTAAATACACAAGCATATCTATGTCGAATTACGAAGGGCACTGATATTCACGCATATTGTAAGCACAGTGCAGCGAAAGCGATGCCCGCATATAAAATAGGCACGTCTGACTTTTCGGCTTTCGGATATTTTCTATTAAATTGCCGGAAGTTGCCTTGCAAGGAATGAGCTTGAAAACTTTCTTCTTTCTGCACATTGCTGATTTTATTTCCTACAAAATACGTAACTTAACTGTAAGTAACAATGTACGACTGTACAGTTACATGTACTAAATAATAATTACCAATATATCCTACAAATAGATCTGATCGTTAACGTTGTGCTTCTTCAGTTTGAATCGTATTATCTTTTTTTATCATTGCACAACATTTCCAAATTATCGCATATCATGAATGTCGGATTTAGACAGATAATGTGCTTATAAAAGCTACGCAAAGTAGAGAGAAGACATTTACACAAGACTCCATATTTTATCGAGTTATCTATCCTCGCGATATTATTTGCAGTTAACGTTTATTATTTTATAAAATTTGTCTATATATTAAATTTATAAAATTTAATATAAGAGCATATAGAAGATGAATAAAAAAACAATTTTAAATCTTTGCGCTAGTAATCTTTGCGCGTGATCTAAAATGACGAAATAAATTTGCATGCATGATATGAGATGTACATAGTTATCTTTAATTTGTATTTGCGAGTTTAGTGGACCCGGATTTTGATCGGTGTTCATTCACAGATCTCTATATAATACACTACTACTACTAACTGCATCTTTTTAACTGTTGCCAAAAAGCATGTACAATATGCGCAGAATAAAGAATGACATATTCTATATACTTTTATGTACTTGAGAGCTAATTACAGAGAGTTTAAGGTCACTTGACCCTATTGGTGTCTCTCTCCTACTTGAAAGACTTTCTAGTTTATATCTAAATATAACTTATACTGCGCACCCACTTCGCGAATTGCTTTTACATAGACAAAACTTGCACATAAGGAAATAACAGTTTAGTAAATTATATATAGATGTCTGTAGGTCCACTGAACATGCAAATGTTTTTCACAATCTTATAATTTTAAATTACATAATTTTATTTCTCAGATTTTGATCAAAATAAAAAAAAATTGTTAATTTTAGTTTTATTTTAGTACATTGGATCCGCGAGTATCAGTTAAGAAAATATTGGAGCAAATAGAAGAGCAATTAGAATTATTTGCATGTCACGTTACTTTATTCCGGGTGAAGTGTACATTCAGGATTCTTCCAAAATACTTGTTCGGAATTCGACTTAACGGTTTATGGAGCAAAACGTTCTTGCCAAAAGACGAGTGCCTTGATCTCATGATAGTACAATTCGCGTGGGGAAAGATCAGTTAACGTGTATATGGACGAGCTTTCGCGTCTAGGTCGCGACGTTAACCTCTGTACCGCGAAAGTCGCTTTTACAAGAAAACGGGCTGAATTCAAGACCAAGAGAGGCGGATATGGTCGTTTTCCTCGATCTCTCTCACGCCTCATTATTCATCCAGTTAACAGTATTCGATTTATTTAAGAGATATTATATTTCAGATTGTGATCTTAAATATCATTTCATGCATCTGACTATATTATATTTTTATTTTATATTTGCATAAATAAATGTAATGTAAATGTTGACAAGATTGTGTAGATTATTTTAATTAATTTAAGTATTATTTTAATTATTTTAAGTATTTAATACTGCACATATAATGTTTGATACATTACCATTTTAAAACTGGCTAGTAAAACATGTATACACATTGCTTATTTTATTCATCACAATTACAGCGATTATTTATTGCAATAAAATATTTTAGACAAATGAAAAAAGTCTACGGACATTTTTTATAATTAAATAAATGGAATTATGTGAACTCTTCTCATTCTTATATAAGTTCGCATTTTTTATGAAAGAGAAATAGAAAGACAGAGTTCACATCATAGTTTAATTAAATCATATCATGTACGACTTGATCGTCAAGATGAAATTTGATTCAATAAGCTAGCTTAGTTCTTAGGAGATAAAACGTGCATCGCAATGCTTAGTAGATTATATAATTACTTTCTAGAATAAAATTTCTTAACTTTATATACCTTGTCTATTATGGATTAGTTGTGTAACAGGTGTTACAAATCCGATTACAAATCAAACATTAGTGATCTTTATTTATTGAAAAATGATATTGAATGACGTCTCAGCTCGACGAAGCAGCACTCAACAAGTATATCCGTCACATGTGACATGCAATGTAATAAGCAATGTGCAGGTGGCATATCTTCGCTCATCTCTTTATCTCTTTTTACTTTCCTCAGAATTGTTGTAACGCATCGCTGCTTTCTATGCGTTTGCACTTTGATTTCGTTTTGCAATCGAAGTGATGTAGGCAGATTTACGAGTGAGTTAATGAATGGCAAGTGAACATATCTCATAGTACTTATTGCTCAATAAGATTCTAATATCGAGAACAACAGAAGCAATAAAATTAATCGAATCTGAGAGTCGCTCGATTGTCGTTGGACCACACATGTGTATGTGCGGTGTGTGTGTGTGTGTGTGTGTGTGTGTGTGTGTGTGTGTGTGTGTGT
>JANQDE010000086.1:147672-167630 GCA_037157785.1 Cephalotes varians
GTGTAACGTGTGATTAGATATAATGTTGACTATAGGCATGTACACATATGAAGCACTGCGAATGTACCGACTCGCATTAGAGTTTCTCCTAAATACCCTGAATCCTTGTCATTCTGGAACAAACGTATATCCGGTGCATCTGCATGCCGTTGTCGAAGTGTGTTAATCTGACATATGCAATCATCACGGTCGGTCATCAGCTCTTTACGGTTTTCGGAAAATTTATTAAATTAAATTAAATAATTTATAATAAAAGCGCACGGACGCTTCCTCACTGGACTCTGCTCCAGTAACTTTCTCGAATCATGCTTGTTTATCCCAACTATCTTAGAATCTCGGCTTTCTTTTTTGTACATCGCTTATAGTCGAGTCTCATCTCTCTACCCTAAAAGTCTATGAGTGCGTAGAGAAGATTCGTGAAAAGCCGCGGCTAGAACTGCGATTAACGTGCCATACGAGTCGCACGTTCATATAAGGTAGATGCTTACGCATTCTCGAATCGGAGATGGATAGTGTGCGTGCTCTACATCTGTGACACGGTTCTCGCGGGCGAGCAGGTCAGGTATAATGGTCCATCAGAACTACAGGGGCTCACATGTTTATGAATTGCGCGCTGTACATGAGCCGTACATGCTGTTTCACCTACACACAAGGACGCGCGAACGATGAGCCGCTACTCGCAAGTTTATGACGCCCGTTTACACGATGCACCGTGCATTGCTGGGAACCAGTTTACGCGCACGCAGGAGGACGATGCTCTCCTCCCCCTAAGAAAAAGTACGCTCTCCTTTGCGCGCCGCGGAAAAACCAGTTTGCGGACAAAGGATGGCAAGCTTTGGCTTCGATATCAGTTTGATGTTTTCTTACGCGCTTGCAAGGTAGTCATGAGCGATTCATCCCACTACCAAGGACTATCCGAGCCTATCATGGTAGGCCCATTGCGGCCACTCTCAAAGCCGTATTAAAGGCAAAAGTGGGCACCACTACCATTCGTCCATAGCCATCGCCACCCGCCATCCACGCCATCATCGTCTTGCAGGGGGCCTCTATGTACTTCCTGCGGGAAGTGGTGGGTCAACTTGCGACGACACGTGCATACTTCGGTGTCTCTAAGGTGGAGATCGACGTATATAAACTCGTCGGGGCGAAACGCGAGTTCAGAAGTCTCGTGTTACTCCTTAATCTTCGTATCGAATTGAGAAGAATTCTTCGCGATACGGTATCGACCAGCTGATCGGCTATTGAGAAAAATCGAGAGAAGAGATTTTGATATCTCGTCCTCTTCCTCCTTTTTTGCACCTCTGTAGTTTTCAAGCTTTCGGATTCACAGGTAGGTCAATTTATCATTGCCGTTACTCATGGATCATTAAATGCAAGTCGTATGTCGCTCAAAGGCACGATATCAATAATTGTATCTTACCTTATGTGCGATTAGCATCTAGTCATGCATTAAGCATTACATTTATTTGAAATTTGTTATGATTTGTTATGATTGTTTTTATTTGTTTTTATAATTTAACTATGGCTCAAGTCTTATTTTACAAAATTTATTTTGTTATATATTAAATTGCTTTTCGGTTTTAATCTGGATCTTGATTCTTAAAATTTTTAACTATTTTTAATTTTCTATTTTAGATTTTTTTATTTTAGATTTTAATTTAAAAGATACAAAATATGTAATTTTTATTTATTTTTTTAAAATGTTAGTTAATATTTTTTTATAACTATTTTTCAAGGATCATTTATTTATATGAAATGTTTTAGCAGAAAAGCACTATGAAAGCGACTTTCATAGTGATTTTGTTTGGCCTTGGTATATGTTCGGCTAACCCTCTAGAAAAGAAGGAAAAGACAAGCGTCGCCGAACAGCAATCTGTGACGCTAACAGATCGAACTAAGTACGAGGAGGAACTTCTTCGTAAACTCAATTCGAAATGTTCCCAGAACGACATCAGCAGTTGCGTGATGTTGAAATTGGTGACGTACATGAATAAGTTGCTGAAGAAAGCTTCAATCGAGCTCACGGACGACATCGAGATTAGGAAAATAAGCCAAACGTCGGAAGATGTGATCACGTTTGAGGCCGGTAGAAGCAAAGACGATGAGATTCAGATTCTTGATCTTGTCGCAAATAAAGTTTACGCCTTCATCAAATCAAGAAGTATTAAATGGAGAATTCTGCCTGAAGACGATATCGTTGTATCTGCATCAGAAGACGAAACCGGTTCGTTAAACTTGAGTCTGTCTATTGAGCGTGCCGACAGACCCGTTCAAGATGGTAAGCTCTTATAATTATAATTATTCTCTTAAAGAATTTTTAAAAATATTTTAACCAGAATTATATATTTAATTAAACATTAAATACTCAGATATTCAATAATTTGCAGCAAATGCATTCTAAGTAATTAATTTGCTTTATTAAAATTTAATTAAATGTCATATTTTTATAAATTTTAAAAATTTGATATAAATAAACTTTAATTGAGTTTTAAGTTAGAATTCTGTGTATGTTAAAAGTTAAACACTATATATTATTTATTCATTGTTTTTAATTTGTTTTAAACTCCATTTATTTTAATTATTCAAAAATTATATTAATCTCAAAAGATGTATTAACATCTTTGTTATAAAATTATGTCAGCAGTAAATAAAATAATTTTAATAAGTAGTGTGATATTTGTCAAAATTATCATCAAACATTATATTTAAATGATGTATCAGTTTTACTTTGATTTCAATTTTCACTGTTTTTACATGAGCAAAGTTGTGTCACCGACTGCATAAACAAATAGCTTTTACTTTTAGCTAATTTATTTGCTTATTCATCTGCTCATCACCGAACTTTACTGCTTTCTCAAGTGGAAAGTACAATTATGTACTTGCAAAACTGTTTTTTCTTCATCTTCTGCTTGACTAACTTGTCGAAAGTGACAATTCATTTCATCTTTTGTAGGCCGTGGAAAGAAGAACAATATGGGCCCATTGATCGCTGCGGCCGTCTTGAAGATTGGTCTTATTGGCGGTCTCGCGTTCAAGGCTCTCGCCCTCTTAGTCGGCAAAGCTCTTCTTTTGTCGAAGATTGCGCTTCTGTTAGCCAGTATCATAGGTCTGAAGAAACTCTTCTCGCAAGGGAAGCACGTGACTTATGAAGTGGTAGCGCATCCTCACCACAGCTCGAGCCATTCATTCGATCATGGTCACGGCGATAGTTATTCCAGTGGGTGGGCGAGAAGTTTCCACGAACAAACGTCGATTTTTGGACAACCAGACGCTCACGAGCTAGCTTATGCGGCACACGTAAAGTGATTGATTCCTATCATTGGGAAGCAGGATCCAAAAATCGTCGTGATCGACGTTTGAGAAGTGCGACGTCCTTGGATTCATACCAAACATATTCTTGAATCACAGTTAGATTTATTTCACAGAATATTTATTTCTATCCATTATTATTTATTTTATTTTGTCCTTTTTTCTCTCTCATCTCTTATCGTCAACATTGTGATTTCCTTTTAACTTTCTCTCTTTTTCTTTATGGTATACCTAAATTTCTGAATGCACGAAGACACAGCGACATATGTGTTTATAACAATGGCGACACCGAGATGTCACATCACAATGTACAGATACGTAGACAGGAGACTCTTACGTACTTGAATGGAGGATACGCATCACAAGAATCTTACCTACTTTTACAACTTATGAATACAATTGCTGATACTGCGAGACTCTCGTCATTAGGATCAAATTACGCGTGATCGTTATATTCTTCTTACTTCTCACATTACACAGTATTACGGTATCGCATTACAGTATAGATCTGTGATATCTCGAGAGCTTAGGATTATGTTTATACTGTGCATTAAACATTAAACGTAATTATTCTACTTTCGGTTTGTATTTTCGCTGTATATTTGATGTTAAAGATAACTGTCATTTCTGTTGAATAGAAGCTTCATTCTAGCTAGATCAAATTCAGTGCCAGAGGCTATATTATAACTATACTTGACGTTAAATGTTATTCGAAATCAGACAAAAGATGTCATAAAATAAGAGAGATCAAAATCAAAACATTAAATAATATGATATTACATAGAATAACATGATATCAAAAATTAAGTTCTTTTCATTGACTTTTCGGTTTCTATATAATTTTAATGATGAAGAGAAGAGAGAAATATGTTAAAAAATTTTCTCTACTCTTGCAAATAATTAATAAATAGTAAAACAATTACACATGTTGTGTAATTAATTTGACGATTACTCCGTTTGTACTTTATAAATTGGAATATGTTATTTTCAAAAGAGAGTCTTGTAGTGATTTACTTGACGCAACGGACGAACAAATTTATAATAGACATTTCTTTAATAGAAAAACAACTTGAATACACAAAATGACGAAAAATAACTGAATCATAAAATGCATGTATATTTTATTTATGTTTTTATAATTATATTTATAATTATATTTATTAATTATATTTTATTAATATTTGTTTAATTTATAATTGTCTGGTTAACGAGACTGCAAAATGTATATAATAATATTTTTTATATTATTTTTTATAAACAAATAAATTATTTATTATTTTTATATAATTTTGTTTATTTTGTTTATCTTTGCCATTTATAATCATATTACAAATTTATTACGAATTTATTTTTACTCTTTAATTATAACGATAATATATAATATATAATAATATTAATAATATATAATAATGTTTTATATATAATTTTTTTATTTTTGCGTGTATATAAAGTAAAAAAAGATTACAATATATTCCGAGTAAGTAAAAATAAAAATGAAATCAAGATTTATATTTAATTCAAAACAAAACATCAATATTAAAGTAATTATCATTATTTTTAATAAAATTCTTTTCAGAACATTTCTGATTCACATACTGTATAAATTTAATTTTGCATATCCCGCCTTTATTTTTCATTTCTCACAATAAAACTTAGTCATAATTGCTCAATTAATTACAAAATATATAATAAACATATATATATATATACATATATATATAAAATAAAAATAATAGCAATTGATAGTAACTTATTGCAATCTCTTTATACGTTATTTATTTTTTAATAAAATTGTCAAGAGATTTATAATATTTAAGTAATATAATATTTAATATTTAAGTTTACGGATTTGTCCTCCTTTTTTAATAGCGATGACTTTTTTAGAAAAATAACTTTCAAGTAAATCGAGACGGATACGCTCAACTACGTTAAATCTTTCCGAACGATACGGCACTACTGTATGCAGTAAATATTTTAGTCACGATCATTAGTCGTGGTCTATTTAAGATGACTTGTAGATCAGATAGAGCAAAACATCGCGTAGTCACAATTTCACATTCAGTCGATTTATTTTGTTAGTTTGGATATTTAACAAAATTACGAATACGTGCGGTAGAAAGTTCGAGGCTTAATAATTAAAACATTTATAATATCATTAATTAACATGAAAGTGTTAAGGCCACGAAAATTTTGCTTACTAAAAGATTAATTATAAATATTGTTCGTTTTGCAAAGAATGCATAATACTTGAATTTAATTCTATATATTTTTAATAAGAGATTTAACAAATATTACATAAGAATGTAATATACGTAAGAATACATACATAAGAATTTTACATGAAAGAACCAAATTTTTCTCAGTAGGTAAATCGAAGACATTAAATTAAATACAACGTTCCAGTTTGTGATTTTTAGCGGGACTTAGCACCAGACATGTGATTATTTTAATTAACTTCTTGTGTATAGCATTATGTGCGTATGCGTTTGGTAGATGTGTCATTGTAAATTTTTGTAATATTGTAAATTCTCGCTGTTGTACGTTAAAAAGTCGCGAAACTTTTCTTTTGCAATTTATATAACATAATATATGCATCAAGCAATAATAATACAATTATTTAATTTTTATGCACTTTCATATATAATTTATCTTTAAATTTATACTTATATTTATAGAATTATATATAGAATTTGTAGTATCTATTTAAATGAAAACAAAAAATTTGTATATTTAAAAAGGAATTGGACACGTCTATCGGATCGAGGAGAAAACTGTCTGGACCACGTGATACGCCAGATATTTCTCATTCAAATAAGTTGACCTCCATTTGAGAATGTCCGCTTTCTCTCGGTTTTGAAGGATTCGAAGGATATCGAAGTAAGCAGCGTGGCAGAAAGAGAGTACCGTTCATCAAGAGAGTATCATACCATTCAAGAATCGACTTTCGATTTCTGATGTACGGGGGAATCGCGGACTTGACCTAATTTCTTTATTCTTTTTTCTTTATTCTTTTTCAAAACTTTTTTGACTGTTCGCATGCGTAACGGAGAAAGAAATTGAAGTCTGGTGTGTCCGAAACCTCGATCGTATACGGATACCGTTGTTGACATACCGATGTTCGTTGATAAATACGTTTTTTGAACTTGATTCAATTACTGTTATTACAAACTGTTAACATATAGTATTTGTAGACTGCCCAAATCGTTTACTGTTTATCGCTAGGCTAATAATCAGCTATCGATATCAGAAAATTATCACGGCAAATGGACGGATCTGGAATTAATTGTTGATTTCTTATATGTAGGTCGATCTTTGCCAGTAACCTGGATTCTTTCTTATTTGAGATGTAATTATTTAGGAGATATTAACAAAGCAAAGTAAATTAACGAAGCAAAGATGAAAAATGATTATATTTTATTATGAAAGATCTATTATCACATAATTATGACTTATTCAGTATGTTTTCTTTTAGAAATGGCAAATCTTTTAATTCTCTGGTCTAAAAATAATATCAAATATTAATTTATCACGACAGTAAAACTTTACAGTAATAAATTTTATGTAAATATTATTTTAGATTTTTACAATTATATCTAATTGAATCAATAGTATAAAAATCAAATAGTATTAAATGCTGTAGACCATTTATCGTTATGTTAGAAACTTATTAAAAGATAATTCTACAGGCAATTATCACGTTTACTTCGACTTATTAAAAGAGTTCTCCTGTTTTTTAAGACTTACCAAATTCTTGTATTTAGTTGACATTTCCTCAGATTTCAGAATTAAATATAACGAATTAGATGAAATAGAAGTAGCAGAAAGAATACAGCGAGAGAGAGAGAGAGAGAGAGAGAGAGAGGATGTCATTTAAATGCGAAAATCTCGTAACGCGATAATATTACGATAACACGTTTGTGTTACGGACCGTTAAATACTTAACGCAAACATTACACTACGTGAGATAAACTCGCTGTAAATAAATCTCCATTTTATGAATGAAAATACAATGCAAAATACAATGCAAATATATAACAAATACAGTCATAAATATCCGCGCTTTAAAATAAACAGAGCACAGCTTATTAGCGTGTACTAATTAAAACTATCATTCGGTACGTAAGTATGAATTCCGCATGTGCACGCGATAGAGTACAAGATTGCTTTTGAGGATGCTAATCTAATTCTAATAGCTTGTGCTATCTTTAAAACCTCGTTTGTTTCGATAAGTTTTATGTAGTCGATCACGATCGTCCGTATGCGATTGAGTCGTGTCAAGAAACGGAAGAATGACTTCGAATCGGCTGTAGTTATACCTACCAGACTCTGCTACGTATATACTGCGGTGCATGCGAGGGGAAGTGGAACAGAAGAGAAAGGCACGTGGAGATGAACTAGATTTTGATAAGCATCTCTCCTTTCCTTCCACGTGTTCGTCATCCTCGGCGGTTTTGCCTCTTTCTCGTTTCATTCCACACCCTACTCACATACATTTGTATTTCTCGCATTCTATTGTAAGGGGTCGTCCTCCTCATTGTGCTGCGTTCATTGACACGATTTACCTATCGGTATAAAATTGTCAATAATCCTCTTCGTAGTCCCATCGGTGTTGGCGGGGCGCAAAATTTCATGTTGGTTTCTTGCATGGGTTCAAACATGGTATGCTCGCATCTATTATTTATCGGAAATGCGTTACAATTGTGTTTACGATCGATACTAGCGATCACGAAATCACGATTCGAAATCTGTACGTTCTCTTCCGCTCTACTAAAGCGCGGGAAAGAGAGAAAGGAAGCAAAACTGGAGCCGCGAGAAGAGAGTTGCGGTATCGAATGATCCGGGAGCCAGTAATACATGATCTAGAATAGTGAGATCTCGCCAGACGCGGATTACGTTTAGCGAAGCAGGTAAAGGAAAAAGGCGGAGGAAGGGAGCGGAAGGTGCGTGAAGGCGTCATCCGCGTCGATGGAACTCGCTCTTGCAAGCCGACCGCGCCGTAACGCTCTGAAACGCGTCGGAAACAAGAATTAAACGAATCGTCGAAGAGACCGGCATCTAAGTGAACGAAAAATTACCGGCTAATGCACAGCAAGAGCAGAGAACGGCAGCCATCGTGCCCGATGTTCTCCTTGCTTTTTTCTTAGTACAATCACCGACCCTCACGTAGATCTATATAAATGGGAATTGCAAGCACTTATGCTGCAGCACTCGGACCTCCGCCGTAGGTTCCGCAGCTTCACGATACGTACGCGACATCCCCTTGTAATTTTACCGTGCGGTGGTTTAACGCAAAAAACGCAGGGATCAAGGCCCGCCGCGGTTTCGACGGAGCCCAATCATTTGTTTCGTGACACGCTCGTTTCCACAACGAAACGATGCTTTGGATAGACAATATATCGGGAATCGATCGCCGGCGTCTGCACGTCTGTTTAGCTTTGGCGATCTGCACGTTTTTGATCGTTGACACGATTGACGCCGCCACAAATGAAAGCAAGGACACATGGACCGGATTCTCGACGTCGTGCACATCAGAAGATTTGAAGAATGCGTCGGTTTCTTGTCATGGAGTGCGAATCGTACGGAAGATTGTACAACAACTATTGGAGACCACCAGCAAGGAACGGGACATCGAATTGTTCGACGGGGTATCTTTGGTCGAGGTACCTGGAAATGGCTCTCCTCGAAAAGCTAGAGTTTTGAAGGGCTTTGGAGGCCTCGGACCCTTTCTACAGTTTCTGGAAGGTAGAGAACTGAGAGTCAAGCTGCCGTCTTTACTTCCACCGAATATCGAAACTGCCTTGAAGGAGAGTTTGCCTTCCGAAGCTGAAGGTTTGTAATTTGTTAGCGATGCAAATGACGTGTTGAGAGAAATTTATGAGAATTTTTGAAAATTTACATTTTTCAGCGAGGAAGGATGGCGGCGGCGGTTACGGCGGCGGCGGCGGTGGCGGCGGCGGTTTCGGCGGCGGCGGCGGCAAGAAGGGAGGTGGCGGCGGGATGATGATAATGATGCTTATGATGGGTAAGTGCTCGTGAATAATTATTATTGCGTAAAGAAATGGTTAATTGAAATAGTAATAAATGATTATGTGAAAATAATAATTATTACATTGTAACGTATGTGCAATTACATTCTAACGTATGTGCATTACATCTCGCTTCATGCGCAAATATTCCATAAATCTTGTTAAAATATTTAGGACGCTAAATAATTATTATTTTCGATTTTATTTGCTAATTGTGACAAACATATGTCATTTAAAAGTTCGTACTATATTTTCCAAACTGTATTTTTCATTTATTCAGTTATATCTAATGGAAAATGTATAATTAAACATCATTACATTCAGTTATCATTATACGTATTGTTACGTAGTCATTTCATGTCACATTCGATTCCGTATAAGTTAAATTTAATCTAAAATTCATTTCTAACTTATTTAGGTAAGATGATGGCTGCTATGGGCTTCGGCGCATTAGGTCTTCTAGCCATGAAGGCGTTGATGGTTTCGGCAATGGCTTTGATGCTGTCACTAATCGTAGCCGTGAAGAAACTAGCAAGTGGCGGCGATGATCACGGTGGCGGTCACCACGTCGTTTATGCCCAGGAAGTTGGTCATCATCATCGCAAGAAGAGATCGATCGAAGACATTGACTCCACACAGTTACCCTATAGAGGATACGCCCATCTTTATGCTAATTTAGGGCCGTCTTGATGCTTTTGATCGTTAATTGCACCAACCACGAAATTGAATTGGTTCTCCAGCATCATAACTCTCTTATTGCTACAATCGCTCTTCTTAAATAGACACGACTAGATATTTGACTATACCGACATTGCATTCACGTAATTTCCATTTCAGTCATATTATCATTGTCTTCTCATCATCATTCATTTAACGCAATACACTCGCAATACACTCGCAATACACTCTTTCCACAACGTGGCTTTCGTCTCTTTACAGTTTATAAAACTGCAAACGTCAGTCGCAATAGGAGGGTTAATAAACGCTGGAAAATGACTGAAGACGTGACGTGACGCAAGATCGATGACAGTGACAAAACAACAATGACTAAGGTACTGATTGACAACTACGGAAAGTGATGTTTAACAAATGCTTGCTCATGAGAAATGTGTAATTGATCTCTATTGGTCTGCCACTTTGACAGGACTCTCAGTGAAAAAACACAGACACGCATCGAAGAAACCAAAGTATGTTGTTTGACTTTTTTATTTATTTATTTTTTTACCCACGTATTTATTATTGTGCAACACATGTTAATAAAGCATACGTGTTTGGAAAATACGAAATATCGTGTTTGCATTTATTACCATCTCGATTGAAACGCGATTGTTCACGCTTGGACAATATTTATTAATAACATTATAATGAAAATGCTTTAATTAAACATTATAATGAAATTATTTTAATTAAACAATAAGCAAGAAATCGCAAAATTAATTTAAACAGAAGCAACCTTTAGTACTTAATTTTTGGACAAGTCAGCGTAACATCGCTTATTATTAGAAATTAATAAGATATTTCGTATAACAGGCTTGGAAATGAAGCGACACGGTTCGGTAGATCGAGCCCGCCGATGTTTCCCGCTTACTTGCACACGGAACATTGGAAAATCGTTGGAATGAGGTAACGAATCGAGCTAATGAGGAAAGTATGCCAGCGACCTACCATATCGCATATTCTCTGCGTTTACTGGATGAGCGTTTATTTAGCTAACGTTCGCGACGCGCGCACGATGCAAAGCTAATAATAAAATCTACGCGAATGTCATCTAAGTGGACTAATGGCGATAGCACATCGAAAATTAAGTACGCGACTATACGGTGTGCAATGAATATGATTAATGCGGCTGATGCACGTGTTCGTTATGCGTTTCATGTATTTGCTCATTCAAGATTGTATTTCATAAAATTTTGAGTTTGGAATGTAGCGGGACTCTGTAACAATTTGTACAAGGAATTCGGTGTGAATTTCGAGAAAGTCAATTTGAGTCTTTCAAATCTAAAGATAAATTGTGAAAATACGTAGGCACAAATGCCAGTCCTCGTTTTTATTCACAGTATTCCCGTGCGCGTGCACGTGAACAAGCCAGAAGCGATTTGGAGAGCTTGATGGAAGGAAACAATGAGGGAGAAAGAGATTGAGAAGAGACGTGATGGAAAAAAGGACTTGATCCAGCGGTGTAAGACGATTTTCTTTCTCTTTACACACATCTTTCTATGCTGTTTCTTCTCTGTGTTGGATCCCTCCCACTGCAGAATCCTCTTCTCCTTCTTTCTCCATGCGGTAGGAGAAGGAAGAGCTCCGGCTAAAGACCTACTAACACACATACCGATCGTTTCCTTTTTTACGTTTCGAATATCATAAAACGTGGAGACTCGCGCTGAAAGCAGCTCAGACGGCGATGCAGTCCCGAACGGAGCCGATCACTTCTCAGCGTGTGCAATCTGCGATTGCTACATTGCTCCATCTACATGAAATGCTGGATCAATTAATTCATAATTCGTTGCGTTATAGATACAAATCAAATGCTTCACAAAATTCTAATTAAAATAAACTATTTAATGATACATTTTTATGCTTAATTTTGTACATACATCGCGCTATTGTATACAAAAAGAATGAAGATAGCGCGTTATGTGTACACACCAATGTTCGAATCGGATTTTATTGTATTTAATAAAAATGAAAACAATAATAGTATAATAAATTGCAATTACTATCAATGTGGTGATTGAAACGCACGATTTTTTCCTTTTAATTCTTCTTGATAATTTTTATAACTGCGTATAAAGAAATGAATGATGTATCTATTGTCATTTCACTTATCTTTTATTTTGTTCGACAATCTTGTCTTATTAATTATATTTAACTAAATAAAAAAATATGACTTGAATGGTTTTTCCTATGTCCATTATTTTAATATAAAATCCTCTACTAATATAAAATAGCTGATTTGTGATTTATTATGCTTATAATGCTCAACATGGAAGGAGTTAATACTACTTTTCTGGCACAGCGTTATGGTCCATAGACGAGAAAAACCAGTTGGACATGAAAGAGTACTCCGTTACATTCCACACTTATTATAAACTTCGTAAGGAAATTTAAAATTCAAATTCGATTTGAATGGCTACCGGTCGATTTTTCAGGTCGTACGCATATCGATGGCCAACGGGCATTGTACATAGATTGAACATTGTATCAGAAATTCCTAGCACAATCAATTGACAGACATTAAACTAGTTACTGACAAGTTCGAAGGCTAGAATATCGAAGACTATTGACTCTTTCCCATTTAGAGATCGCAACATGATTACTGGATACGCTTTTATGGACGTTGCTGCCCTAAATCGATATGCTTTTTGAACGATTCTGTCTACACGGAATTCTGATGCCGTGGGAACATCTCAACTCATTAGCATATTGGCATTTAGAAAAATACCTCCGAAAGTCGATGACCTCAACAAAAAGCCCATTTACTCGATTAGCTTGTCGAAATATTAAAGTTTTAACAGATGTTAAAGGCATACTTCATATGTAAGAGATTGATACAATATTTGTTCTATTTAAATCAATAATTATATTATTTTATTGAAAAGATTGGGAAAATTTATATTCAAATTTATTGGTACTTTCAATTTTCTCTCTACCTCAATTTCATAATGATGAAATTAATACTTTGATGTTAGAGCAATTATTGTCAATTAAAGTAATTTTAAAATTATAGTAAAAGTTAAAATACACAGAAAGAATGTGTTGTAGTATCCAAAAATTTAGTTAGATACAGATTTGAAAATAATTTTGTTAGATTATTAAAATAATTATATAAAACGCTCAAACTGATTGTTTGAATGTCAAAATTTTTTGCATTATGTTTGAGCGTCCAGCATAGTAATTTTGATAAACCAACAAAATTATTTTTAAATCCGTATCTATGTAAATTTTTAGATACTTCAGCAAGGGAATATAAATTTTCAGGAATATAAATTTTCCCAATCTTTTCGATAAAATAATATAATTATTGATTTAAATAGAACAAATATTGTATCAATCTCTTACATATGAAGTATGCCTTTAACATGTTCTGTTAAAACTTTAATATTTCGACAAGCTAATCGAGTAAATGGGCTTTTTGACAGTAATCACTTTAATAATAATCCACATCTGTTCAATTAAAATATTTATTCTTAATCCGCATTTTATTGAATAGAATCATACAGATCATAGAATCTACAACGTTGTATTTCTTGCGCAAAGTATAGTTATTTTACCGCGATGGGCGTGCTTGTGGTTTAACAATTCACTGCTGTCGTTGTACAAGAGAAACTTTGGTTTTACTTTTTAAAGCTTGCTCTTCTGTTGGGAGTGAAGGATCGACGAAAGGATTCTGAGTGCTACCCAATGACCGAGAAAAGATGAATGAGCATTGATGTAAGATCGGAGATGAGAACTGTGTTGTTAAACTTGCTTTTCATTGAATCCCTTCTTATGACGAAAGGATTCGTTGACCGAGTTCAAGACGAGAATGCTCCTTCATTACTCCATAATGATTATATGCATGAATTAACAAAGAGACTCGTGTGATCTTTAATAATAGTACAGAATGGACGTAGAATGTACAATGTATAATGCATACAATTTTTTCACTTCCTCTTTTGTACTTCATAATTTCATTTTGAACATGTATTATAAATATAAAGGAAAGTAATGATTGTAATAAATGATAAAAAAAGTAAACGTTAAAAAGTTTCGCAAATTTATAATTGGATGATTTTATATTTTCCATAATATTAAGTCGTATAATATAAAAATGGAACCTGTTTCAAAATTTTTAATTATATATTTTAACAAATTTAAAAATAGTAATTTAAAAAGTAGAGGAAAAAAAAGAGAATGCACTTTTTATAAAAAACGTCTAATATAATATTTTCTAAACAAAAAATCTATTATCTTGATTTTAATATCTTGATTATATTTTTCTCTTTTCAAAATGTAGATAAACATTTTATATTTTACATACATTTTCAAGTTTCGTAAATTGAAAATTTTGACTAGTCACTGAAGTGCACGTCCTTGTCACATTGGTGATTTTAGATCTGGCGGTTTTACTTTCTCGGAATTTAAACTCACGCCGCATATATACGCTTATTGAATGCAAAAGTTTTCTTGATTGCCACATTATACTGTTTTATACTCCCCGCAGAAAGAAACGAAATGAAAATGAACAAGAAGCGTTATTCGTTGGCCCGTGAGAGTTGCAGGGTCAGAATAGAAAGTGGTATCCGCGTGCGCCGCAATGAAGGTCGGATCCGGGATGTTTGAACTTGATCTATACCAGTTTTCTTTCATTCATGCCGATCATGTTTCGTATTTGCTCCTTAAATGAACGACGCACGCACGAAGGATTCATGTATGAAGAGAGAGCATGGTAGTTTCAAGGCTTTTCTCCTTGAATTGCATGATTGTCACCGCTAAAAAGTTAGTTGAGCTACTTATAGTTATTGCTCATTATCATTCATTTACACAAGCTTATACGAGCTTTATAGTCGGCATGAGTGTTTTAAACCTCAAATGAGATTTTCAGTAATAAAAGTAGAAAATCGTATCAAATGATTGTGTTATTGTCGGGCTATTCCATTTACTATTGTTTTCCTTTTTTCTTTATCATATTCTTTAAGTATAATGCAATAAATTGTAATATAAGTTAATAAATAATAAGAATGAAAAGGTGCAATAGGAGTCAGCGCGATAAGAAGTGCGCAATTGTATTATATATCAAAGAATATTTTTATATATTAATATTGACATTACATAAGTCGCAATAAAATTAAGTACAATGATCCGAACGTTTTGACTCAAATTTGAATCATCTTCAGTGAAAAAATACAAACTCAATTGAAAATACCGCAAAAAAGTGCAGAATATCAATGCAAAGTAAAGAAAATTTTGGAAGTTCGATTTTTTCGTGTTGTTTATGTTATAATATAAGCTTATTATATACAGTTTATCACTGTTTGTAGAAATTATAATAAATGCATTATTGCCACGCTAGCAATTGAATCTTTCAATGTTTCATAATTCATATACATTTCTACTCAATTAAAAGTATATATGTAGTTTAAAATAAGTAGGTATACTAATCTATCATTTTTTATTTAGTCTTTCATGTTTTTCATTGAAGATAATAACGAATATCGAGCGAAGCAATAAATTAGGATATATCTGATATTTATATTATATTACCAAAGTCAATTAGTATTAATGCTAGAGTTTCTCGAGAATTTATTTACATGAGATTTAACACATTCTTGAAATTCAGGTCTCATCTGTCTCCAATTTTAAATATGTAAATATTTTAGGACATGTAATAGAATATGTAAATATTATAATTAGGACAAAGACTAGAAACATACATCGTTGAATTTGAGCATAAGTCTATCTTTAAAAATAAATAATTTATCGTTTATGAATTAAATAATTAATAATATTTGTATATTAAATTAATTATATCACATATATACACGCTGTTTTATAAAATTTAAAAACTTTGTTAAAACATATTATTTAAGTGTAAAAGTCATATATTATTAAAAATCTATGTAAGTTTTATGATTTTATATTAAAACATTATTTCTAATATGACGCGAATGCTGTTAAACTCATATCTACTCAAAACTCAGTGGAATTAAAGTTATAAAATTAAGTAACAAGATAAAATTGTGTATGTAGAAAATAGAAATACTATACCTAATGCAATCTTTTATTCAATTAATTTTGGAGTAATTTTGTTGGTAATGCGATATTACATATTATGCAATCTGTTTTCTTCCTATATATTATATTCGCATTTTTGGAGCGCTTAATACTTTCAATGCATTCAACTAAAAATTGCATAATCTGTACATGCAATGTGAATTATGCAAAGTTATTTCGGTATATTTAAGAAGATCGTTGTTGGAAAAAAGCGATTTTACTAGCATTCGAGGCGTTACCCCTCATAGCATTTATGCCCCGTAGCACGCCTCTATTTGTTTTATCGTAGGTAGGTCACAGGTCGTATCATAATAAGCGGCCGAATCTCAGTCGTAGGTACACTTATCGTTTATTGGATGAGCACATATACTAAAGCACATAGGACGTTCACGCATTCATGCATGTTAAATAAGAAGAAAAAAAAAGTTGGTGGGGCAGTCTGTCATGAGGACCCACTGAAAGGAGGGGCCCGCCGAATATAAGCTAAACGGATTGTCCCATGGACCACACCAAATTTAACTTTACACGGCGTTTATTCGAATTCTAAGTTCGTAAACTATCAGTATCTACGATTATTTTATATCTCCCACGAACACATTCAGTTGTTTTTGCCACACATCTTGTGAAACTCGCAAGAAGTCATGAAGCTGTTGAATAAATTCTTAATTTTGATGACTGCAGTCGTTCTTATTACCGGACAGAGCATCGACGAATGCCTGAAGCAAGACAGCATATCCTGCGTGCAAAAGACTTTATACAGGACCGCCAAAGAATTCTTCGCCAAGGATAAACTAGAGCTTATAAACGGAGTCAACCTCGTAAAGAGTAATGCCGATGCCAGATCTGGCAAGGAACTTGCTTACGATCAAGAGATGGAGACAGCTAGTGACATTGCGGAAAGACAGAACTCCCTCGAGAACTTCATTAATGATGAAGTTGGACAGTTTTTGACCAGTCGCAGTCTTAGGGTACATACAAAAATTAGTGAAACTTAAAACTATTACATAAAGACGATAATATAACAATTTAACACTTACTTTAATAATTAATAAAGCTTTTTCATTTTTTAACATTTTCTATTCAGACATACGAAGTGGTTGAATTCAAACCAATTAATCTTTTTCAGATTAATCTTGCTTCTGCTTTCGAAAAGATTCATAAATCGGCTCGTGCCATCAGTGAATCTGCTCCGCCAGAAATTCGTCAAGCCGTCGATGAAATTGTTGAAGGTAGTATTAAATAAAATTGATATATTGCTAATAATTTTTACACTGATTCATCGATATGTATTACGACAAAATTAAAATGACGTGCTTATAATTATTTGAACAAATAACTTAATCTGATTGATCTTAATAAATCTAATAAATCTCTTCTAACATTCTAGCTCGAGGCAAAAAAAAGGGATTTCTGAAAGGAATCCTGCCCCTCCTGATTGCTGCGAAAGTAAAGCTTGGTATTTTGGGAGCTCTCTCATATTTCGTCATCGGATTCTTAGCGAAGAAGGCGATTGAAGCATCTATCATTTCTCTTATCATCTCCGCCTTCATCGCTTTCAAGACGTTCTGGTCAGGCAAAACTTATCATCACGACATCACTGCTTACAATAGTGGCTGGAACGGTGGATGGTCAAGTCCCGTCAGCGGTGGATGGTCAAATGCCATCAGCAATGGATGGTCAGGTCCTGTTAACAGTGGATGGGCCAGCGGTGCTTCTTCCGGTTGGGAAGATCCTCATTATGCTCACGGCCAGGCATATTCTGGATATCATCATCAATAGTGACGATCGTTGACGTTTTTTCTGTTGCTTCTTTTCTTTTTTTTTATTGAACAACAATCGAAAGAACGGAATGTTAACGGAAATCAGGTGACTTAACTCTCACGTGGAGATATTTCTCATCATGAAGATATTTATTCTTATTTATTTTATTACTATTATTAAATAGGGCATCTGGTTGTTCCGTACATAAAACAACACTCGTTTGTTTATGCAAATAGATCGATAACATATAATCAAATTGAAAGGCTAGTCACAATACGTAATATGTATGATTGATGTGAAACGTAACTCGATATGACAGAATACGATATTACACGTGTATTATGACTTTGCCATCGTGACTTCAGCGTTAATTTTAGTGTGATTACAATCTATAATAGAACTCAATCAATGCAGTTAATAATTCATAGTTACATCTAGTCCAATATGATGTGCAACATATTAAACTATGTGCTAACGAATCTGTACACTTTATAATATGTAATTCATTAATAATACTTAAAAAATTTGAATGTGTTAATTATTGAAATCTTTTTTCTACTTGTATAATATTTCCATATTTCAATCTAATTATAAGTATTTTTTTTTTTTTTTCTAAAAAATATTTTTACAAGATAACAGTGAAAGTGCTTTAATCTTAAAATGATTATCAATTTTGATTCGGCAATTAATTCACTAATTTAATTCACTAATTTAAAGAAACTTCTTTTATTGTTCTTATTTTTAACGTTGAATACGCAAATTATTTATAAATCGATTGAGAAGCTTCAAAAAAGAGAAATCATCGCAATAGTAGCGGCAACTTTCCAGTCTTCCAGGAAGGTCCAAAATATTCTTTTTTTTTCACAAGCGAAATTCTGCGCTGCGACCGCGTTGCATAAAGAGTACATTCGAAATCGTTAATACATCGCGAGTGTTCTGCTTCCTTAACGAGTCATCCGGCCAGCGACCGCTCGAAACCGACGAGATGGAAATGCCGACTGACTCTCGGCATTCTCGTACGATTGCAGGGGAAAGTGCATGTTTCAAATGCATCCGAGCAGAATCGATTGTTTCCTCGATCCGTGATGGTTGGAAGTCGAGGAGAGGTCGCGGCACATATACATCATTCCTAATCAGGTCGAGAGGATAGGCACACAACTAAATTTCTCGAGACGGATGTCCTTAAGTCCCACATTAAGAAAAATAAATAACTGGAAAGGAGGTTGAGGCAAAATGGTGCATTTCTTCCTCACACTACACTGAAACCTCACTAGATGCAATAAAAAGAATTTTACTTCAACAATAAATATGTGCAGATATAACACCGTCTTTTCTGCAGGGTGATGCAATGTGGATCAGTGTGGACAACGATAATTAGCGTTTATGCACGCGCGCATAACACACACACACACACACACACACACACACACACACACACACACACACACACACACACAAAACTGAAAAGGTGTGATTGTCATCGAAAAAAGAAGCAAGAGATTAATAGTAAGTCTGGGCAGCAGAAGCACTATTTTATATCCAGACAGACACTATTCTATTGCCTATCACATTTATCGACAATTATTAGAGTTAATCGTCGTTAATCGTCGTTATGTAGCTTTTTAACCATATATCTCGATGATTAATGACATTGATAACTATCGATAGACAGTACAGAATAGTGCTTGTCTGACTGAATCTTAAGATTCATTTTAATTACCGTACACGACTCTGTCGTGCGATAGACATCGCGATAATAATCCATAGATAATTTAAATAAAAACTGTGTAGCTAAATAAAAATATATTAGATTTGCACACTGATAAAACATGACAAAAAACAAATTATTTGTACGACACGTAGCAAAAGATAAAAACGGCGTAAAAAGAAGCGATGCACAGTGCAAAAAGGATTGTCATGCTTCGTTACGTTCTTCTGTAACAACAACGATCACGACGATGTGACCGCAGGAAGGACAACGATGAAAAAGACATGAAATTGCTTCGAGAGGAAGAGGAATTACTTTCGTTCATAATACAGCCGAGCGCAACGGATATATTATATTAATATACTAAGATATATTAATATTACTAGGATTGGAATAAGTAT
>JANQDE010000086.1:174187-199389 GCA_037157785.1 Cephalotes varians
ATATATAAGTATTATTTATTATATATATATATATATAATAAAAATTGGTATTATATATAGTGCACATATATAATAGCACTTTATATAATACCAATTTTTATTATATAAATCAAACATCTCAATAAGCTAATTTACATTGATTATAATATTGTAATTATAAATTCTATAGCATGTAAAAAAACACGAGTTTTAAGTAAAAGTTAAAGACATACTTTCAAGTATTATTTATTAAAGCAAAATATGAAGGAAAAAGTCAAATACAATTTCAAATCATATTTATATTCACGATCAAATCAGGTTAAGAAGCTACTTAAAAGTTATGTTGAAGAAATGCGTCTGAAATAAATATCTATTCTTTATTTTGATATAGAATTAAAATACAAACATTTGAAATATTATAGAAAAGGCGCAGAAGATCTTAGGACCCTTGATGATGGCCATGGCCCTGAAAGCGGCCGCTTTATTGCCGCTGGCACTTGGCGCGATTGCCATGATTGCTGGCAAGGCTCTGCTCGTGGGTAAGATCGCCCTCGTGATCTCGGCTATCATCGGACTAAAGAAGCTCCTCGGTTCTCATCAAAAACACGTGACCTACGAGGTAGTTTCTCATCCGCATCACAGCAGTAGCCACATTAGCCATGACGACCATAGCGGTTACGGCGGCGGCGGCGGTGACTTAGGCGGTGGTTATGGTAGCAGTGGACACGGATGGGCCAGAAGTCTGCCACAAGATGCTCATGAAATTGCCTATCGTGCTCACCAACCTCAATCACAAACTTAATCGTACCATAGAAAGTTTTCGTCTCGCCTCTCGCTTCTCTTCTATTTTCTTCTGACGATTCTCTTCCCTTTCATTACATTCACGCCTGCTTCACTCACCGCGTTTCTCGTTATATCTTTTCTTTTTCTTTTCTTACCTAAGCTATGTATAATACTTAATCTATTTTCTCCAGGAAAATATGCTACCTATAGCTTCCGATGCTCGCTATTTTTAATTTAAAATCTTTTCGAATTTCCCTATCTTTTTTTATGCTTACATTACTCTTATGTTCTTTTTTTTATCTTTCTGTTTTTTTACTTTATCTTATATAACGGTCGATTTATTCTACGGCCAGTCACCAGTACCTCTGGGAGATGCTCATTGTTTTATATATGTAGATTACGTGAGTTATTTATTCGTTGTATCTTATATAATTAATATTTATTTGATGTTTGACTGCGTGCTTCCATGTGACACCTCCTGTTTTTTGTAATAAAAAAAAAACGACAAATGAGACGCCTCCATCTTATCCCGAAGAAAAAACTTTATTGATAAGTTCACCTGTGGCCGGAGAATCCGGTGCGTCCCGCGACTCTTGTAAAAATGACCGTGGTTCATGACCAAGTGCTTCTATTTATATCTAACACTGCACTTGCACTCGTAGTCGTAAAGCGTAACCGTGAAGAAATACAGTCTATTGAACTTGTAATCGGTCGTATACCGGATGCACCGCTGTACCACATTTCATACATAAATAGATAATGAAAATAGGATAAAGTTTACGAGCGCAGGCGAAAGTAGTCGAAAAGAATGTGTGGCACAAACGCTCTATTGCATCGAAATGTAAATCGTATAATATATACAGAATCATGAACAATTTATTTATAAATATAGATTTATAATATATGCAGAAATATTTATAACTGCTTTTTTTCTCTTTTCCTTCCTCTTTTTGTCTTTTTTTTTTACATTTTTTACATTTTTTTACTGCTACATTTCTTGGTGTCCACTTTTATTATTATAATTATTAGCAAATATCTGGAGAAATTCAAAGCAATTTTTTGTTTCAAAAAAGTGGACGAGATTCATATACGTTAAATATGTATTATTTAATATACATTATTTTAATATACATTAGATAAATGCACATAAGTGTGTGTGTACACACACACACTCACACACACACACACACACACACACACACACACACACACACACACACACACACACACACAAAATTGATTTATTTCATTAAAAATTGAGATTATACTAAGTTGATTATTTAAAAAGCTAATTTTTTTTAGATATCTTTAAAATATAATTTTGTAGCAAAGAAAATAAGTTAATATTCGTATAAAATACTGAATGATATCGTGAACTGCATCAATATTAGAAGTAAATTTTCATGTCATATGAATGCCACTAATCTGACTTACTATTAGTTTCACGAGGATTAGTTCTACATATAATAAAGAATTTGTAAATCTTAGATAAGATTTCTCTAGACTTTTTGCTGATTCATAATAATGGTGAGAATAATATATCATAATCACTATAAGTATAATATTTAACCCAATAATTGTCCTCCAAAACCGGACGCACGCGCAGCCAGGTACAACTGGTAACCTGCATACCGTGGGTAATGTTGCTCCTTCCGCTGCTATCGAAGTAGCCTTAAAGAAGAAAAAGAATGTACAATAACGACAGTTTCATTGGCTGAGCAGCCACGCGTATCAGGCCGGTCGAGAAAATCACCGTACGACGAAACGGTTGTACAAAATGGAATTCAGAACTGCGGCCCGATGGTTTCGCGAACCGGAAACGGTGGAGTCCCGAGTACGATTATTATTTTGCGTCTCATCGTAGCAGTCTATGAGATTCGTCGCTTTCGCCATGTTGTCGGGAGATCATTTTCACATTTCACGTATGTGTACGAGAAATCGGTAACGCGACATTATGCAGGTAAGTTCCGGCAGCATCATAGTCACGTGGACTCGTAATGACCCTGCGGGAAGCGAGCCGCGAGATGAGAAAGAATGAGAAGAAGAAGCGTCTCTTTCCTCTGCATCCGTTACCTGATTGTAATGCTTTCTTGAATAGCGTGCGACTCAATGAAAACGTCATGCACTGACAGTTTTGACGCTGTATTAACAAGGGTGAAGAAGATGATACGATGATACGCTAAAGCAAGCTATATTCCAATAATTTTATGATAGACAATAGAAGTTAATTTTTTTTTTTCTTTACGTAATGATGGTTTCCGTTTTTCTTTCCTCGTAGAAACACTGATGATTTAAGTGCCTACATGCGTTTTCACTTGATATGACCTAGTTAAAACCATGTCCACTGATGTATACTGGCGTTCACATATCGAATTGGACAGGATGAAAAGTCAAGGAGGAACCAAGTGGAAGGATCGTGCGAATTAGATGATTAATCGGATAAAGAAATTGTGCCTACGTTACGTACGTAACGGTATACGTTAATTTGCCAATTCATCGTTTCTCTTTTTCGATGACATGATTATATTGGTGCGTAAAGGGAAACGTTAATGCGATCTTCCATTGAAAAGTGGAACATACATTGTCACCTTGATTTAATGACTGAATCAAAGAATCACAGATTTAATGCTGGCAGTATAACTGTCCAATACTTGAGACGTAATAAGGAATGCAGTTATATCCAATCGTACATATGTGATGATGATCATTTTGTATCGGTAGTAACTTTAAACTATCTCGATCAATATTTAGAAAAGTTTTTTACGAAACATTTTTAAGTATTATATTTGAAAGCATTCTTCTACCTAATTTCACATAAATAATTAAGAATTTAAGGAAGAAATAGTTGAAGCAATGGATTTCTGAAAATTATTTTGTCGTCTCAGTTTCACGAACGATTTTATAGTATTATAAATGAGAGAGATTAATCTATGGGCACATGCTCCGTGCCAATAACACACTTTATATTTTATTGCGCTTCCTGCTTATCAAATATATCAATGACCGTGAACGTCATTCAAGGCGCTTTCTATTGTACATCCGCGACGTATTATTTTGTCTCGACACCTGATGTGTGTATCTCGCGTTTTCGACGGCGAATCATTCCGAAGTGTGCCTTTCATTTTCAATCTTGTTCTTGTGCTTCTATAAACTCGAGTGACGAGAAATTAGAACCAAAGAACAACAGCGGGAGCATCGAACCACGTCAACTGGCAGCCCATGCGTAGATAACGGCGCCGCCCACGCATAAAAGGAACAATGGAATAACGACGAAATGCGGTTAAACCGTGGTCGAATTAATTCGGCGAGAATTAACCAACGTGAGTCAGGCGAAGGACAACGAAGAAGAAAAAGAAAAAGGATCTCGCGAAAACATGATGGTAGAACTCTGCTCTTGGCAAAACTGCGGTGGAGTCGCTTGGATGCGTCCAATATACCGCTGGTGGGAGACAAATCCGAGGGGAGAGCTCAAGAGATCATGACGCGCATTCCGGTGGAATTCTACTCTCTACTCTCATCCGCCGGGTGGTTGGTCTAAGCGCAAAAGCAACTGTTCTCAAATCAATGTCCGAGTATGAAAATAGTCGCGCAATGGTGGTGTACACCGATGCCAACCAGGTGGGGAGAATATCGCTCGGTACGGAGGTATACCTGGCCAGATATATAGAGCTAGGGCAGGGCTTCCGTTACGTACAGTCTACTTAGAGTGCTCTTAGGTATACACGCATCTCGTGGTACTATCGTGTTAAATTAAACATAAAATTCGGTAGCCGCGTGGACGCAGTCGGATAGCCGAGGGAGAAGTAAAGAACAAGGCATTTGATTTTCGTGGCACGTGGAAGGTATAGTGTTTGATTTGCGCGGCTTCATTCGAATCTTCGAGTTATTGTATTAAGTGTTGGAATTTTACAGATCTGTGACATATACAAGAAACATATACGAAATTTCACATAAAAAATATATAGCCTGAGTTGAGTCAGATAAATAACGTAAAAATTTGATTGGATTCGAAGAATATTATCCTTCCTTGAATAGAAATTATGCTTTGAAATATATTATGCGACATAAATACTTTTAATAATTTTGGAAGTTAACATTTTTTTAAGTTATCAAAATTATTGAATTTATTAAATTTAATAAATTTTAATATATCAATTATAATATAACAATTGTAGTTAATTGTGGCGATAATAATTTCTTTCTAATTTAGAATTTAAAAAAATTATTCGTGCTTACAATACACATTTGCGTATACAAAATCAAGTAATGCTTTATTCTTTACTAACTAATTTACTAACTGTTTTATTAATTGACTTGCTATTTCTATCAACATATTATAATCATATCTTGATTTTATATTATATTAAATTAATGAATTAAATTATTAATTATTTAATAAATAAATATTGAATTGATTTTTTTCACAGATATTTACTTCAAAAAATGGAACGATTCGCACACTATTATGTATGTCTTACTGTATTATTAACAGCGGTCTCTGCGAGATCGGCCGAAACTAATCCCATATCTAATTCGATCAACGAGCAACAAACAGCAAGATCGAATAGCAATGGCATATTTGACGATTTGCGGTCGATTTATCAAGTATATAAGGAATGTTCTGGTGCGGAACTGAATCCTTGTCTAAAGTTGAAGCTCTTATCGGCTATAAATAGAGTTTCTCGAAGCGCACAATTGAATGTGGCTGATGGCGTCACTCTGATTCAAGATGAATCATCTACTAACGAATCTGAACCAGAAAAATCTCTGCAAGAAATCGAAGCCAGTTTACCCCGAGCACTGGAAGACAAAGAGGATGCTCTTAATAGCATGATTTTCGATAAAATCGCCAAATTTTTTCAAAGTCATACTCTAAAATTGAAGTTACCAAATGTAGAGGAACTTCAACGTAGTCTCACGGAAGAAGGTAAGAAGATGTTGTTAATAAAATTATTCCAACAAATGATTTATTAATAATAAAATATAAAGTTGCTTGATTAATTAGATACCCTTGCATTGTTTATAATGAATATATGTTAAATATAATTATAATTTAAATTTTTATTATAATGAGATTAATTTAAACAATTGTTTGTTATAATCTTATTATAATCTCATTGTTTATTAAAAATATATAGTATTTCTTTTATTAAATTGTAATTATATTATTCTCTTTAGGTCGTAAGAAGAAAAATAAAATGGGTGGTCTTCTCGCTATTCCTCTATTAATTGGCGGTACATTAGTGCCTCTAGCGCTCGGCGCTCTCGCATTGTTGGCTGGCAAAGCGTTGATAGTGAGCAAACTTGCGCTCGTACTCGCTTCTATCATCGGATTAAAGAAACTCGTATCTGGTGGTCATGAGCACGGACACGAAGTCGTTCAAGTTGGGGGAGGACACGCATCGGGCGGATGGGCGAGATCGGGACATGACATGGCCTATTCTGCATACAAACCAGCGTCAACTTAGGGAAAAATTTACAAAATTTATCATGGCATCTCTTTAATCATATCGTTGTTTCTTCTTGCGAAATTTTTTCTCCCTTTTCGCATAAATTTTATTTATTTCCATCTTGCGGATAATTCTCTTTCTTCCAAACTTTTCGCAAAATCCTCAAATCTATTTGATCTCTCTTTTCACTATCTCTTATTCAATTGTGTTCACTCTAGATCATCGTACGAGGCACACAAATCATTTTCGATATTTATTGTTTCTCGCGCAGCGTAGCTGCGATACGCTTGCTATCATACAATATGTATATTTATAAATAAATTAATACTATAATTATCGAACATAACTGTACATCCGTTTTATTTTCTCATTTTATTTCCTATTAATGAATTCTTGCTATTCCTTGAATGAAATCCATATGTATGCATGGCTGATTGTTTCAAAATCTTATTATGTATTAATTATGCTCGTCATAGTCTCACATTTTTGCGCTCGCTCGCTGGAATTCTGGCATCTTCTTTTCGCTAATTGCGAGATGCTTAAAATTCGGATAAAACTAACGAATACTGATGATACGTTAAATTCGTAGAGCGGCGAAGAGAGAGAAATGTGCGAAAAAGAGCGAAATGCGTTAGAAGAAGTATGAGTAAGATGGATGCGAGAAAACAATGGAGGTGAGGCGTGTAAAAGAACTAGAGCCTGACCGAATGATGGCTCATCGATTCGGGACTCGATCGAAAGTAAGCAATCTCGAGAGAAAGAGACGCGAAAGATGGAGAGAATATTGGAAGTGGAAAGCGCTGAGACAAATACATAAGATAAGAAGAAAGATTTTTATAGGCATAGTACGTGATGAGTTGTCATTTGACTAACGATTTAGTATCTTGATGCAAGCAATATATGTTTCCGGTTGTTTCTTCGAGAAAAATAGAGAAAGATCATAAAGATAGCAACAGAATCGGACGTAGGTACTTAGAGGGACTTAGAGAAGTAGTAGCATCATGTAAGAAACGCACGAATAAAACTTGTGTTCACGCGAGCATGTATCCATCTTTACGCACTTGTTCGACTCTCATCCCGTTTGTGATGGCCATCGTATGCGTATTCGAGGGTATAAACGCACACGTGCGCGCTCACGAGAGAGCTTGCATATACGTAGGATGTACACGCGGGGACCAGTCGGTGGACACACTCGGGAAGTAAACCAGGCCGAGCAGACCGATCGGGCCAGTCAGCATCCGCGCTGAGTCTTTTCAAGGTGCGCCTAACACTCTCTACCATACCGGAGAAAAAGTTGAAGTCTGGTCCCCCAATTCTTCCCGGTACTCCATGTCTCTCGTTCTTTCTTTTTCTCTTTATATTCTCGTCAATTGACCTGTCCGTCTCTCACCCAAACCCGAAATTTCGTCGACTTTTAAGAACATATCTCTTAAAAGAGATCTTCACCAAATGGTCCCGTTCGTGATGCGCGCGTCGGTAAGACCCTTCTACATTCGCATTCCGATCCCTCGATGGACCGGGATTCAGAATCCTTCACTTCTTTTTCCTCATTTTCCTGGATATGATATGTTTAGATTAGATATTTTGATATTTAAGATATTTAGATATTGCGTTAGATATTTTGATATTATATTTATGCATTCGAAAAATGTCAATCATCAATTTGTCTATTTGCCACGATATTCCTAGAAATTGCAATCATTGCCAAATAGCTATGTAAAATAGGCTGAGGAGCGGACTAGGGGAGTATCCTATGTAAGCCATACGCGAGAATTAGCACTGAGTTTACATTAAGCGCAAATTTATTCTCGTGAAAGTACTAATATCGCTACTTTCTTCGGCGGCGAATAAACAAATTAGAGCTATGCGTAGAAAATACCCGTATTTGCGATATCGCACGCGCTGTTATTATGGGATAATTATTAACTATCAGTTATTAACTATTATTATTACTATTATTAGAATAATTATTATTAATTATTCTGCTTGCCTATTGTTTGCATCTCAGTGAATGCATTATTCCAATAATTAGCTCTCGTTCATTCAGCTATGCAGCTTTATTCCTTTTCTTTCTAACAGTCTACCTCCTTTGCTTTAAACGAGTCATAAAGAGAGCTAATCGCTAAAAAGCTACGGAATCGCAAGCGAGCGCAAATGAAAAAAAAGAGAGACGAAAACTTTCGTTTCGTTCATTCACATGTGCTTTGAACAAGGTATAAATTTTTTTTCTCTTTTTTTTCACATCTCACTTTATATCTCAACGGAAAAAAGCAAAACGGATCGATATTATGATTTTATTAACCCGTATAGCAACATATAACGCATAATAGCTACAGAAAATTATGTTTATACACGATTCACTTATCTTTTCCATCATATTTAAAAAAAGAAAAAAACAATATCAAGTAAATAGATAGAAAAGAAAAGAATAGAAAAAAAGATGTACGCTCTAATGATTCCGAGAATAAATGAAGAAGCAAATTTTATCATATGTAGCAAAAAATATTTTCTTCGCTTCTCTTTCATTGCGGTACTTCGTTTTGATGGCTCTGAACGTTTCGTAAGCAGCAAAGAAGTGGTCAGCGCACGAACGAATGGACAGAATAAACAAAGGTGTAGAACGAGGCATGGGAAGAAATAGCAGGAGAGCGAGAACTCTCAGATATGAAGGCTTCACTTTGTGGGGGCCTTGACCTGACCTCGATCCTCGGACGAGTTCACTCTCGCCGGCGTCGAGGAAAGTGTTCCACCACCAAGAGTGTGCATGACTGCCACCCGGCTCGATGTACCATTCGGATTAGCGAAATCGGATTTAGCTCGCGATACTATGTACAAGTTAATATACTGTATAGATATACAATGCAAAAGACAGCACGGCAGAACTTTCAGATTTGTCTGCTGATCATAAGCAGGGCATTTGACTGCGATACAGCAATGGAATCCAATGCGCAGGGAAAATAAATGTTTCTCGTGTGAGATGCAGAGAAAAAAAGTCGCAAAAACAAAGTGAAAGTTTCATGAAACCCATTGTATATTATGTACTTCGTCGTGAATAATGCTAACTGAGAAAGAGAAAAGAAGTAACCAAGACAACATGCGTGTCTAAAAGGCATCTCAGTTAGGAATAATATTTTAGAGCAATAAAATATCTAAAAATAATTAACATTTATGCTATTTTTATATCACGATAGTTTATACCAAATCTATATCTTTATAAATTAAATATTTAAAATTGTTTTCATTTATGTTTTTTTCATAATTGTTATAGTCATATATTCTTGGCATAATATTTGTATTTATATCCATCTAAAAAAAAAAAATGTATATGCTTTATTTAAAATCATAATAAAAAATTAAAATTTAAAATAATATCTAAAAAATGTTAAGTGTTTTAGATATATTTCTTTCTTTTTCTCAGATAAATAAAGGAAAAATATATTTAAAGCATACTTCAAAGAAGTTTCTAAAAGATATTTTAAATTTAAATATTTTTTAGATATTTTTAATGTAAAAATAATAAATAAAAATTTATTTTGATAAATAAAATAAAAAATTGTAGAAAATAATCGTTAGACGAAGATTTAACATCAATGATCATCCAAAAGAAAATGATCTTAAATCATGCGTTTAAAGCGTAGGATTAAGACATATAAAACGAAGAAAAGATGACAAATGGGGAAGGGGAGGGGGGTAAGCGAAGCGAAGAGGAGAATGCAATATTATAAAATACATAATCCACTCATTTAAATAGTTTGTTGTATGTTAAAATATCGTTTTGTGTAAACAAATTTTTTGATAAAATAAACTTCGTGACTTTATGAGAATGTTAGACTAACCGATGCAGACATTCATTTGACCATCTTCGAATTTCGAAGTGCGGAGAAAGTCAGTCGCACATTCCACATGAGTTCTTTCCTTCGCGTACGAATACACTGACAATGATGAAATATTTTTGGTTATGTCTCCTCCCTTTTTTTAACTTTTTTCTGGACAAGAAGCCTTCGGGTCACAATGATGCTAAGTGAGGCGAGGTGAGACAAGCCGCGCCTCGTCGTGTCTTGTCCTCCTGGAGGAAACCTCTGGCTTGGGCCCAACTCACACACACATGATCGAACCACGTGATGCGTGTACGCACATTCCATGTGAAAAACCGTTAAATGTTCCGTGCGACAGAGTCACTGGAATACATTAATTTCAAAGATCATTGACTAGTTATCGTATTGATGATCCAAAATAAGATGACCTTAAACCATGTGTTTAAATCGTAGAATTATGTGACAAATAAAACAGAAAACGAAGAAAAGATGAAAAATTGGCAGGGGGGGGATAAGCGGAGCGAAGAGAAGAATGCAATATTACGAGATACATAAGATCCAAGTAATTTCGGTTATCAACAAAAATTGAGACATGTTATTAGAAAATATAACTACGGAAATTATATTAAAAAATGTGATCTCAATAAGAGAAAAGAAATTTCGGCGATCGAAGAATATTAAGAACGTCACATTTTCAGATAATAATGAATCACGCGATGCGATGTCTGTATCGTCGATTGCAAAACTATCATTGGCTCGTATAAAGTTATAAGCACGTTGGAAAGTTGTGGAGGTGTACGCGAGCGAAGTATCATCTATTTGATAGAGAGAGAGAAAGAGAATATGTTGAAGCACTCAGTATAATATACTTTATTGAAAGCGAAATCATAAGCTAACTTATCTCAAGTGTTTAGTCAAATATGCGACTTCTCTATTAGCACAATATGAGATCCTTTACAAATGGTGTCACAAGATTTTTTGAAATAAAAATAGTTAATTAAAGATTCTAAGATAAATCTTTTTTTTTTAATTTAAGCACAAGTGGAAATGCATGATCACAAAAGAGATATAATTTGATAATAAATTAAACAGTCTCCTTATTCTGTCCTAGAAACTAATTATGACAAGTGATTCAATTTGGCAAGTCATCCCAAGAGAGAAGATTACGCCAAATAATTTATGCTACCACAGATAATTCATCTTTAATGCATAGCACATTGCACATGTGTCTCTTTGAAAGTTCTGACAAGTAGGCAATTCTTGTCGCAGCTGCTGTATCTTCACCATTGCATTTAACAGGTAAAAAACAGGACGTAACACCTAAATCTTTTGCGAGAGTAGTAAATTTCCATGGTTATTTGCATAGCGGCCAGTGCGAAATCGTTAAATCAATAAGAATCGCAATCAATAATACGTCGATGAATGATAACACGACGACATTGAATAAGTCCGCTTTTTTATCTTTGTTTTTAATCTAAATTCCTAAAAGGACACCACATTCTACCTTCTATCGTTGATGTAGATACTTTTAGTATTTTTGATTCGTGCCAAAATGTCTCCCTCGATTTGATCGTGATCCGATCTTCATAGTCCGGAGGGAGAGGCCAATGGTGCGTAGGTACACATCATTTTTTTTTTTCGTTTCTCTCCTTTCTTCCTCGTCCTCTTCCTCTCGCGTTCAAGAATATGCATCTGTATGCGCATTACGCACACGCACGGGGCGGGTTTGTCGGCAGCCAACACACCCGTTGTGTACACAACGACCTAAGTAGGTATACAGCCACACGGAGAGGAAAGCCGATGGAGAAGGACCAGAAGTGTGGAGGTGCGTCAACGAGAGACTTACACGACACAAACAGAACGACCGCCTGAAGAAGAACCAATAGCTCGTATGGGTTGTAACCCGGCGGCAGGCGGGGGCCACCCGGTGGGGGCTATCAAAATTTCAAAAACGTACGCGGACCCCTTTCGCGACGAGGATAAAAGGCAGCAATCGTGATTCTTTCGGACAGTGTCGATACGATCGCCGTACTCGTTCGAGCGTTCACGTGTGAGGAAAAAGGGAATCGAAATCGCAAAGACGAGGAAGAGAAGGAAAAGAAGTGAGGGAGAAGACAAGTTTCGAGAAGTTGGAGTAATTAATTCGATTCGGTGTTTCCCTCGCTGCATTAAGCAGGAAGCTACATTAAGATGTTTAAATTCGCGATAATCGGCGCATTCTTCGTGGTATCCGCTTTCGCTGCACCGGCATCACAAGATGCAGCGGCAGCGCCGCCACCCTCGATCCTCGAGGAAGTCCTCGATGTGTATGCTTCCTGTTCCGGGGAATCAAGCATTATGGTGTGTCTCAAGATGAAGGCTCTACGCTACGTTGATCGTGTCGCTCGTTCGGCCGATATCGAAATCATTGACGGATTCAAGATTGTGCAGACTGAAGATGCTAAAAATAGGTAAGAGACAGCGAGAATTGATATAGTGATCAGTACATCTTACGATAATCGACCATTACAATGTAGTCGACATTGAGTGAAATTGGGACGTGAAAAATGCGGCAGGTGATTCGTGTGGTGAACGCTTGAAATCATGCGCAAAATATTTTAATATTTTAATATTTATTAAGCTAAAATGTATGAAATTATTTACATAGTATAAGGCATAAAAAACTATTATTATTTGATTACCGAGCTTAGCTGGATTAATTATTTTGGATTAATAATTCAATACATTTTAAATTTAAATTTGTTTTGAGTATAATCAGAATTAAAAAGAGAAAAACAGACAGAGAAAGAGAGAGAAAGAAAGAAAAGAGAAAAACTCATAAATTTATTATTTAATAAACTATTTAGAAAATTAATTCCTTAATCTCACTTAATTACTGCTATAATCAATGAACATATTACTTGAATACTATTTGATTCTATTTGATTCTACAACGTCCGGTTGTAAAATTAGCATAGAAAGTTGTTAACAGACTTTAAGATAGCTCAATGCATGTACGCTGATATAATGATCATGATAAGAATACACTTCTTTCTTTTCAGCCGAGCTGATAATGCAAGATCTCTTAATGACATTGAAAGTACCTTACCTGCTGAGACCGAAGCCAAAGAAGCGGCAATTGATCAAGCTATTGTTGACAGAACTGCCAAATTCTTATCCACACATACTGTTGAGTTGAGCCTTCCCGAAGACGTTTCTCGCTCTTTTGATGAAGGTAAAATTAAATTTTACTAATTTTTAATTTAAAAAAAAAGAGAAGAACGTTTTTAGTTCTATCACCGTATACTTCTTAGACAATGCTAATTATTTACGTTATTTATATAATTATTTGAAAGTAAGATAAATAAAAAAAAATTGGATATGCTCATAAATTGTAACCTTTAAAACAAAATTGGAGAGCTAATGTTTTGGAATTATGTTCCAGCTCGTGGCAAGAAGAAGAAGATCGTTAAATCTCTGTTGCCCATCCTTCTTCTCCTGAAACTGAAAGCTGCTGCTCTTATTCCTATTGCTCTTGGTGCTTTAGCATTGGTTGCTTTCAAGGCCCTTATCATCGGCAAGATTGCTCTCATCATCAGCTTGATCATCGGCCTGCAAAAATTGCTTGCTTACAAGAGCCAAAGTTATGAGGTCGTCGCTCATCCCGTTCATGATTATGGACACGATGTGCATCATGACCATCACGGCTGGGCGAGATCAGCCGCCGGTTCTGATCTCGCGTACAAAGCGTATAAACCTTCCGAATAGCTCAAAATTATGCAACAACTTCTCTCCATTCTAATGTTCTACCTTCATTCGCCAAAATGATCGTCTCTAATCCGACGATCACTTGAGGGTGGCGTGGCTCAGCTTCTCAGGGATCCGCGAACAAGCTCAGCTTGACAACAAAGACGTTTATCTTACGATATACGAACGATTATATTGAATGCAATGGACGGGCAAAAGACTATTAGACACGGACGGTTACTGGATTTTGCGCGGACTGAATTTAACGATACGTGACTCCGATGACGATGCCGCAATCGATAATCGATAGGGATGCTATGATCGCCGTGATTCGATACATTACGGCAAATATATAACGAAGCTTATCATTTCATCGACAATGACAAAAGGCTGAAACAACTCAGAGATTATGAGAATCTCAAAAGACTCTCAAACTAGTGGAATCCTGTCAGAATGGTAGAAGTCGTGCCCCCTCGATCATATTCGTGCGGTATCCTTTCAGAATCCTCCGTGTCTGTCGTATGCGGAACGACTCGTAGTCAGTACTCGCACGGAACCACCAGATTTAATCCAATGATTATTTATATATCGATCACCCCGTTTTGGGACCATCATGTAACTTATCATATTATTTATAAATAAATTGTAATTTTTGTATAATATTAAAAAGTTGATTAATTTTATTTCTCTCTCTCTCTCTCTCTCTCTCTCTCTCTCTCTCTCTCCAAATATTTGTTTTATCATGCAAATATCCTTTATCATAAAAAATACGAATTTTACCTATAATATAAAATTATATATTAATACAAGAATTTCTAAACAATAATATGATAACGATAAGTTATAAGATAGACGATTTACATAACTTTGCTTCGGAGTTAAAAAACAATTTCGAAGTAGAATAACGTTTAAAAATAGTAAAAATAATATAATATAATATTGTGTTAAAAAACGAGAAAAAGATTTTAAAATATGCGAAGATCTAAAAACTTAATCTAATATTTTTGTCTTAGTGGATGATATCTCATTTGTTCCAGATTTCTACGCAAATTTGGCAATTATATTCGCGCTACTTGCGTTCCCAATTTTTCTTGCTTAGCTGTCAAGCCTGTTCTATCAATCTGACGATATAACGATCTATCCGACACTCCATTCTTTGACCGGAGGAAATTACCCTTCTCAGCGCATCCGGCACACCGATCAAGCACTGTGCGCACGAAATACAAACGCGAAGTATACTTTCGCTATTTGTAAAATCTTCCGAGTGAAACCAATTGTTCTGTTGTGTGTGAACGCCTCCTTGTCGCCTATATAGGTAGGTGATCGCAGAAACAACATGAACAGTATTTTACGGGAACTTCATTACTCTACATCTCGTTCGTACGATAGGATTCTCTGTTACAATCTCGAAAAAATTAGAAAACAAAATGACAGTTCGAAGATGTGAAAAGCGTCCTAAAAGGCAAAGTTTTTTAAGTGTCCGTCATCTTATAGTGTAAACTATTTCTTGTGCATGCTATCTCGGAATAAAACCGGTTGTGTAAAAGTTTTCATAAACCTTGCATAATTTGTTCAATTTATTTTAAATCTTGTCAATTCTCTATCCGATGTTTGATTTTCTAAACACATTTACATGAATCGGTTAAAGTCAGTAATCCGAAGATGAAAAGCAAACTCCGTTATTTATGTTTACTCGTTCTCGTGTCTAAAAGTTTTACAGTGATTATGGAGTCCAAGGAGCATATCACTTTGGATGATGGACATTCTTATAGCTTCAACGAAGCTTTTGGTGTATGTCTCGCGAAGAAGGAACACGGTACATTCGAATGTATAAATCGTGGTATTCTAAGTACCCTGCAGTCTTTAAACGACAAAGATAGCTTGGAGTTTGGAAAAATGCGACTGGACAGAGCGGAGGGTTATGGCAGAGATCTTCTGGATCTAGACTATGATCCGAAAGATTTCGGAAATATTGTGAAGGCAGCTGCCAGATTGATGGAACGTCGCAATATCAAGTGGAATCTGAATAATATATATCCGGGATTACAGATGCGCATCGGACCGATGCTGAACGGAAACGGAGTATTGGAATTTGTTCTTAATGAAAGAGAGGCTTCATATGACAATAGGCAGACTGGTACAGGTAACAATAATATTAATTTCGCAAAATTATCTTGGTTTAATAAGTTTGATCATCTTTTATCATTTACAATTTATTAACATCAAATAGCATCAAACAAGAAGAATTTGTTTTATAAACATATATAATTGTTACTTTGCTGTAAAACTTATGTTTTATTTTGCAAAATTATTTTGGAATATGGGAATATTTTTATATAAAACTTTTTCAATTTTAAATTTATAAATTTTATACAAATATATTTTTGTACATGTACAAATGTACATGTGTTTTTTGCTAATAAATTGCGCAAATAATGCAATGTAAGAGTTACATACGACTGTTACAAATTGTTTAAAATGATTACATAAAATGAATAAAATTACAAAGTGCATGCTTCAAAAGATCTTATTAAGTAGCTTATTACAAGCGGAATTAAACGCGTTGTCTTAGCGCGGAATCAAACCTTACGTTGGTTCTTGTACTGGCTAAGATGTGTTTCAACTGGTTTAAAGAATGTCCTCCAGCAGGCAGCACGATCAAGGTAACAGAGACTGGTTTCAAGGTCAAATTCTGTCATTCCAGGAAGGCAATTGACCAGACATATATTATTGCCATTTTTATTGGGTTTCAAATTCAATCTGGCATCTCTGATCCCGCTTATGTTTGGTTTCCTGTTAATCGTGACGAAGAAAGCCCTCTTATTGACGAAGATGGCGTTATTTCTGATCGGTCTTTTAGGATGGAATACACTCTTCTTCGGGACTCCTACAGCACCTCCTTACTCGGCGAACTCGTTTAACGGCTTCTATACATACGAACACGAAACACCGGCTGGTGTATACACTCATTACAATCATCATCCGCATTACGATCACTTCCAGCAGCGACCTTACAGACCTTTACAGGATTATAGTCCTTTTGATCAGCATGTTATTAGAGAAGTCGTTAATGTTTACGATGGAAATAGCAATTCGGGACAGAATAGGCAAAATACAAAGAATTTTTGATTCAAAAGTTAATTTGTAGTGTAGATCTTAAAATATATTAAAATAAATATATTAAAATACATTAAAATAAGAGATTTTTTAATAAATCATTAATATAACAAAAATCATGAGAAAGCCAAACATTTACTCTAAATTTAAGTTTAATATTATCTTTCTAATAACTTTATTTAATTACTCTAAAATATAAGGAGAAAATATTTTACTAACTTTTATGTTATTTAAAGATAAGATTTTTAATTTAAAATTCTTAATAATATACATTAATAATATACATTATTTTATAACAATAGTACTTCACAATATTATGTACAAATATTATACAATTATTATTATTTATACTACAAATATTACAATTAAAATATTTCTCACCCTTAACATCACAATTAATATATATTAATTATATATTTTGTTATGTGCGTCGATTAAATTAATCGAATTAAATGAATAACTTTATATAAAAGAGTATATGTGTTGCATATCACATAAGAAGTTTTTTTTCTATTTCATCCTTTACATATATAGATATACAAACACGTTGACATATTTTCTTAAACAATATTTTCTTATATTAACATTTTGTGTGTGTGTGTGTGTGTGTGTGTGTGTGTGTGTGTGTAATTTGCGGCAGATTACGTAATTTAATAACATTTAATAACAGATTACATAAAACACTACATATATACTATATATGTATATATGTATATATGTATATATGTAATACATATATATACTATATGTATATATGTATGTATATATATGTAAAAAATATAAATGTAAAATGTTTATTAAGATAATATTTAATTTTATATGTTTGCTTTAATTTTTTTTCTATTTTGTTACATTATTATATGTAATTATCACATGCAATATTTATCGATACAATTCGTATTGCTAAAACAAATCGAATAAATAAAAAAAAAAGATATATTTTATACTGATATTTTAACGATAATTATTATTTCTTTGTCCATATTGTGTAATAATATTCTTTATTATAAGTTTATTTTCAAGTTCAGTTTCAAGTATCTGTTCATCAGTAGAAATTGTCACTGAGTTTCTGACGTTTTCACTTAGCGATCCCATTAGTTTTAGTCCATTATTGCGTCGTTCTTTCTTTCGGTCGTCTAACTGTACCAGTTCTCTCTTTCTCCGTCGCTCTTACATTACTATTGTCCAGAAGAACGGCGATGATTACATCCGGGAAACGCACATTTGCTTGTAAAGGAAAATACTACCGTATCTTTAGGTTCATGCAATTACATATACGACCACATGTTTATAGCACGTCAAATATAACAACTAAAGTGGGAATGCATTGCACGTTGTGCATCAGTGAAAAAAGCTTTTAAACAAGTTTATCGTCCATCATCATTTAATTATTCCCTCTTTTACACACGTAATTTCTTGTGCGTTACTAATCAATTTATAACTTAGAATAGTAGGTATTTGTATGTTATATTAAGAATAGATTAAGATTTCCAATTAATTGTATGATGAAAATATCAGATAATTTTTTACCAAGAGTGTTCATTTAGAATTGTGACTCTCTGACAGACAGGAAAAGTGGCATTTACGGAACTATTTTGCAAAAGAAATGACAATATTGAGATAGTACCATTTGGTAATAAGAGCGTGACAAAAGCTTACGTTTGTATGTACGCTTTCTTCTTGATAATTACTTGTACTGTCATTAAAGTAACCATGAGTGAAGTGGATAATGAATACTTAGCCTCGTATAACAATCAATGTTGATATAGTTGGAATTTATCAAGATGATGTGAAACTATAATATGAATTTGATTACTATAATATGAATTGATTACGGCCTACATTCGAAAGAAAAAATTGCGAGAATTAAATGCATTGAACGGAATGGACAGTTTATTAATCAAGTATATTATTGTAATTGTTCAAATCATTTTTTAAATGTAGCTCGTCATCGTATCGTAAATTAGATTAACAATATTTCAAATCTGCTGAGTTCCTCGCTTTTCATTAATCATTGTATATTGTCTTACATATGTAAGACTTAATAATTTAAGTTAATAATTTCAAGTAGTCTCTAGACAATTATTTATAGTAGTAATGAAAATAGTGTACTTTTCTGATATTTAACATATGCTTTCCTTTTCCTTATTATTAACATTCTAATAGAATGCATTTTTTCTAGGCCAAAATATGCAACACAATGGATTAACGAAATAATTTTCATTTTCCAGCTTTTTATTAAAACTTCACTTATTTTTAGAAGTTAGTTAATAATTTTAATCATAATTGTAATTAAATTTTAGCAATTATTCTTCTTTTTATTGAAATAAAATGTTTAATTTTAATTGTTAAATTTTTTATTTAAAGAATATTAAATGCAACAAGATGCAACAAGATGAGAGAATTTTCCAAGTGATGTATATTGAATATCATTATTTCATCATTATTTCAATACCATTATAGATATTGAACTTAATTTGAATATATGTGGTTGTAACAATAACGAGAAATAAGCGTTGAAAATAATAAAAACTTATTTCCGCATGACACTATTCTGTAACACGTAAAGTTAGTCGTGCATGCAAATTAATGGATAAATCTACAACTGTTTCTGCTTCTCGATACAAAGGTTTGCGCTTATAATCATGTGGAGAATATCGTCTGTTTTACCTGCATTCCATTCCTGATGCGTTGTTATTAACGACAATTGGCGCGGCGGAGTTTTAAGGTTCGTTTGACAAGCAGGTCAGAGGGATACTTACTTACGGGGCTGTACGACATTGTTTTGGTTGAGGGGGTCTTTCTTTCCGTTGTGTAGCGTTAAACAGCGCGTGGATCAAGTACGGGCGCGTATATTTTAATGCGTTGGTAGGAGAGGCTAATGGTGCACTTATATAAGTCACAATGCAACCAGATTGTAACGAGTAGTCTGTGAGTTTTATCGAGCTGAAGATCAGCAGGAAGAACAGAGTATAAGACGTAGAAGAAGTTGATGATCATTGTACTGAAGACGGCTAGAAGATATCTGAAGAAGGTGAATCGATAAACTCGCGTAGATTACACATTATCGCTTACAATGAAAGAACGGCGTTCAATGATTTGGATCATATATTTTCTTCATCTCATGGTGTTCTGTAATTTAGTGATTGCCAAAAGTGAATTTACGAATCTATTCGAACGGTGCGCAAACGAAAAGAACACTTTCGATTGTTTCAAACGACGTGCCTTGGAAATCCTCGACTCAGCTATCCAAGATGATTCTGTATATAAAATCAATGATTATATTTCAATTACCAAAGATCCAACATCTATCGCCAGAAGTCACGACTCGATGACATCTGAAAATGGCACGGAACTAAGTCTTGATCAGAAATTGGATAACAAGTTCTATGAGTATTTGACATCGAGAAGCGTGAAACTGACAATATCGGGCAATGCTTTTGAAGGTAACATCATCTTAAAATTATTAATAAATTGTGTTATTAAAAATTTATTTTACTTTTTAATTAAATCATTGCAATGTAAATTATAATTTAAAATGTTTTATAATTGACGTTGTTTTATACAAATAAAACATGATTTGATTGAAAACTCTGGAGCAAAGAAAATTTTTTGAAAAAAGAAAGAATTTAGCGATAACAATTTAAATAAATATTTGCAACATTTACAGGAAGAAGAAAAAAGAATAAGGGTTACGGATATGTAATGATAGCAGGTGCCATGTTAGCAGGTAAATTTTTTTCTATAAAAAAATATTCTAATTCATAAAAAAATAACTTTAAAATCAAAATAAAAAACAACATAATCAAAATGAAAAGTTTGATATAAACATATACTATAACTTTTTCAAGCTATACTAAACTATATTTTTAAACAGATACAAGCAATAAATAAAACTTATTTTTTTATTGCGCGGAAAATAATTTTTATTTCATCTATGTGTTTTCTTATTTTGATATTTGAAATAAGTAAAAAATCTGGCTACAAAATTAATTAGTAGAAAAAATCGATTCTTTCTATCTTGCTTACGGAAACATTAATTATTTATTTAGGTATGATGGCGCAACTAGCTTATGGAAAAATTGCATTTCTCGCTGGTACGGCTTTGCTGACGGCGAAAATGGCTTTAGTATTAAGCGCAATAGTTGGTTTGAAAAAGCTCGTATCGAGTGGAGGAGGTGGTCATGAAGTGATCTATGCGACAGCATCTGAACATCATGGAGGTGGTGGTGGATATGGCGGTGGATACGGTGGCTGGCAACGAACAATGGATGTTGTTCCTCCAACTTGAATCATATATTCGATATATTCGAAAGTTTTATCATTTAGTTATCGCATATAATACATCTTCTTTGATGTATCTGATAATGAAAACGTATTATTTTTTTAAATTTTATTATTTAATTTATTTATTATTTAAATATTTATTAATTAATAAAAAACAAATATGTATAACTAATGTATATTACTTTTTTCTTTAATTCAAACAAACATATTATTCCATAAAAAATAAATAATATATAAAATCATTGTTTAATACTTTTTTGTGTTAAATTTTCTATTAATTTGAGAATTTTATCTCTCATTAATATAGTGATTTATGTTAATTAAAAATGTAAAATCAAAATATGATGCCTTTGTTTTATATTTAAATTATATTTATTTTATATTATATATATTTTACATTTTATATTAAATCGGGTGTGCAAATAACTTGTAGGGATATTTTGTTGGAGTATATTAGTAATATTTTTTCACTTACAGTCACCTCCACTGTAACTATTGTTAGCTGAGTATATTTGAATTATGGAGGTGCCAATAAAAAACGACTGCGAATTACGTGCAGTAATTCAATTTTTGACCGTAAAAAACGAAAGTGCAATAAATATTCATTGTCAACTTCTGTATATGGAGAATAATGAGTGTGCAAAATAGTTCGACGATAGCAACTAGAGGTTATTAACGGAAATTCACTGATGGAACTGATGATGGAACTCTCGATAAGCCTTTTGTTAGGAAATTTTTGATCATGCATCAGACTCTTCAGGGTGACTTTGCACCGAGTGATTTTCATCTCCTTTCTGCGTTTAAAAAATATTTGGATGGCAAAAGTTTTGACAATGATGATGAAGTCAAGACTGAAGTGCAATCGTTCAATCCAAAGACACGTTTTTTTATATCACTGATATTGAAAAACTAGTGTTACGTTACAAGTGCTTAAATCTTAATGATGACTACGTTGAGAAGTAACTTAAGGATCAAATTAATGAAATAAATACGTTTTATAATTGTCCTATCTTTCATTTTATTTTCCTATGATAGGGAAAGTTATTTTTAGGATGCTCCTCATATAATATTGAGCATGCAAACAAATTTTCTATTGCAAGATATTACCTAAATTAAACTATTTTTTCGTTAAATATATATTTATAAAATATATTTATAAAATACATATTAATTAATAATTGTCGTTCTCTCTCAAAATATCAAAGTCTTTGAGAAAATTTTGAAAAAACTTGATAAGCTTTATAAATACTTTAGTTTATAAATAGATTTATATAAGTAATTTAATAATTTATTTGCTTGAAAATCTACTTATGTTAAAATATAAGCTGCCGTCGCTTTCGATGTTCGTAAAGATAATCATTACGATCATCACTATAATCATTACGATGATCGTAATCGATGCTTGAACTGTGGGTTTGTATATAGCTGGTATGTGGATGTTTCACTATTTCATAAGAAATCTTTTCAGAATCTGAAAGAAAATTTTATTAATTGAATTCGTATAAATTAATGGTCTGTTCTTACATCATAAAATCAATATTACTTTGTAAGAGTTAACCTTTCAGTTTCTAAAAAAAGTTTATGAAATGTCTTAAAAATTTTTGAGACAGTTATAAAAATATGTTATAAAACATTATAATTAAAAATAAAATGTATGTTATAAATTTTATTACAGAATTTTATTACAAAATAAAATATAATTTAATTTTAAAAAATTCATTTTTAGTTCATAAATTTATACATTCTTCGTAATGTTTATTTTTAATATTCTTTTATTTCTTATTTTTAATTGTTTAATTTAATGATTATAACTTTATTGTTTACAAAACAAATATTTGTATGCACTTTTTTTGATCATAGAAGCTTTGATTTCAAATATGAAAGCATTAAATAATATATTTTTATTATTTAATTTACCTACCACGTACCGTTCTTTTTTATAAGTGCGGCAATAGCAATCGCTAAAGCTACTTTGGCAAGCAATATTGCCTTTCCTGCGAGAGCTGCAATGCCATGTAATAAACCATAAACTAGTGCTGCTTTCAAAGCAGCTAACATATAAATTGCTATTCTATTCTTCCCTTTTTTACCTTTTTTCCGAGCAGAAACTGAAATTTGAAATAAATTAATGAATTAATCTAATATCTGCTATCTAGTACAAATCCGAAATTAAATTATATTAAATTAATCAAACCAATAAAAAAATGGAGACATTTATCGCGAACAAATATTATACATGAAAGCAAACGCATATCTTTATTTTCCTTTCTTTTCCTTCACGCATAATATTAAATCTAGAAACATTATTATTTTTTAAAGAAACATTGAAGAAATGTAATAAATATAATAAATAAATATATTATTCACAATTTTTTTTTTAGTATCATTATTAATTCAATTTAATTATTTTATTTAATATTTGTTTGTTTAATTAATGGTTCGAAATGTCGACTACAAAATCATTATAAAACTCTACCCTTTTAATTTTTTCTATGTTAATAGTACATTTTTCCGTTAAATATCAAATATAAAATTCTAGAAATGATACATAATAGACAACAAAAATATTTGTACACTTTTTGAAAGATAATTTTGTATAAAGAAAAAGATGTAGCTAAAATATTTTTGTTTCATTTAGTATACTTATATGTGTATATATATATATATATATATATATATATATATATATATAGTGTTTTTAATTTATACTATATTATAGTATTTTAATTATATTAGTTTCAAATTATATACCTTTTCTGATAGAAAAATTCATTTAAAACATTTTTTATTTAACATCTTTTTTCTTAGTCTAAAATTACTTTAAAAAAGAATATGAGCCATGTGATTACTTTCCTTAATTATGTATTATAATGTATAAACGAAATTTGTAAAAAATTAGCAAAAATTCTTACCTTCACCCATGTCATTAACATCATCTAGTTTTTGTCGAACTTTAATGCTAGATCGCATTTGATTCTCGCTATTCGGTAAAAGAGTATTGACTGACTCATTGGTTCTACATATGGAGATGTCATCTTCATTGCCGGCACACTTGATTGTTCCCGAAGCTTTTAGCAAATGTTTTCTGTTCACGGGCTCACAAGAACAAATGGCGATAAAACCGCCTAATATCAGAACTGCGAAGAGCCGCCAAAGCATGTTCGATCAAAACTGACGCTTTGTGAAGATCGTTATATTTATAGACTCTAGCAATTAGTAATAGCGGAGTAAAGTGATGTTACGACATACAGAGCGTGAATGCATCTATGGTAAAATGCATCATGCGTGTAAAATTATTTCAACCGGTGCTAAAACCGTATATTTCTGCACGCACATGGTGGCGTACAGTATTGCATTTGCAACGGTGTTAAATGGAGTGCATGAAGCGCAGTGTGAAAATAAATCTCACAAATCAGCGATGCGTATCATCATTTTCGACTTATCCGAAGTACAGAATAACGTATTTATAGAGATACGCAACGCAAGTTGATTCATCTATTTAGTCGGGTTTATGCTTGGTGAGATGAATAAAGAACAAAGTAAGATGGGAAAAGTAATGATGTGGAGAGGATGAAATAAATAAAATTTCAAATTTTCAAAGTCGAAGATCAGGCATCAACAAATATATTGATCAGAGTAGCTATTTTTAAGCAAACTCTTGATTCATTTTTATAACATTATAAATTTCTATAATTTGCGAGAAAGATAATTCGTTTTATATCAAATAGACCAATAATAGAAACATTGTTGAAGAAAGTAGAAAGTGATGTAAAACATATGATTAATTCACGTGATAGCTCTAGTTAGTGTTTTATTTACTTTATATACACATATTTTGTATTTTTTAATTTGATCGTTTAATTCGAAGTATGTATCATCAATTGAATGCCATTATTTGTTATTTGATATTAATGATTATATATAATATATATATATATATATATATATATATATACAGGGTGTCATCGACTACCCGCCTAAACCGTTGTGTGCAGGTAGAGGACGTTAAACTGAGTAGAAAAGTCCTCTACCATTTTGCAAATTT
>JANQDE010000086.1:199449-252687 GCA_037157785.1 Cephalotes varians
AAATTTGCAAAATGGTAGAGGACTTTTCTACTCAGTTTAACGTCCTCTACCTGCACACAACGGTTTAGGCGGGTAGTCGATGACACCCTGTATATATATATATATATATATATAATACTATTATGAATTCGAAGATTGTTTTCCAGTATAACAGATTAAAAATAGTGTGAAACTCAATTAAGTTCCTATTATCCTATTATCCTATTATATTATTATATTAAGTTTCCTATTATCAAGTATATAATGATATTACTTGCTAAAAAAAGTTCTTCCACAATATTTTAATTTAAAATAAATCATATCAATTAATGATAAAAATCCAAATCGTTTTTGCTAAGCCATAGAAAAACAAATGAAAATAAATGAATATAAGGAACATAAATATATAATTTATTTGATTAAAAAGTAAAAGTAATTAACAGTATGTTTCAATTTTACTTAGTCTTCAGTCACAAATACAAAATTAACTAACGTGTAGAGATTTATAAAAAAATAATCTGATATGAACATAGAATTGAGATAGAATAAATAAAATAAAAAATAATAAAAAGTATAAAGATAACAAGAAATTATATCAAATACATGATAAATAATATAAATGTGAAATTTAGCAAAATGAGTAAAAACAGAGTGTGTTTTTTTTATAGCGAGTCAATTTATTTCGACTTTTTTAAGCATATAAATTATATATTTACATCTTTATATGTTCGTTTATTTGGTCTGCATTTGTTTTTTTACTGTTAAACAATTATCATCATCTTGTGTATTATTCTTAGCTACATTGTGGTACGAAGGGTGAAGATAAAAATCGTTATATTACAGAAGAATTGCTCTGATTTTATTACCCACCACAGTTGCTGTTTAAAAGTTATTAAATGAAGGCGCGAGCTAATTTAAGTTATGATAATAAGTAAATTGTCAAGTATAAGAAAGAAGTTTGTTTTTCACTTGTTTACATCTCCCACGATCCTTGCGTGCCGGAAAGTGGAGAATAAGGCCTAAAAAGCATCTTTTTCTTCGACGAGTGTTTTGTATGCCACTGGGCCAATCGAGCATCCTCGATTCACTACTCAAAGTATGTAGGGTTACTTCCTTCGAAGGTTACTAGCTATATGCACATCCTAACATGGCACGAAGAATGCAGCTCTTGCACTTTAATGTCATCGACATCTGAAATTCCTCGTATATTTCTTGCGTTAATGTAAGGTATAACTCAAAGATCCATTATTTTCTCTACAATATTTGATACTGTTATTTTATAGATCCTGTTATATCTACTATATAAATTTGTTTCTGCATATTACTTTTCTTTACCCGATTGTTCACGAGCAACTACACACGGTTATTTAAACAATTTCGTATACATGTTGTTTTAATATTTTAAATCAATTCTAGTAGAGCTCTTTGAGATATGAATTCTTTTGTTTTACTATTAAACAATACAAAATTTAATGCGCAATAATGATGCGATAATGAATATTAAATTAGAACATTCTGCATACGAATCGGTAGAACCACCTGTTGCTGATCATTGACCTGAATCTAATAACAGGCAGAAACGTCCCGTTCTTGTCTAAAATATCTCTCGAGGAAATCGCTCATGACGGTTTAACCTATTGCCTCACTTTTATTATTCCGGAAACTTGTGTGTTCCGCATCATAACTAATAATCTTCCGTATAGGTGAAGCTTTTATTACTCGAGGTTTTTCTGAATTACTACTTTTATATACTTTTCTATACTTTTCTATACTTAAAGTTTGATAGGTTTAAATCATAAAGCCCAATAAATGGGCAGTCTATTTTAATTTTTAATTTTCTTTGCGAAGAATAGTATTATTAACCCAATGACACCTCAGAAAGTATTCTTTCGGCAAACTTCCGCGAATTAGACGTTGAGGGATGAATGGGATAATTCATGCGACGTCATTAAAATAAATGTCTCGGCTGAAAAGTCCTACTTTTCTACTTTTGCGAACAATCGAAAGTCCGTCGCTTTTGTGACTTAGGACCTGTAATATCAGATAACGAATAATAATTGAGTCTAACCACACTGTGCGTAGGTTCATCGCGGTGGAATCCATTTCTCTCACCGTTCGTGAGAATATAACTGCACGCTCAGAATGTGGCACGGGCCTTAATACAGTTAAACATCGTCTGTGTGAGCCCATGGCACTGACTATGGGATAATCGCGAAGTAGGTAACAGTATGGAGGATACATCGTTTGCTGTTGTCGCATTAGAGATGCGCTAACCTCGATCGAGTGTGTCGAGGATGCACCGTGTGCTCAGCTTCACGCTCCTAACAAACCGTGATATAAGAATAAAACAGAATATATTGGGCTCTACAGTTTTGTGTTGTGAATCTGCACACGCCATTAATCCTTTCGAAGCTAAGCGCTATAATTTCATATATGAAAGACGCGAATTTTTTTTTATCTTTCACGTGCAATCCATGATTATTTTTTAAAATAAATAATAGACGTTTTTCCCGCTATAATCCAAAATCATAATAATCATTATTTTATAAAAACCTATTTTATACAAAAAATGTAGCTCTCATTCAATTCTAAAATCTTATATAAAAAGGTTATTTATCTTTCACTAGTAGCAAATTAGTATAAAAATATCTAGTGAATGCACTAATGTAATCAGTAGTCATATAAGGTGCGCATATATATGTCAAAACATTATCAGTAATTGAGTAAATTAGCTAATTATATACCATATTTGAATTATGTGTTCATAATGTTCATTCATTTATTAATAATCTCCATTTCATGGCTATCATGCCAAAAATGAACAACAACTGATTTATACACCGTCTGTTGAAGAATGCGAAATATACATAATCAAAATGTAATTTGTGCAAAAATAAGGTGCTGTGCAGTATGTTGTACTATTGCGCAATAAAGCAATATTACATCATGTAATCATGAAACATGTTACTGTTTTATTCGTCTCGCTTTAAGTATTTTGGTGTCAATAAATCTGGAACAAAATGAAATCTTTTCTTCAATGGCATATCTTACTGAAAGAACAGAAATAAGCAAAAATAATTTCAGATATATTTTCACATTATCCATATATTCATGCAATTTATATTCATTTGTTTATAGAACAATAATTGTGTATGATAAAAAAAGATGAAAAATTATTTGTGATATTATTATTATATTTTTATTATTATTATATTTTATTTAAATACAAAACATATCAATCTATCATCTATACAGAACACAATACGATGAGAATGATACAGCAAAATGCAAAGAAAGTAGAATATTTGTATCGATAATCTCATTCGCTCATTCTACGCAAAAAAATCGTACGGAAGGTCACAGGCTGTCCGTAACCTGGAACCAGTTTCTAGCATCCTCACGTTATGCCAGAGGTCAGCGAAATCACAGTGCCGGATACTCTGCCAATGCAGTCCATGGCACTTCCCTCTGGCCTCTTCTCAACACAAGTTTTGCCCTTCCTCCCGCGCAAGATACAAACCATGATGATATCGCACACTAATGTGACGCAAAAGACGCACACATAGTACTTCCAAGTACGTAACCGCTGCGGCGAAATTTAATGAACGAATCGCATGGCGGTTGAACAGCAATGTCTCGATCTCGAGACGCGAGTGGGTCTCTGTGTCAGGAAGGGTCACATGCTCTTGGCGCGCTACCATCATGAGAATTTTTACTTCGACCCCGTCCCACCGCGATAGCAGCTGTCTAGCGAGCTGAAAGAGAAAGAGGAGGATGCAAGGACGAGAGGGGTTCGCGCAAGATAGAAGAGGATTATACACTCATACAAGTGAGGTCGTGTCGTCACGTGCACCGCATATCCGTCCGTTTATACGAGAGAGATCCCCTTCGTGAAGGATAGCATCTAGGAAGATGACTCCTCGCTGGTATATATCTGCTCGGAGACTTCGTCCTGATGCCAGTTCTCTCTAGTCGAGGATCATCCAACTCGTGGATGCGCGCAACTATTCGTATCTCCAACTAGTCACTTCGAATTTCGAATCGCGTGATTCTCGCGTGGTTTCGAAGATACGAGGTGTCTGTGATTTAATCCTAAATTGTCCAGTCAAGCATTCGCGAGTTGCAAAGCCGAGTCCAGCATGTCGGCGATTAAGATTATATCGAAGTGCGTGCTGCTGTTGTTAATCTGCAGTGCAATTATTCACGCCGATGAAGACGGCGGATACCTTGAACGAGGATATCGTGCTCTTTATCGTGTCTATGAGGAGTGCGAGCATCGCAATATGGCTGTGTCGCCGTGTTTGAAGAAAAAAGCGATCGCTTTCTTCGAGAGACTCGGTCGTATACAGATTTTACCAATCGGTGACAATCTTGAGTTGGTTAAAGTCGCCTCCTCGACGGATGATAGCTCGAAAAATGCGGTTTCCGATTTGGAGAAGACTTTGGCTAGAACTAATGGAGGGGCCATGGACGAAATGCTCAACGATATTCTATTCGAGCGCGTAGCCGCGCTAATGAACAGTTTCAACGTGCAGATCAGCTTACCAAAGACTAGTTCCGGCGAATTAAAACGAAGTATCGAAGAGGGCCGTGGGAAAATGAAGAAGATGATGGGCATGATGATGATGGGAATGGCGATGAAACTCGCCGCGTTAGTTCCCATTGCTATGGGCGTGCTTTTCCTGCTGGCCGGCAAAGCTCTGATTATTAGTAAGATTGCTTTGGTTCTGTCACTGATTATCGGTTTGAAGAAGCTATTGAGTCAAAAACAGGGTCACGATCATGGCGGCTGGCAACAAGGCGGAGGAGGATGGGACAGAAGTTTGAAGGGAGTTGCACCTGCACTATCAATGACAGAAGCCGATCGCGAATACGCTCATACTTTGGCTTATAGCGCACGGCAAAAACATTAAACAATTCGCAGCAAAAAGAAGCAATGAAAATCTTCAGGTATTGGGAGAGTGCGACGCCTGTATCTAAAAAAAGCAGATAATGTGCGATTTCAGAGACAGTTCGAGACATCGAAATAGATTTGCTTACTTTTTGTCTTAAGACAAATTTTATCGTTCATAAGACATCGCATTTGCGTATTGCATGAATTGCAAAAAAAAGAGTATAAAGATGGAATATATCAATGTGCGTGCGTGCGTGCGTGCGTGCGTGCGTGCGTGCGTGCGTGATTGTTGGAATAGAAAGAAATGTGAAAGAAAATCTAAAAAATGCAAAAGTTTTAGAAAGTATTAAAAATAGGAAAGAAGATTCGAATGGACGAGCTGTCTTATTTGTGTAAATTTTTATAAGTCTGATCGCTTTTTGAATGATCATCGATATGATAATAATAGCATCGTATTCTTTTTTAAATTAACAGTTTTGTAAATGACATAGCTATTTAATACGATGATACAATAGAAATTATTTTATTATATACATTTGAAATTGTTTTATTACATACACTTGAAACGAAAAAGAAGCTAGCATGACTGTTGACAATTTTCTGTAAAACGAGAAAAAAGGCGTAAACCAGTAGTTGGAACGTAAATAACTATGCAAAAAAACGTAAACAAAAGAAGTTGTAACGACAATGTGTGCATTTCAACTGTAAATTGCCTCAATAAATACTTTAAATAACAACAAGAGAACAATCTTCACGCATGCAAATTTCTAACGATGCCGGTTTAAAGTTTTTGTCGACAATTGGAATACGATCAGCTTCGAGGTTGAGCGAAAAAATGACAGACTTCATTCTTTGATAGCCGAATTTGCAGTCGTTTCTCTGTACACTTGCGATATCTATATTTATTTAAACCGCATTAAGATAGACAAAATATATATATTTATTTTAGATTTATAAAATAACCTTAGAAAGAGTTTGGAATGTGTAGCTTACGACAAGTACTTATACGTATTTGTATCAATGTTTATGTTACTAAAATCGTGTGTTCAATAGATTAAGCGTGACTAAAACATTTGAGTATTAAAATGTAGTAAATAAGAAATACTAATTTCATCATTTGTCAACATTTATTATAATTATTAACTCATATAGATATTATACATTTTAAGAAAACATAACATTTATTTCGTAATGGTCGTAATATTATACACGTAATATTATACGGATCGTTTCGCGTAGCGTTTTTTACTTGTGGTCTCTAAGAGATAAAAAATAATTTGACTTAATGTGTTTATAAGTACACTTGATGCGACGCATTCTACGAGAATGTATGCGAAATGTATATGACTTCGAGAAGCGATTATAAATTCGACCTTAAGTGTTACTTTGTGCACACAGGCGTTCAATACTTTCTCAAAGATAACGGCGATTAGTTATATAAAAGTTTAATCTGATTGTAAATTATTACGCGAAATAAAGTCTTATGTCATTCTCACTTTTTAGTGTATTCTTAATGCGCTCTCTTCAAAGATCCTGTCTGATTTTGTTGTCAGTGTACTTTCAATCCAAGAACAGCAGCAAATAAAGCAAAGAAGAATCCCGCAAGTAGCGTCGTTGCCTTAAGAAGAATCAAACCTCCGAGTATCGTTGGTATCAGAGCAATAAATTTGAGTTTGTACGCCATCAGCAACGCTAACATAGTACGGCCAACCTTCCGTTTCTTACGCCGTGCTTCATCTGAAAATTATCATAAATAATTGATTAAAATCTTGAACATATTTTTGGTAATTTCATGTATATTACAAGATTACATAATTAGCACGCAAGTGGAATATAATATCGATTAATATAATTCATTAATATAATTATTGAAAATTTTTGATACATGAACAATTTGTTATTATCCTTAAATTAACTTGTTGATATATTAACTTATTAATATATTATTTGTTAATGTTTTAGTATAAAAATTATAAAACTTCAAAAATACCAAAATAAAAATATTGGACGTACTTCAACAATAAAAGCCATTATAGTATTAAAGAAAAATCATTATATAACGATATTATTAATCACTTCATCAAAACGACAACTTAAACATAATATTTACTACTTTCTTTTTTCAGTGTTTTATAGCTCTTATGAGATAAAAGCACTTTTGTCTATTAAAGGTCTAAACATTACAAGGCTGCTTTTGATTTACCTCGTTCCTCCATTTCAATCTTAGTATGTGCATTATAGATGTCTTGATCGATTGAACGGTGACTCTTGGCTATCTTATCTCTAGCGTTGTGACCATTGACTGAAGAAATAGAATTCTCGAAGGTGACATTATCATATGTGTACCTTAGGACCTTCTTACCAAAAGTGACGGTTCCCTCTTTTTCTTGCCATTTCTCTAACGCTGATCTCGAATGCTCAAGCGCGCGGCTGGCACAATTCAAAGTCAGCAGAATCACGACCAGATTAACTCTCGATAGCATCTTTCTTCGCGTTCATAAAGAACGGACTCTTGCCGGAAATTCACTGGTAGTATCTGTACGATTTTGCCTCCTATTTCACTCTTTTGTCTATCTCACCCTATTTCATTGTCAAAATGTCATTGCGCACTGATGATTTTCCCCGATCACGGAGTACCCGAATGTTTTTTCGAATTGTGAAAACATCTGAATAGATGATAGGGCAAACACTCTTTTTTTTAGGAACGACGACAAATCACAAAAGATGAGCACTATGGCCGTCATATGCCTTTTCCGGTATTCGTGCCCACCTTTTATTATGCTCGTTCTGTTTTATATGCGGGATTTTAGAATCGTTGAGACCTATGGGAACGACATGTATAAAGTCAACTGGACAGTGTAGGAAGAAGGAACGAACGGTGCAACGAGTAACCGCGAACTAACCGATTTGCCGTTGATCCACCGCTCGACGACAAACTGACCGGACGCCGCGGATACCACGCCGGGCACGCTTCAGTTGCCGGGAAAATCGGCAGTCCGTGTAAAATGAGCTCCAACCGGCGAGTCAGCGATATATACGCTCGCGGTAAACACTATGATCCAAATTGTCAGTACCGATATATGTCACGTTATATCGCAGAAACGGTATATACGACGCATGAACACAGTAGTTGTAGATAAGAAGGTTCTGCGGGTGTTCTTGTCGCGCAAGAGAAAGGGAGTGGAGGCCGTTGTGCGAATGAGCGCGTTATAACGCCCCTATAGGAGCGGAAATGGTCTTGCAGAACGACGCGGCGATGTCGTTTTGCGATGAACGTGCGATTCTTTTTCAGTTACGCCACGCAGATATCCGGGCCGAAGAGAACACGATGAATAGTTTTCATGTTGGAAACGCTTCGTGTCCGCGTTGTCGTGTAAAATCGCAGTGATTTGATCTACCTCAAATGTTTCCATCTCGAGGAAAGTCAACTTATAAATGTTTGATCTAATTTTCGAATCTCTCTGATCAAATGCTCTCAATGGTTTTTTATTCTCTTATGCTATATACTTCAAAGTATATATATAGTATGTTATATGATAATTTTCTCGTGATTGTGATTATTTGCATAAATGTCAAATATTAAAAAAAATAATTAGCGTTTGTTTTATTTAAGAACTTATTTTAAAATTAACTGAAGGAAACAAATTTATTTGACATGTGTTTACTAGATAATAGATTCCATTTATATATATATAAGTTATAATCGTTATATTTATTTTAGTTCCATATATTTGTGAAATAATATTCGGTAGATATTCGGAAAAGTTATGTTACTGTTTCACTTCATTTATTTTTTAATTCTGCTACTTTTAGATTATCGTTTGTTTTCTTTGTCAGAGCATCATCATTCTATACTCATAATAAAGCATTGCAAACTGCACTACATTTTACAATCTGCTACATATTTATATGAATTATTTCCGCTTAAGTGCACAAGAATATTACACATTGCTGTAATCAACGATGTAAATGAGCATCTTACTCGCAGAATAAGAAATTAGAAATTTGTGTGTATAAGCGTAGAAATCTACGTGAAAAGATTCACCGATCGGAGTTATTAATTTTGACGAAATGTTTTTTTTTTAGTTACGCCCAGCAGACATGCGGGTTGCTAATAACTCATGGCAGAAAGGAACTTTAAATGATCCTTGCCTGATAATATTTTTTTCTTGTTACGTTTAATGTACCAATTTGCGTATGTAGGTATTTGGGTCTGAAAATATTTACAGACATTCTTGAAGTTACTTTCCATTTGTCTTAAGATAAATATGATAAAAATATTGCAATATTTTAACATAATAAAAACATCTATTGCTTAACTGGTTTAATAAATTCTATTGCTTTTCTGTACTTCTTCAATGACAAACAGAGAAAGAAACAGAAATATTTATTTATAAAGTTACACAACATTGAGATTTAAATAAAACGGAGATTATGTTATGCGTTATGCGTTATTATCAAATAAGAAAGTAATATGATAAAATATTCGAAATTGACATTAGAATTTACATAGTAAATTTGAATTTATATTACTTACTTACTTACAGAATAAAGACATTAATTATAGAATAAAGATAGACATTAATGTGTTTAATACTTAAATTGCGGAAAAGTGTGATGAAATTATAACAACTTTGTATAATTAAGACGGAGCATTCGAAACTTTGGATGCTCACGCATGAGACAAAGTAATATGTATATTATATACAGTACGTTTCCATTTTATTGAATAGTTAATTTAGCTTGATTATTTCGAGCAATCTGTTTTTATTTACTCTAAAAATCACATACACATCAAACAAACTGATATTTAATTGATACTTGAGTGTCATTATCACATATGTACTCTCTCCGTAACTTTCTTCATTCTCGGATATTACATCAAACCAGTTTCGAGAGTAATAAAGCTGTATACTTACTATTGCAGGAAATGCATGCACTGATTATCGCATTGATATCAAAATCGTCTTTTTACGTCGTTTCTAATTCTCATCGCTAATAAAAGATTTTGTCCGTGCATTATAATGTTTATCGCTATTGAAATCATCAGACTGGCTGAAGATAGATTGTAGTAGCGCATTAGTCGAATCTGTCATGTATGAAGCCCACATATCGGTACAGTAGTTTTATTCATATACCTAAGTATATCATTTTAGATTCTTGAAAAGAAGAAATAAAGAATAGTTGATTATTTTTTTTTTATGAATTTAATCCTAAATAAAGCCGAATAAAGCGGACATCAAAAGATGAAATAAAGAAAACAATATTGGTCCACTTATTGATTTTGAGTTACGCATGTTTAGATCATTATTGTTATACTACGGTTACTTTTTTATATGTATTTATCACAGACTATGTGATTCTTATAATAATCATTGTTAAATTTTGTGATTAATAAAGTAGAATAATATATATAATGTTTATATATTATGATTAATATTATATGCTTACATATACTTATAATTATTATGAATATTCGAAAAATGTTTAGTCAATTAATAATTGTTACATTCTTGAGATATTAAAAATCGAAATTATAATAAATAAATAATAGCATTATAATGTTTATTATGCAAAATAAAAGTATTATAATAAAATATTATTGTAATTTATCAATAATTTATAGAAATGATTTCGATAATGTGGATGTAACATTCGTATTTAAATTAAAACATTACGCTTTTCTGACGTTTATCTATCGTACTCAAGCGTATAACATTATTTTCTTGTAATGTTAATAGAACATATTTCACTCGACGATGAACATGTTAAATATAGATCTTTTTTTGCAGTTTTTATTTATTAATTGAAAGGTTGATTTCTGAAGACAAATACACTTTTTTGTGATTAATATTCTTTTTTGTAATTAATACTCAGTTTTATACACCGCACATATAATAGAGATATCATTTATTAACAGGGGAAAAGATGATACTGTCATACCATTTTGTTTTTGGTTTATTATTCTTAAATAAAAACTAACAATAAAACTTTAGAAATATATTAAATATAAACTAAAAAATGTTTTTTTTTCAGTTTAATATAATAATTTTTTATAATATTGCTCTAAATTTTGTGATAACTTTTGTAATTAACTTTTTTATAAGATAAACAAAAATGAGCGTTTGACAAAATGAATCCCCAAAACATAGTAGGTAGTAATATCACATATTCCTATTCTTTTTTTTACAAAGAAGTTTATACAAAATATCTACAAATTTAATATATATGAGGATTAATGTATATGAGAATCTTTTCATTTTAATGTAAAACATTTTTTGTTGATTTATACGCATATTTTATGCTGTTCTATAAGCTGTCTTGACACATAGCAAGACGATATATAATATAAAGAATAAGTTATAATAGGACAGCATATAAAGATTATTTTATGATTTATTTTAATATTATAAGTTGTTATTTCTTTAATCATTTAAATAAATCATGTTTTTATCAATATTAATAAAATACAATGTTTAATTTTCAAGAAATAAGAAGATGTTACTTTAGAAGACCTATATTAGTGATTTTCCTCTACAATTTGTCAAAATTTTTTAATATTAATTTATTATTAACATTATTATTAACATTATTAATAACATTATTATTAACATTATATTAATACCATTTTAGCTTCATTATAGTATAGTATAGCACATTATTGATAAAATTTTATTATACAAAAATACTTATTTATACAAAAATAAAAGACTTTAATTTAATTAGATACTGATTATTATTGTTACAATAATCAGAATTGCGATTGATCATTTTTAATTATAGATTCGTTTTTGGAATAAAACAACTTAATTTGCATTACTTCTGGTTTACTTTTCGCAGTATAAACAAGCCACAGGCAGCTGGAGCTCATCTTCGTGCTATAATTATTCGAGTGTAAAACGAACTCAATTGATAATAGATATCATATATTCTCATAACAAAGGACAGTAACGGTGAGGACATTTAACGGAGAGAATGATCTACTTACCTCGGTCGAAATATGCTGGAGAAGATCTTTCGTTCTTAAGAGTGAACAGCGTCCAATAATCGAGATAGACTAACTCGGGAGGTACGGGAATGAACAATGGATCCTCCGTCATGCATCAGTATCATGTTAGATGAGTAGTCTCCTCCTCTGAGCTTTTCGCGGTCCCACTATATAAACTAATGGCCCGGTCTAGCATGAATGTCAGTTAACATATTATTGGCGAAGAAGTTGGTCGCGATTGCAAGATAAGCGGAGTTTTCGAGAAAACGTGATTACAGAGTGTGTTATAAAAAAATATAAAAATATAAAAAAAAAGAAACCTAGATGCTGAAAAGATGTTATTGCTGTATTTGCTACTTTTTCTATCTGTGTTCGTCGCAGCACAGGAATCGCAATCAATGAAGACACTGGACCGAGAGATGTTGCGGAACGACTCTAGAAACTATTTAAACTTGAAAGTTTTTGGTGAAAGTTTTTTAAATACCGTTGATACATTTCTTCCAGTTTCAAAATCGTGGGATAATATAGAAGGTATTGACAATAATATTTATTCGTGGCTAAATGTAAAAACAATTCTATCCATTTTTAAGTTTTGCATGTTTGATGTTTGATAAAAGGAAGAGTTTGAATTTTTATTTGATTTTCTTATTAAATAGTAAAACAGTTTGTACAGAATAAACAAATAATTATTACTCTTCAATCAAACTCTTAATAATATTTTGGATTTTAACAAAGAATTATTTTAATTGTTTTTATAAAGTTTAAATATTTTAATGTATAATCTTTATATTATATATATATATATATATATATATATATATATGTATAAAAAGTATTATGCTAAATTAGCATACGAAAAAAATATTATATAGTATACACAAACAAAATATATACTTTAGAAAAAAAGCATTATATCTGTACAACTATTAAAACATTAATAAATATTTATATTTATATTTACATTTACAAAACATTTATAAACTATTAAATTATAATTTAGTTTAGTGATTTATAATTACGTTTATAATTTTAAATTTTTATGTTAAATAAAAAATGAATTACTGCTAAATTTATGGCTATTTATAATGACATCTTTATGCAATTTAAAATGAAAGCATTACGCAAAAGTTTTAACTGCACTTTAGTATAAATTATTAACATTTTTTTAAAATAAAAATCATAAACTTTTTACAACAAATTGTAATATATTTGAATAGAGAGGATACTGAGAGAGACAATTGTGGAATAACGAGATAACAAATCTAGTGCAATATTTCAAATTTAATATTTAAAAAATTGAATAATTTGCTGTAAAATAGAATTATGAAATCGCGTATTAATCAAATGCTGTTAAAAGAGCGTGTAATTGCACATGTTGTCCATTATACTTCTGGGTTTGCGGGCGCGCAGAGCTTTATAGTACAAAAACATAAGTGCTTTCTACTCTAGTTCATCCTTATTAACTTCCGTGACGATCGTACTTAATAAGGAAAATATACTCGATGAAGCTCGATAAACACATCCTGGTTTTCGAAGGAGCAATATACTTTTATAATATAACCTTTTAAATCAGCATGTGTAATGATTAGTAGAACGTTGCGGGCAATGTAGTATAGGATAAATTGAGAGAGGATATAAACAATATATTATGTTTAATTTTTATTAACCGTGTTTTTTCATAAAATATACATATAAGATATTTGCAAATTTAAAGCGTGTAACACAATTACATATTTTTTATTACGTCTATTCGTATTTATTAAGTATCTTTTTTTATTAATTACAGGGCGTAAAGATAAGAAATTCAAAAAACTGAATAACTATGTTCTACCTTTGCTCATTGGATTTTTGCTGATAAAATCGATTCTATTGCCCATCACGTTAAAGACATTGGCTATTCTAAGTGGAAAAGCTGTTGTGCTGAGTTTGATGAGTTTGATCCTAGCAGCCATAATTGGATTAAAAAAGATTGCCCAGAAGGAGAGCAGCTACGAATTCAACAAGCACAGGCGACAGAATGCACATGGTTTCGTTGATGACGTGCAAGAATTTGAATCTTATCGATTTTATAAAGAACGACATAGGAAGAAGTGAAATGAATTATTAACAGATAATGATAAACATTTTTTTCTTAGTTCCTTGATTATTTTTTTATCCTTATAGTAATGCTTGTAGAAAAATACCAATTTTACTTTAATTTCAAATAACTCTGAAAAAAATTGATATTATATATAAAATTAAAATTAAGATGTATTTATTTATAATCTTATTATATAATTAATTTCTTATTTGTTTTATTTATTTGTTTATTTTTTCAGCGTCTATCTATAATAAAAAACATTGTAAATAATAAATTCAAAAAAATCATAATTCACGAACCGTTGTCGTATATATATATATATATATATATATATATATATAATACTGTAAGAGTTTCTTACTCGAATTAACATTAATAAAGAATTTTATTTTAAAGATGCGTTAATTATTTGCATTAATTGCGTTAAATACCATAATTGACTGTTGATACAATAGTGAAAGTTGTCAAAAATTACAAAATTTGCAGACGAAAACATACAATTGTTAAAATACATATTTATAATTAATATCCTATCTTCTGATAACACCTCTACGTCTCTTTTACTATTGCAATGTTTTACTATTGCTAACAAAATCCTTTTAGAAGATGAGTAATCTCAATATATCTTATACTCATTTCACTGGCGTGATGTAAGAAAGAGAGAAAGTATCTTGATTCCGTGAGAAACTAGCTTGTATATCCGTTTCTCTCTTTGTAACTGTCGAAGTTAAATTATTCAGTTATGTAAATAAATATGTAAATAAAAATATTTCTAACAAAAATTTCTTGAGCGTTATAATTACATGCTTATAATTCTATAACAATATGCTTATATAATTCAGTGTAATTAAAATATAAATTATGAGAAAAAATAATGTAACTACTACAAAAAGAACATTATTAAATGTAATATTTTTTTGATAATTCAAAATAAGAAATATTAACAATCAATTGTACAATAAAATTATACAATAAAAAATTGAAAAAAATCAAAGAAGCGTTATTCACATGAAGAATGAAACGAAAAAAATTAAGATAAGGCAGGAATCGATTCAAATGTAAGTCATCGACCTTTGATTCTCTTTCTGCATTCTTATGCAGTTAGAAACGTTCTTAAAGGGCTTTTATGCTCTGCTTTAATTATATTATTTTTATAACATAAATATAAAGTTTCACATGCATATGCATATGTCAATATTGCATGTAATTATTGGCAATTGTTTGTGTTAGGTATGATCACCAATGTATCAATTAGTAATTTTTTATATTGTACGAATAAATAGAATTATTAGGACTCTTTATTTTTTAAAAGAAAAACGTATTTTTAATTAAATTCGTCATAGATAAAAATTTTATCATACAAATTCCTCTGAAATATTATATTTGTAGAAGAAAATAATTGATTCGTAACCCAGAAAATTAATCACAAAATTGTCTTTGTTCCTTACAGGTCGGATACCATTAAACGAAGATGACGAAGTCCGTTCCGTACCTGTTAAATATTTAAACAGATTTGTGTGGAGCACAATGGAATACCTCTTGTGAATAAGTTATCTGTTACCTTTCCAAGCGTTGTCTAAAAGACGTTGATAATATCTTTATTATTTATTATTTCGTTATATTACATCAATTTCTCTCATGTATAATCCGTTATCTTTTTAAATATAGGATTAATAAAATCAATAGATAATGTGTGTTAAAGAAGTCGTTAAGGAAGAGTATGTGCGATCTCTCATAAATCAACTATTTATTCTCTATTTTACGAAGCGAAAGTCTATCCTATGTTATACGTGCGTAATAATTTTGAGAATATGACAATACATTCTTTATGTATTTTAATACGTTTTAAAAAATAATGAATATTTTTACAAATGGAAATTCTTATGGACCAGAACTAAGCAATTGTAATAAAGTTGAAAAAAATAAAGCAAACCCGTAATAATAATTTATTATACATACGCTTGAATATTGCTCACAAAGTGTCAAGTTATTTGAGAATAAGACATTAGTCATAATATCTCTCATTTTTTTACAATACCATACAACAATTTTATTTTACAATGCTTGACGTTAATATACTAAAATAATCAGATAAACATAAAAGTAGTAAAAGAAAAATAAAAAATTTTATTAGTTCAAATTATCAGAAAACTTGTTGGAGATGTACTCTGTTCATGTATTACCGACAAATGCGTGTGGCTGGGTCAAGGTAAGCAACTTGATGCATGTGGTTATAGGAAACTGCATCGGTTCACAAAAGAAGCTAAAACTCTAAACTCTAAACTCTAATGCTTGGATTGCTTAAAAAAATATTTAAAATTAAACTGACACGTCATAAAATCAACAATAACCGCAATAATTTCAAATAAATATAATAAGTTATTTAAAAAATTTTTGTTTATATTTAATATTTATAAATATTTTTAATTTTAGTTAATATAATTTAAAATTATATATTACACAAAAAATATGTGTGCGCCTGTTTTACTTACAATTCAAAAGAAAATTACTATTAGGAATTATCCACATTTAGTGTTACCTAAATGCATACGCACACGCTACTCGTAAGAAAAGAGTATATTTGCGACCGCGAAGCATGTGCAGCCATGAATAGCGACGAAGTGTGAAATGTACGTCTGTCATCATCGTTATTGTCGGTTTTCTAAACAATCTGTTGCTCATGAAGAATAAAAAGAAAGTGCCACATGTCAAAATGTCATTAATCTTACAGACGAAAAAAGAAATTGTATTTTAAGAAATAAAAATCTACATCAGTGTAAAGTATTCATTTTTAAAAACTCTTTTTTACATTATAAGATATGTCCAAAAATTAATCAAAATATTGTCGCCAGAAACATTAGAACCTTCCTCAGATATAATGACTTCAAAGATCCTTCCCTTACATAAAAATAATTCCTAAATCTATAATAATTGCTTTTACTACTAACCCAAATTCTGAGATAAACGTAAACTTTTCTCGGTGATAGGAAGAGCGACTTCTAGGTCCGCCCAAGTGATGACGTATCTCTCTACGAAGCAGTCGTTCGTTTGTTTAAAAATTATCGAAGAAAGTTTTCTGGGGAGGTGGCTGCTGGCATCTGCCTGCAATGATGAGTCGTTTGTCTCATCTTTCTTGTCGTCATACACGTCATTGTCTAGAGTGGGGATACCGAGGAGAGTCCTACATGGTCCACACCTATAAAGATTCAAGCGCCGCAGGGCCAAGTCACACTTTGTTCCGAAAATTTTCCGGAGAGTAGTTTGCTCCGTCTTCAGCTACTGCTCTCGGTATTCCATTCCGCGACGACTTGACGAGTGATTAGACGAGGAAGATGAGCAAATTATTGGCATTGATACTTCTTGCTGCGTATACTGCAGCAGGACCTACAAACATGCAGCCTTCTCAGAATTTGAATTGTTTGGAGCACGACGATGCACTCTTTAGCTGCATCTTTGTGAAGACCGTCGGTACTCTTAATAAAGCGGCTCGATCAAACGATATTGAGATCGCCGACGGCGTAACTTTCGTACGAGACACTCCGAGTAAGTTTATATATTTATTACAAATATATTATTCTTAAATTTTAACTATATCAATGCTGTATAATGTTAACTTTAAATAAAGATATTTCATCAATGTAAAATTATTAGTATACTATAAAATATAACAAGTATTTTATATATTATTGTGAATTAATATAATACAAAATACAAAAAATATTAAAGAATGTGTTATAGTTTTAAAGAGAAATTATTTATAACTATTTCTAAACATACTTGAGTAAATTATATGCTTGTTCACGAAAACAAGTACGCAATAGTGTACAATGTGTATTTTTCATCAATTTTTGTGGAATACTTTGAAAAGAATAATAATTATCAATTGTATCAATTGATGATCATTCTGCTTGCCGATTTCTTGCTTGTTACAAAAAACTGATTGTTATAGTGGAGCGCATTGGCAAAAGTTTAGAAATGAATGAAGTGGAAATCATGAATGAACTACCACGCGAGAGTTCCGACAGAATGATAAAACTTTTCAACATGCTGTATGATTCGGCCGTCTCTTTTATGAAGAGTCATAGTTTGAAACTCAGCATGCCCGAAGGTTCAATGTCTCGCGCCCTAATTGAAGGTAAGTTTTATTTCTTTTCATTAAGTATTTCAGTTACGCAATCGTTCACTTTTCCTTGATTATGTCTATTCGATTAATGTTACGAATTCGCGACGTCATGAGTATAAACGAATAAACGTCTCGGCATGCCTTTCACCTTCGTGATATCTATATATACGACCTGTTCCGGATAAACTCGTTCCTCAAGAAAAAATGATTCGCTTTCCTTCTCAAATGTATTTTAAAAGTTTCAACAAATCGCAATTGTATTATTAGAATAAAAATTTAATATTCCCATTAATAATGCTTTTTCAAATGTATCTAATTATTCAACTTTTGTGTCTTCCAAAACATATATAAATATTTAATATTAACTTAAATATTTTTTATATATCAAAAAGTTAAAAGTTAAAAGTTAATATAGAAAATCAAAAGATTCTAGAAAATATATAAGATGAATCTTGTATCGATATCTTTATATTTACTAAAAGTTTTACGTCCTTGCATTTAAATAATTGAAAGTTTTAAATTCTCATATTGTTGCTGTATTTTTTGCGTCAATTTTATGATCTCATGATATAATACCAATTACATTAATTTTTTATCAATTACATTTTTTTCTCATAATTAGGACGTGCCAAAATCAAGAAAATAGTTCTGCCGCTGATTGCCGCAGCGGGTTTCAAGATCTTCGCATTGATACCGATCTTGCTTGGTGGTTTAAGTCTACTAGCTTTGAAAGCATTAGTCTTCGGTAAAATCGCCTTGCTTGTTGCCGGCATCATGGCATTCCAGAAGCTATTTGGCGGTAGCAGTGTGAGTAATTTATTTAGTAAAAATCCCATGCCTGTTTGGTATGACAACGGTGCCGCTGGAAATTGGGCGACTGGTGGATCTTCAGGATTACAGCAAGGGTACAGAAGCTTCGACAGGACTGACACGAAAGTCGATGCCCACGATTTGGCATATTCCGCGCACGCACCTGGTACCGTCGGTACCAGTTAATTTTACTCTTTTGTTATCTGCCATGGAAAGACTTGGAAATATCCGAAAGCCATATCTCGCGGTGCCAAAAAAATCTCTTCGAAGCCATTGGACCCACCTACGACTGCTAGATCATAATATTTATATGTTTACATCGCATATAATTTATTAACTATAAATAAATTATTGATTAATCGTATGTATTAAATAATTAAATTGTTTGTACTTAATAAAGTATTTATATCCCAGAGAAATATTTATAGAAAACTTTTTTTTTTGCGCTTTTACGAAACATAAATCAGAATTAAATTTCTAATTTGGAGAAATTATCGTCACAGCAAGATTCGATGCGATAGTATAGAAAATCTCCTACGTGATTAGTTTTTGCAAGCGCAAAATATTGATAGCTTTCGGCGGGCAATTGTAGCCGGCCAAGCTCATATCCAATTCTAATCGTATATGAGCATACCTACAAGTCATTTGTACTCCCACTTCTGTTTTCTTCGGTCTTTCTTTTGCCTTGACCGCCACTCCTGTCGTTTGTTCCATTTCTTTTGTTCAAGCGGTTTCCGACTGCATGATTTGGGACACAAGTTTTACATACCATACCGTGTCACTAAGAGACACGGAAATCTAATTTTCACCAAACTATGTACGAAAGCATTGATGATGTATGCTGATCGTAAACATAGGAGATGATAATTGCTTAGAGCCAACTATTGCAGACCATTGTATGCAAATAACCCATTAGATACATGCAAATAAATTAGAAATTTCTTAAATAAAATTGATTTCTTTTCTGAAATAAATTTATACAATGAATAATGTGTGCTAAGAAAAGAGTAATTGAACAATAAAATGTAATATTTTCGAAATATTTTATTTAATTTTATTTAATTACAAAAAACTTTGTAATTATTACTTTTATATAAAATTTTATAATTATTTAATTTTTTAGTAATAAAAAACTTTTGAAAAAACTGAAAAGTTTAAGAAATTTCTTAGGTTTGATAGTAAAATTCCGAAAGTAAAAGGAAATTTGCTTGTTTCGACGTCACGATTCTTGTGCATTGCATGTTCAAATTAGCTCTTCAGAGAGTCGGCAGAATTAAAATTCTTGACACTTCTGCCCTTGCACGTTGCTTGCCAAATGGTTCAGTATAACCCCACCACTAGTCGATTGTGGTTCATATAAAAGAAAAATGGCTCCGAGGGCAAACAGTCAAAAAGGCTTCTTCGAAGTCACGCTATATAATACTTCGTAAGAATGAAGATCAAAGTAATCATCCTCTTAGCGTTGCAACTGCTGACGTTGGTGATAGCTGATTCAAGCCAGGAAGATGAAAACAGTTTGGAGCATCTAGAAAAGAAACTCACGAGAGCAATGGACGAAATCAATAGAAAGGACATTATCGGCATTTATGGCGATATGGTAACCCTGGAAAAGGTTGCAGAAAATAGGGAACCATCGGAAGAGAGCTCGGATCCGCTCGTGAACAGAATCGAAAAATTCCTGAGAACTCGAAAAATACAAATTAATCTTCCTAATGATGCTTCAACCGCTGGTTTGTTCGGACGCGCTCTTGGTCAGAGAAACATCAACATAGAATTCAGAAGCTTAACACGTGGAACATCTGAAGGTAAACGATGCATACATATTACAAAAAATTATCATAAATTAAATTTAAAAAAAAAAAATGAATTGTTTTGTATTTAATGAATAGAACAATGCTGTCAAATTTGTAATTTAAAGATAACTGGAGCATTTACCTTTTTTGTGAATTTGTGTAACAAGATTGTGATTAAAATAATTTAAAGAAATCTGTTAGTAATGACACTATCACAACTGAGATATTTATCTCCAATAAAATCTATACAGATTGCATTTGTAAAACAGTTTCACTGAATTTAAAAAGCAATAATTTTTTCTTAGGATATGAAAATACTATTACAATTTTCACTATAAAATATTATAATAAATATCTGCTTGCAATGATTATTATGTTTCTATACTTCAAAAAATATTTTATAATACTTTCAAAGATACTTTTGAATAAGCACCCGTAAACAGTATTTTCTCATACATTAAGTCTATAAGATTAAGTCTATATTAATTTTACTTAATATTACATGAACGCATTCTTCAATATTGCATTCTTTCAATATAAATATAAATATGTGTTAAATACTGTCCTCTTTAATGTCTATTTGCTAAATACATTTATATACTTGTTATACCTAATTGATTTGTAGCTCGATCTTATGCTTCATCTTTTTTATGCGTGTTAAATTTGTACTTTCCTTTTACAAGAATTTTTACAATTAAGTTTTTGATAATAACATTAAGTTTGAAATTCTTGTTAGACTCTCGTTAGATTTATGTTAAATATTTAGATCTAACACATCTTTCTCGTTCTTCTCTAACGTTCCGATCTGGTATGAATACATCATTCAGTGAACGCAAATTTATAGTGCCTCACCTTTCTAAAGTTTCACCAATAGGATTTAAGTAGCTCGCGAATCTCGAGATTCATTGGTTGAAAAGTGTAACTTGTATCTTTCTTTTCAATTCGATCGTGGCCGAAATATGCATCCTTCATATATATCTCTCTCTAGTGCCTATGTAATTCACCGTTTCTCTTATATAAATATTTTCACTCACGTATTTACAATGCGTAAAACATTTTTTCACGCAATTCTGAAAATATGATAAATATGAATACGCATAGTAGACGTTTATCGATTGCTACTGAGAAAAAAAGGTGAGAGCGACCGAAATGAAGGATTTGTACGTAGAAAGCTACAATGACGCGTTCCACTTTTATCATATTCGCGAAAATAAATATCGTAGTGGGAGAGAATCGAAGTGGATTACCGTTTGGTACACCTGGTGGGGAATTCCGGGTTTCTGGGACGACTACTCCGAGAAGATGTCTAAGAAGGACCTTGAACGAGAGTGTCGAATGTCGAAGAAAGTAGACTGGATGATAAACGTCCGTTATAGTCTTTTAGAAATCCTCGATCATCCGAGTATGATTATTGATATCATCTTTGTGTGTGTATTAATTGTGTCCTACATTCCTTATAGTTAATGCAAATCTCTAACCAATATATGATTCGATATTACAAACTTTATACATATATAATACGATTTGCACTATAATTTGATGGTTGAACAGTATTTTTTCAACAGTATATTTTCTTTTGTTATAATTGTTAAGAACTAGATATACACATATACATCAATTAAAAATTTTAAGGAATAATATCAATACTTACAAGATATTGTATATGTTGCTTACAGCGCGCACAAAACTGAAGAGGATGATCATGCCAATTTTGATCCTGCTGGGTCTAAAAACAATAATCGTTTTGCCTATCGTAATTAGCATGATTGCTCTGATAGGTATGAAGGGTTTAGGCGCAGGTCTTATATCGCTTTTAATTTCCGGCGCGATAGCTTTGAAAGCTCTTATTACACCACCGCCGCTGCCGCCAAGAGTCTCCTACGGAATTATAAGGCCACACGAAATTCATCACGATCACTGGCACAGGTCAGAAGAAGAGGTCAATCAACCATACAAAGGCTGGGCACCAGAATACAATGGCGAACATTATCCATACCATGACATTCCATAAAATACAATGTTCTCCTTGCCATTTACATCCGTTTATTTATTTATTTATTGCGCATCTTGCATATGTTTATAAAATAAAATAAATCATCTTTTTATAAAATTTTGTCTTGATCATTGTGAGATATTAGCAAATTATTAGAGACGTTGTATTACCGTGACATCGACAGACTATCAAAAACGTCATATCATTGCGACATTGGTAAATTGCTAAGCTCAGATATGTCGTATCTTATTAAGGCTCGACCTAAATACGTACGTGTTATCCGACATTGATAATAAGGATTATTTACGGCAAGGATTTTACAATTTGTAAATAATTAAATAAATTTAAAAAGAGCTATATATAATACATATCATATAAATATATAGCCGTAAACGGGTTACTTAGTCGGTTAAACGAGAAGGCCAATGACCTAGATGGAGGTTCATGGACAAAGGGAAGATAGAATGATATTGCGCCGGTGGGAGAAACGGAGAAAGATCGGATCAAGGTGGGGAACTAGGAAGAGGAAGGAAACGAGGTTACTGTGTCGGGAGCAAGGTAGGAAAGCGGATTGTGGCTGCGATTGGTACCGAGTTCCCCTCGATGCTTCGCACGTATCAAGGTCAGTGTGTCAATGCCTCCACGTGGTTCCCCACTTCTACCGACAGATACGACTATGCCTCCGTGGTAGGGATTGAAATAACGGCATCGGTTGTGATTAGTCAAGTCGCTTGAAAGGAATGGAAGAATGAATACGGGTATATATAGACTCTTTAAGAGGCCAGCACCGTCGAGAAGTGACGAACATGATGAGGAAGCGCAAGCTCTGATCGACTAACACTCAGCGGCATTCCTCCTTTAATAATAAATTTATAAGAGCGCAGACATTGCAAGTAGTAAACATTTTTCACGCATCATTCTATGTCCATTCTATTTTTATAAAATATTAGCAGTTTTATTATTATTCAATTAACTTAAATTCGTTTATATTATTGAATGATTTCTTTATCATAATAATAACTAAAGTTTACAATAAAAGTTATCAGTAAATTTGAGATATTGTATAAATCTTTCTTATATAATAATAAAAGAATTATAAATATTTTACTGTATAAGACATGAGTCGTTAAATTGCAAATGTAGATTTTTATAAAACTTTATTTTTAATATTCTTTTTCAATGATTTTCTATAAGAATATAATTTCGCATATGTGAAATGAGACTAGAATTTTTATTAAAAATTTTTTGAATAATTATATGTCCTTTTAAAAATAAAATATTTTTATATTTCAATATTTTCTTTTATTGATAATATATATATTTTTATTTTTTTAATGAATATACATATATCATGTAAAACTTGGTGTTTTTCTATATAATGTTTTTCTATATAATTATAAATTTAATATATTAATTAATTAATTTATACATATATTTAAAAAAAACAAAATGTTGAAAGAATTTATTTGCAAATGTACCGAGAGTTTAATATGATATATATAATATATAGTAGTGTATAATATTATTATAATATATTATTCTCTTATAAAAATTATTTATGTGTGGATATATATTTATAAATGTTATATGATGTATAAGCATTCTATATATATTAAATTTATGTGCTAATGGAAGCATTTATTTTTTATTTTAGTTGGGAAAATAGATCCAATAATTTTTTATGGATTTCTTTGATTCAAAACTATCATTGCGGCAATAAATTATTTTGCACTGGGCCAGCAACGATCAGTTTGTTTGAAATGTAACTCACTGAGAAAATTGCAACGTAATATGGTGTATAGCTTTAGACTAGTCTATTCTTATAAATCCCTCCTCGAGAAAAATTTCGCAGTAACGTTCACTTCAAACTGTCGCGCCGCGTAAAAATTGTGAAAGTATAAATCCAAGCAATGCATTTTGAGTACATAACGGATATATGTTCTCAAATTAACGAGGTCTATGCAACCACTCGAGCAACACCTAGTGTATTAGATGCGGTAATTCTACCTTTCTTCTTTTCTTCTTGTTTCACACCTCGACGCATAAATTATATATGCACTACATGCGCGTATTAGTATCATACGCTTTCTTAAAATAAATTCACACACACACACACACACACACACACACACACACACACACACACACACACACACACACACACACAAATTAATATGAATAATATGTATACAAATAAGAAATTGTGTTTAGCTGGGTATATTTTAAGCGGCTATAGATAATGCAGATATATAATATCTTTATCTTACACATTCATTGAATTCATTTCTATTCAATATATTTTTTCTTGCTATATTAATTAATATTAATATCATGATTTAATTTAATTTATCGTGATTAGATATATTTAATATAGCGAACTACTTACTGTAATATTTATAAAAATTTTATTTATTTATAAAATATAAAATTTTATTTAAAGTAAAAATAAACATAATAACACTTTTATTTTTGTAAAAATATAAAAATATAGAGAAATCTAGGAAATGATTAATCAGATTTTTTCGTTAAAACATTAGAATCTTAAGTTTTCTACAACAAAAGAGCGGTAATATTCAACCATTTATGGAAATATAATAATGATTTGTATGCCTATGCGTATGCCAAATGAGGGAAGGATAACAATTGTTTTCTTGGAAACAAACAGATGGTCCGTAAAAATTTTGCAATTTACCATTTATTAACAGGCAACATGATAAACAATGTTTCAAATGGGCTCGGTAATTTCTAGCTTTCGAAGACAATCAATTTCTCTATGTTACGTATATTTTTCTAAATTCCTAAAAATATTATTGTGCTGACATTCCAACAATTTCAGTGCGTATGAGAACACAATTTACCGCGGTAATTGTCAGGAAGCAATTATTGACACATTTTCTGATTCAGCGTGAACATTTTCTGAATTGTCGCAAATTATTGAGTGAATGCAAGCAAATTTTTTAAAACAACTCTCTCAATTTTGACTAAAAATGGGGTAACTATGAAATGGCATTACAGAACTTACTATCACAGTCTTAAATATGAATTCACCTGCCATGACGTTATATTTGCATTTGTGCAATATATGCTATCTCTTATTCTCGGAGCACTCTATGCTTAAAAAAATTTTGTATTTTTCCTCTTAATTTCATGTTAAAAAGTAATCTAAGAAAAAGTAAATAAAATTTAAAAAATTATTTTCTATTTTGAAAAAATCTTATCTTTATTTTAGAAAAATTTTTTAAATTTTCGATAAGAGATTTATCTGATATAAAAATATCTTGTATAAAATTTATTTATCTCTCTCTTTATTTATCTTATATAAAAATATGCAAAATTTGAAAATATGAGATTTGTTAAATAAATTTAAATAAATATTAACATTTACATACTTCTTTCCATTTTTTTTATCTGCAACAAATTATTTAATGATAAATCGCAAGATAAAAAAAACTTAATTTTTTATCGAATGTTCCAAATACAGCCCAATATTGTAATTTTAAATAATGATTGGTAGTTTAACATGAAACACAGATTATATTACGGATTATTTTGATTGAGATTGATAAGATAAAAAATGCAATAAAAATTTCAACGTCAAAATAAATGCATGAATGAGCACGACTAAATCCAATCAGTGTAACAAGATACTTTTTTAATTTCTGATTTTTTATTTAATTAGAAACGGAGATGAATAAAAAACAATTTTCGGAATTGTTCCACGTTGTCCTTTTCGCTGACGTTTACGTTCGTAAAGCCGACGCCCACCACTGATTCGATTTGTTGCGCATAGTTCGCGAGAACAGAATCAGCACGACGTGTTCGAGATTATTGACGAAAGGAAGGCATCACATGAAAAGGAAGCAACAAATTGCGAAATGGATGCCTTTGAAAGAAGGCTAGTTCTAAGTCGGCACACCTGCCGCACGGCTGCAAGCGCGTCATATCGAAACGTGCATGCGCTTGTCGTATTGTGCATATGCACACGCGCACGTAATGATAAAGCCCCATCGAGTTGCTCGTGAAAATCGACTGCGTACTTTCACATCGGCAGATCCGTCTGAAGCGCCGTTGCTCGAGCGTAGCGCGCGAAAATCGGATCTCCTACGAGCTAGCTAAACTGGGCTGATTTAAAGTAGGACTCCTGTCTCGTTCGCCTCGCCCGTAATAATTTTCACAATATACTTATCGACAAACTTTTCAATTTGCAATTTCTACTCGTACTCGGTTCGCAAACTTCACAAATACAATATATGCCGTTGCTCTCTTGGTTTCGTGAAATCGAAAGTGATTTCACGTTGGGCAATCGGATACCAATGGCGATTGTCGATACGAGTAATTAACGTGTGCTTCGGTTTGATCGATCTAGTCAATTAAATTTCTTCGCTACAGTGTTACCTCTAATCTCAAATTGATTCCCGTTTTCACCCTTATAAAATTATTAATCTTTTTGCGAGATAGTGCAAGAGCGATTTCTAGGCCATCCGGATCATATAAACACCTTATATTATATTATTCTACATTATAGTCCAAATGTTTATTATTTTGTAAAATAATTATATAAAAACAATGTAGAGATTTTTATATAAATATTTTTATAATTTTTATCAATTAAAAAAATTATGATTTTTTATCAATATATTTAATTGTACAAAAAATTTTGTATTGTACAAATTCCTAATATTTAATAACAATATAAATAATAAGCCATTATTACAACATAAATGTGCCTAAAAGTAAAAATAATATGAAAAAAATCTTCGAGTGGACTAGAACATTGAACGTAAACGTGTAAAGAGTAATGATGCACGCATAAAAAATAATTGCATTGTTAACAACTGATCGCGTACGCATTAACAGTAACTGTTAATAATTAAATTGGCATTGACGCGATCAGCCTTCGCTCTCATTCATCGTCTCATACCCGTTTATTGGTAATGTTTTTTTCCGCAAATTTGACTCAGATTCGAATTCTCCGCTCTATTTGACGCTCCTTCTCGCCTAGACTGTTGCGAGAGGCCCCTGCCTCCTCTTTGACGCAAAGAAGAGAGTTCCGTCGCTAGTGCTCTCGACTACGGAGAATGTATGAAACGACCGAAAGGCAAAAAGGAAAAAGGATTATCCGTTGACTCGCTCTATATATACTGCAAGTATCCGAGGGTATGCCCAGTGCACGATACGCGTTTCATCTGTCAGCTTCAAGGTCCTTCGTCTTCGAGGATATCGTCGCGTTATTGGCGATTCGTAGAATTGGAACGAAAAAAATAACAGCACGAATTCGTTCTCTAACCAGAAAAACATTCAAAAATTCACGATGAAAGGAATTACGCACGTTGCCCAATTGTCACGTTGCCATCTTCTTCTTCTGGTACTTTTTCTTTCGGGATGCGCTAATGCGGAGATCGAAAGACGCACCACGAGGCAAATGGTGGAAGATGCGCCAGAAAATCTGACACCTAATTTGAACAAAGATTGCGGAAAGTCATACAGTGCCACCTGTCTTAAGTTGGACGTGGTATCCTTCCTGGATAAATTGTCGGAGCAGGAGAACATCGGTATCCTGCCGGGTGTATCTGTGATCAAAGAGAACGGTTCCGCCGACGTTCCAGCATCAGAAGTAGTCGCCAATTTGGCAAGGGATTTTCCGAATGACGTTGAGAAAAGACTGGATGCCTATTTGATTCACAAGGTCGGCAGTTACCTTAATAGCCACTCAATTTCCATCAAACTTTTCGATCCAAAGACTTTTGAAGCTACCAGGAGTTTTAACGAAGAGACACTTGCGCAACTCGGCTTGAGTAGCAACCAAAATGTTGAAACAGGTCAGAATGTCAATGTTTTACTGTTTATTTGTTAATAAAGTTATAAATTGAGACAATCCTATGATCAGTCAGTGTTGATTTGTAAACTGCTTTAGTTTACGATTTAATATAATTTTCTATAAAAATATATATATTATTTATATTTGTCAAATTACACTAAGTTCTGTTTTGTTACATATAAAACATTAATAAAATAATTTAAGATGATAATTGTATATTTAACAGGACGTAAAAAGGACAAAGGCGGCAGTGGCGGCATGATGGCTGGTCTGATGATGATGAAGGGAACTCTCGGCGCGATTGGATTCGGCGCACTCGCGCTTCTTGCCGGAAAAGCTCTAATGACGGGTCTCATGGCGCTGATGTTATCAGCTATCATCGGATTAAAATCCTTAGCGAGCGGCGGTGATAAGAAGACTACGTACGAAATCGTTAGCAAACCGGTATACTCCAGCTCGCATACGCATAGCTCAGAAGAGCATCACGGACATGGATACGGACACTCCGGATACGGAAGGTCTCTCGATACCGTACACGACTCTCTTCAGCAGGCTGTGCTGAAGTATGGCAACGCGCACGATCGTAGATCGCTTCTGCAGAATTAAAATCATCCAATCAATTTCGAGGTGTTCGCACACCGTCGGTACACGATAAACCTTTAGCACATCTCTACCTCACCAACTTTCCTTGCTATTTCTTTTCTTTCATCTTCAAGCACTATCAACTTTCTCCCTATTTGTCTACATCTTCTCTTCATCTCGCTTTGTTACTTCATCTCTTATTTCTTATCTCTTTTTTCTTCGCCATCATGACACTTTCTGCCTTCTAAGATCTCGTTCAGTCTCATTTCATCAATTCACAAATTATCACCCCTATTATTATAGTCATATAGATATTTATTGCGGCCACTGTTGCATTTTCGACTGGTACCTGGAGAAAGCGTATCATCGCCGAGCACGCAGAGTTGCCCAAGATCATGTACATGATTTTTGGATATTTATTTCGTTATTGTAAAGTTGTAATAATAAAGAACATTTGTAAAAATATATGGTATCGTCATTATTGTAGTAACTGCGACAGTTAAGAAATTGTACAAATTGCATAATGCGCGATACAGTTTGTCTAATAATATAAACATTTGTCATATTGTTTAACGATAGTCATCAGAGATTTGTTAATTTAAATGAGGAAATTACATTGAATTTTTTTAACTGATGTAAATGCATTTATACACAAGTATATCACGCGCTAAAAAGTGCACGTACTTTCTGTTACGGTAATTACATTTACATTAAACATAAATATCTCTGAAGGTGAATGTACGGACCAATTAAGAAGTAATAAGGTCAGCACCTTCATCACAGTTAGATCAGACAGTTTTGCAACAGATCATAAAGTGTTGCGATTCTCCAGGCGCACAAATCCTAATTTATTAACTATGTATATGTATGATATTTAGAATAAATCAAGAGTATTGTTATGTCCACCATACCATATATACACTAAAATATGTCAATAATATGCCAAGAGAAACATATTTATGTGTTTTGAGCCATTAGTGAAATGTGAAAAAGTGACGAGATATTTTTTGTTAATATAATAAAAGATAATAGTTTTATATTATGTTTTCTATAAAAAAAAAATTAAGAAACTTGATAAAAAAACTGATAATTTTTTTTAAATAAAAAGTGTAGAGAATTAATAAAAAATTATAATTAAACATTTGAATTGAATTAAATATATCAACAGATAATTATTAAATATGTTCTTATTAGTTGCTTATTAATTCTTATTAGTTCTTATTAATTATTTCTGTCTTTTTATTTCGATTATGAACTCTGTAATCCTTAAGTTATAAAGTTCTGTTCTATGCGTATAATTAATTTGGAAGTGGCACAAATTGTCTCATCTTATCTCTCATCTTACAAATGTTGTTATAAGCGTGTCAGCTTATTATAGCAGATCGCAATGCAATATCCGGAAATATTTGTTTTATTGTTGCGTATGCTATCCATGATTGTGGCTAAAACACGATGAATGATTCTGACTTACCTTTTCAGCTTATTATTAGAAGACTATTTGTCTCGCTGCAAGTAATGACAATCGTGACAAAATGATGGAAGAATACCGCGAGTGACATAAATTTCAATGTATATAAACGATTGTGATGACCCAGAGATCAGTCAGTGTTAGCCAGTATTTCTCCCAAAGTTATCTTTGTTGTCATTGTCAGTGGAATCGATCATCGTTTATTTCTCTTGTGCAACAGTGCGTGAACCTATGCTCATTCTTTTTTTGTTGATCGCGTGCGTAATCCACGTGAATGCGTACGAAAAAAATGAGATTCGAAATGTTAAAGATTACATTCTTGATACGGGATTACATAGGATACCAGTCGAACGCCGAATATTTAACTTTAAAAGAAATGGCATCAAAATCGACGTAAAAGTTGTTCCATCGGCAAAGAATGATTCGGTGAAAAATAAGAATGACGAGTACTTTCCAGAGTTTCCTGTAAGAGACATAGGCAAATGCATCATTGAATTTTCACTTGGTTGCATCAAGAAACGTTTCATCCGTTTCTTAGAAACAATAAATCGTCTCGATGAAATCACATTACTTGGGCAAGATATAAAGTTGGTGAAGAGCAGAAGAGCACATAGATCCGATGCTCGATTTATGAATAACTCGGATATCAGTATCGAGCGCAGCGTAGATAATTTTTTCGATTCCTTTACTCTGCGTATCACGTTGCCTAGATGGGACAACAAACGAGAAAATAATCAGATTGACGTAATATTTGATGAGACAGCTGTAGCAGAAGGTTAGCGCACAGCCATTAAATTAAGTATGGACTAAAAAGTTCAAATATTTTAAAAATATCTGAATGACGCACTAATATCTATCGCAATCTAAGATCTTTAAACATTTTTAGAACTTTTACGTTGTTTAGGAAATTATTTTTTTCTATACTACTAAATTGTTAAATGTGATTTGTTGTAGGACGGGGAAAGAAAGATAAATGCGGAGGAGGAGGAGGCAAAGGCGGAAAATGTAAGATGATGATGATGGGCATGATGATGATGCTTAAAATGAAGCTTATAGGTAATATAATTGTATCTATTTCGTATTTTCTCGTTGTCGTGCACAATACAATATTTTTATTAATCATTCAAATATCATTTTGCTTATATCTATATAAAATTTTAAAATTGCATTAAATTATGATAAAATATAATTAAATATTTATTTTTTTATATAATAGGAGTAATGGCGTTAAAAAGTATGATGATGGGCGGAATGTCTCTAATGCTTTCAATGATGATGTTGATGAGCAAATTTGGAAAAGGCGGCGGTGGTGGTGGCGGCCCTTGGAAAGGAGGAGGAGGAGGAGGCGGAGGTAAAATTATTGGTTTTTTACGTTTTGTTTGTTGTTTGATTCTTAAAAGATACAATAATTCCTTAATGCTCTTACTAATTATTGGTTGGTGCTCTACTAAAAAACGTTGATAATTATAAATCACGTTTTAACGTCTATAATGTAAGAAGTCAATATATAAAAGCGATTTCTTTCAACAAAGATCATAAAATAACGCATAATTAAATAATAGATCTCATACTAAATAACAACTAACATCTCTGATATCATGACGGCTTCCAGACCAATACAAAGAGATAGTACTTCTTACAAAATCTTCGGGTGGCGGTGGCGGTGGCGGTGGCGGACCTAGCGATAGTTATGGTGCACCTCCACCAAGTAGTTATGGCCCACCTTCAGGAGGCGGCGGCGGTTATGGCGGGGGAGGTGGATGGGGTCGCAGTTTCCACAAACGGCCGATGATATACGATAAAGAGACTAAGACAGAAAATGCGGATGGATCTAATCTCATTCCAATGACAGGAGAAGTTCTCTCGAATGTGGAAAATATTAATTATTTGAACTATCAAGATTATCAAGAACCATCAATTATAAATTCAAGTTCTAATTGGAACACGCCAAGCTTCCAATATAGAGATACTAACGTAAGTACCAATTCGACAAAAAATAATTTGAAGTCTGAAGTGAATGTGACAGTGAATGCGAAAGGAAGAAATTTCATTTTCAACGAAAATCCACCTATTAGTATTCTAAATGTAATTGAGAAGAATGTTGATTCAACGACGCATCAACCTGATGTTATTCACGAATTTACCACGAATACAATGTATATGGATGAGTGGCAGGCTACAGCTGAAAAAACAAATTTTAATAATGTGTTATCAACAAATTCAAATACAGAAATTAAATTGCAGCAAACCGAGTTACGGTCTAAGGATATACCTTTGTTACGTGAAATTTAGATCTTCATTTACTAGTTATATGGCATCATGTATATGCATTTTTGAAATAAATGATACTGCACATAATTTTCAAAGAACTTTATTTATTAATATTCTAAGTATTTTATTAATATTCTATTTATTCTAAGTACTTAAAATAAAATTAGATTAAGAATGAAAATTGATGTATCTAAAAAAAGACTTTCTCTTTATGAGAAATATATTATTTTTATTTATTTATTTATTCTATTCTTGACTTGTGTAAAGAATTTATTATATTAATTTTATAGAAGCATTTTTATGAAGATTTTAATTAATTTTAGCCCACAAAATAGTGGCGCAATCTTTTGAAGAGTCTTCTAAGCTTCTTTCTACTTTCTAGTAAGTAACTGATCTTGAATGTTGCTGGAAATCCATTTTATCAGGTACATCTGATATACCGATTGAGAAGCTTCAACATGAAGAACATCGACACTAGATGTCGAAAGCTATTCCCCATAGTCAATTATGTTCAAGATTGAACACAGATGTATATGTATACGGATCAGTTTAAAGAACAGTTAAAATGTATTCACGGACTAACGGTTTTTCCCTTACGTCATATTCCATATTTATTTCATCGCTTTATTTCTTTGACATATGCGCATATTTTTAAGACAAAAATCGGCCGTAATAATGATTTAAAATCGAAATAATTTAAAAACTTAAATATCACATCAACTTTCGAATATTAGTAGATTTCATTATAAAATTGTATGTTAATGTTTTAAATAAAATTCATTAATTTATTCAATCTTTACCCAGCACATTCAACGAGTAATCTATGTTTTATAAAAACAATCATGATAATAATTAAAAATTAAAAAATTTATTTCACTATTTAAGAAATATTTTAATTTAATAAAATTTATGAAATAATTCTTTGTTAAATTAAATTGGAATTCAAGAAAAATTAATTAAAAAAGTGTGAAAAATAAAGATATTTATGTAAATTTCAAACTAATTAATGTATAATTATGTGAATTTCATATTAATTAATCCTTGAAAAATTTGCTAAAATATTATTTTAAGTTAGCTGCTGTATTACATAAATATATATGACAATATATTTATAACGCATCTTCCAATCAATTTAATGTTTCATTTAAGATTATTTCTTCTTATTTAAGATTATTTAGTTTGTGAACTTACAATAGTTATACTTTGCATAGCAAATGTTACACACAAAATTCTTAAGTTATCTGCGGTTTTTACTTACGTGCAATGATCGAACCTACATTAGTATGTGACTATCTGTTTGACTGTCTATTTGAGACTCACGACACGTAAGTTTTTAGCGTAGTTCAAGGCGAGTTGATTTGAAAAGAGAAACGGTAGACGAATTTGTCAACCATCACAGTGGACAATATACGAGCGTACGCGTTTATGATCGCGCATTTGATTTTCTCAGAACGCTCTTCTTTAGTTTCTTTGATAGGAAAGCGCCTGCTTAAATCGCGAGCTTATCTGTCAATCACCGTTAGATAACCTACTGATCAACAGTATGCTATTGTTTCGTTACTTTTCGTAATTAATGAAAAAAATTGGTAAAAGTGTTCGTTTCATTCGACATAAGGAAATAAGTGTAACGCGCAATTCTACGCCTCTAGAAGATCACTTTCTTATGTTATCGTATCTCAGAATCAGTCATTAAAAAGAATAATAATAATATATAATAACAACTAATTTTAATTTACTATTGCTATCATTTTGAAAATATTGAAATATATTTTTACTATTGTCCTTAGAAAAAAAAAAATAAGTTTATAATTTTTTTATAAAAGTATCAATATATTTTATAAAAATATCAGAAAAAGCATTGCAAAATTAAGCATTTCTATATTATAAGAATTCGATATTTAAACAAATTTTTATAATTTATTATTTGTGTTAACATTAACTTAATTCATATTACAAGTATATTGTTTGTTTTAAATACTTCTTTCTTTCGGTGTACATATTTAATACAATATTTTCGTTTGCTTACTTATCTAAGTTTATTACAAAAACTGAAAGCCATTTCTCTATCTCAGTTGACGTAACGGAAATTGTATAGCAGTTTGTGTCTGCATAAATATAAGGCAATGTATGCTATTTGTTCCGTCAGAGACGGTGCGATAATATTGTATTCGCATGTCTCTGATTTGTGGTAAAAAGTAGAAGATAGGTAAGTGGGTGAGTAAGTGTTGTTACTCCTCATCAAAGAATGAGAATGAAAAAATAATGATTGACGCTTTGACAGTAAATCTTTCATTCTTCAGATCTAAAAATAATTTTCAGATCTGTATCTAGCTAAATTTTTAGATATTCCAATAAAATTGTTCTTTCTGTATAATATTTTTATTATAATTTTAATGCGCGATTAGTTAAAGGTATATTATTTATTTAATTATACATAATAAAAAATTTTTTGAATCATTCTGATAAGTAGAATACTCCTCAAAAGATGATTTAAAAAATAAAAAGTTACTCTCTAAAAATTCCTTCATAAAAAGAATAATTTTGCTGAAATATCTAAAAATTTAGCTACATACATACCTAAAAATAATTTTATTGAATCATCAAAATAATTATGTAAAAAATTCAAGCACGGTAAGTAATGCTATAAAAAAATTTTAATATTCTAGCATCTTGAACGTCCTACATAAACTATTTTGATATATTAAAATTATTTTCAGATCTATATCTAGCCAAAGTATTAGATATTTTTGTAAATCCGTCCGTGTTAGTACATTATTGGAAAGATTAAATATAAATTTTGACAATCCTTGTAATTATCAACTATCATACAATAAATTTTTTTCTTAAATTCTAAAACTACATTTTTTGTTCACCCAATATGTGGTATGTCCCAGTTGCTTGGTTCACTTTGTACTGTACGTACAAACCAGTTTCGATGCACCGCAGATAAATACTTTCCGTTGGATTTGCTGTCGCCATAGAAGTTTGCACTTCTGATTCACAATTGGCAATTTACAACTATGTCTATAACTCAAAATACTTTCTAACATCACGAGCGACTGAAGTAATTCACTACAATCAATGCAACATAAATTGCTCCTTACTATAAGAGATTGTAAGATACAATGTATATGGAAAGAACAGTTTTGCCGAAATATCTAAAAATTTCATTAGATACAGATCAGAAAATAATTTTGTTGGTATCATCATTGGTATCAAAATAATTATATAGGACGCTTAAGCTGATTGTTAAAATATCAAACCATTTTGTAGTATTGTTCATAAAATTTGAATTTCCTATATAATTTTAATGGTCCAACAAAATCATTTTCAAATCTGTATCTATCTAAATTTTTAGATATTACGGCAAAAAATTTTTTCTTCTTAAAAATTTTTTCTTAAATTCTTTTAAAAAGCAAAAAAAAAATAGAAAAAATTCATGGATATAAAAATCATTACAAAATCACAAAAACTAAATTAATTCTAATTGAATTAAATTCCATCGGAGATATAATTTTTTGCGTAGTAATATCATAACGTTAAAAAAAAATTAGGATGTTCTTGAGAATAAATTATTTGTGCTGTGAACTATCTGGGATAGATTCTGTAATTGGTTTATTTTTACTCACTAAAACACTTATTTTCTATCTAATCGTACCGTAATTAATCATATTTTAGTGTCATTTAAATAAAATTAAAGTCAACTATATAATATATATATATATATATATATATATAAGACTTTTGATAAATGAGACTTTAAATAACGGCATCCTTAAAGTTAAGTGAACTAAAAGCACATAAAATCTCTTTAATAATGTTGCTGTTTTCATTTCCACGAAATGGAAAAGTATCTAGTAACCTTGTCGCCCGTATTTGATAAATTATAAGACGTAACTAGGTTACGCTGGAATGTTGAATGAGCCCCTTGTTCCTCCATGGGTATCGAGAGCTCTAAAGAAATGAGATAAAATAAGAGAATACGCTTGCCCGTATGCTATGTTATATTTTGTATTCATCAACGGAAGAAAGATAAATTTCTGCGGTGGAACAAAATTTCTAATGTGAAATTCTGTCTCCGTGAATGCATCTTTCACATGTGCGTACGTGCGTACGATCACTTTTTGGCAACGAATGAAGCCGGACATGTGCCTTAACCTACCTACCTACCTAGTGGATCATTAGTGGGTCAATGGAATTCATCCGGTCAAACTGCGTTCGTCCACTCGCTTGGCCCACCCGACCGTCTTGGGCCACTGAATTTACAGTTCTCTCTTCAAATTGATATCAATATTTGACCTTCATGTGTCTGAATTTTATGATGTAAAAAAGATTTAATAAAATTGAGAAAATAAAAAACAAGTTTTAAAACATTGCAAGCTTTTTTATTCACTAAATGTTAAATTCATAATGGATGCAACGTATGACATCTTCATATTTCAATGATCATCGTATTGCATAATCAAAGCTATTTTTTAATATTATCAGCGTACTAAAGAAGATAGTCTAGCTGTCACTTAGATATATCAGACATAAGTTTGATATGAATTTTATATATCTTGGAATTACTACTCTCCTCTCTAGCTGGAATAAGGAGAACACCTTCACCAAGAATCTGTTAATGAAAAGCGGTTGGTACGAGAGAAACGTAGCAAAGTGATGTTTATTTAATGATATTTCTCTGATATTAATGTGAAGATTATAAAATAAGTTTTTAACTCGATTGAGAGAGAGAGAGAGAGAGAGAGAGAGAGAGAGAGAGAGAGAGAGAGAGATTAAACGATTTTTTTAGAGGCGTCTAGTTAAAGATGTATAACATTATTTCTTAGAGTAAAAGTATATTGTGCGTTGTTAATGAGTAATTTTTCAGAATATTACTTGCGTTAACATAATTTTTTACACGGTACATGTTATATTTTTACATGTTATAATGATGCTATGTAGTCAGACATTATTATCATTATGCCTTAACACATTTACGTTTTTATATTGATATTATTCCAATATAGCGGTAAAAAATATACCGTATGTATGATGCAGTATTGGTGTAAAGAATAAATCATAAATACATTTACGAATCATTCATAAATATTTCATTACATTAACGGATCTGAAAGTATGTTTATTAAGTTATGTATTGTGTTATATCCAATATGTATATCCAATATATGATATATATATAAAATTTAATTTATGATGGAATCAGATATTCATCAATCGATATCAATTATCATAATTTATAATCATATTATTTAAAGAATAAAAAGAACATTTTAACAAAAAATAAAATATATCCCTAACTAAGTTATTTCTTAATGTTACTTATTTGAATTATCATAAAAAATTATTGCATCAATATTTCATCAATTATCAATTAATTTAAATTTTTAGATCAGCTTTTTTATCTTTTTATCATAAAATAAATTCAAATAATCTAATTCAATTAAAAAAATATTTTTTGCAATTTAGATTGATGTATTATTAAAATATATTATTAATTTGCAAACAACAAATTTAAAAAGAAAGAAAAATGCACAGAACTATTTAAAATATATCTGCAAATAATTTTTATATCTATATTTAATCTATATTTAAGATATCTATTTTAAATTTATCATATTTTGATTGATTTTATTTAAATTTTAATAATTTTAATATCTTTCTCTCTCTCTTATATTTTTTACATTTAAAATAATATATTAATTACATTTAATTAAAAAATTTAATTTTTAAAATCCAGTTATTATATTGTTATAAATAAGATAAAGAAGTTAAATTGGATTTGCACTGGATGCATACTAGACTTGTGTATAATTTCAAATAAACGGTGGAATAATTTAATTATATTGTTTTGCTTACGAAAAAATTTTTTATTATCCATTTTTTTTTAAAACGCAAAATAAATCACAATCAATTTTTTATATATAATATGTTATAACATATCATACATATATAATATGCGTCAAATTCTAATTGTATCATAATCTTGCATATTTATTATTCATTATATAACAAAAATTCATAACATGTTTAATAATATATAAGTATAATGTTATATAGTTCGCATTAAAAATGCAAATCTCTCGTTTGCAATTTAATAGAATTTATTAATTCTCATCTCATGTAAGCATATTGCATCTTATAATGAATATTTATAGTGAACAAATTTCCAAATGATACTAATAAGACTCAAGCTGATTGGACCATAAACATGACAAAGCAAACATGCATATTTTATATTTTTAATGTTATCGGATATTGTAGGTGCTTTGAATATTGACAGCATTCATACTGGAGCAAGAAATAGCATTTCCCGCCAGTTCGTTCAAAACGTATCTCACTGCATATTTATGTACTATGTCTGCGATCAGAAGTCAGACAATTTTAAACGCGCGTGTATAAGCACAGGCTTGGTTGCAGTCCGAGAGGAGACGATAATGACCTTCCACGGAAGAGCTCGCCGTCGGAGTAGGAGGGCCGTTGACACACTTGACGCTCAGGTGAATTGTAACCGAGAACGGAGAAGCTCGTGGTTAGTGCGAAGCGCGAGATTGAACGTAACGTGTCTCGACGAACGAGATAAAGAGAAAAAAGAGGGTGAAAAAGACGAAACCGATCAAAAGTGTAAAAAGAAGAAATCATATGCGATGATGATAATGATGATGATGCAAATGATGGTAGTCAGCATGACGATCGACATCTGCGATGCAACATGATCGTGGTAATAGAATTTACATCGTACCGAATCACTGAAGATTCGAATCGTGAAGAAGAAGACCATCGATGTCGCTAAGAGGTGGGAGAAGGTCGCGCTAAAGTTTTCGGCCACAAAGAAGAGGGGGAAAATCGACTTTGAACAGCAATTCCAATAAATAGGAAGGGTGTATGACGACCACGGACAGATACCGAAGAATCCAGAGTGCACGTGGACTAGTGATAATGACCCTTTCGCGAAATCAAAAGTGTACCGGTTCTTGTTACTAAACAAGTAGTTGGTGCTGGTCATATATATTCAGAGCGTGCAGTGCTTCCGGCACGCTACCTCACACTTCTGGTCATATGTAAACAAAAGTCAAGAGTCAAATAAAATATATGCATATACATTAAACGTAGTTAAATCTCCGCAAGTGATACTGAAAATGTATTGCGGAACAACATCAATTCTATTGTGTCTCTCGATTACACTATCGTACTCACAGTTATTCAGTGCAGAAAAACTTAAACTGTACTCGAAGAGTTTTAAATTTGACACGTTAAATATTAACGAAACCGGAAACGAGCTTTGGCACGGGCTCTTCAGGGATTGCAACAAGAGAGTAACGTTTTCTTGCATACAAAAAAATGCGTATGCGTATCTTGACAATGCATTCATCGAAAGGGACAATATTATCGTCTTCGACGGTCTTATACTTACGAAAAACAATGTCACTTATGATACATGTTCTAAGACAGAAAATCGTAACAATGTTCACGAAAATCTTGTAGATATCGATATGGACGACTGTAAAAATAAAGTGGTCGAAAAAACAAAAATACAAAGTCGAAAGTTTGGTGATGAATCGCCACTTGAAGAGATTACAAACGCTCTGCGGCGGAAAACAGTGAAATTTTTGTCAACTCGTAATTATGAAATTCAACTTCCGCAGTTTTTTTTTGAGGGTGCAACGATGAAGATAAGTCCGCGCGAGATAGACGAGAACGGCGCGCTCCTCAGAGTAGATTTTGGAACCGAAGGTGTACAAGAACAGGGACGAATTTTTAAAAAAATCAGTAAGAAAAATCAAATTCTTCAATATTTATTATATGATAAATTTATAAATAATATTAGAGATAAAAAATGTCTTATTTTATTTTAGAGAAGTTCATACAGAATAAATTGTTAGTCAGTTTTCTGGCACTTCTTTTAATTATCAAGTTAATTAAAGTGAAGTTTTTATTCATAATTCCGTTTCTCTTTGGTGTGGGCACTGCCAAGAAACTTTTTCTAAAACTGCTGCTCTTCTTTATTCCCGCGTTTGCTCATATATTCAAGCTTTGCTCCAGCTATTATTCGAATCACGCCACTAAGTTTCATCATCATCACCATCAGGTATGCATGCGATCTTTGCATTTCAATATATAAAATATATCTCCGTATAAAATATTTCTATCAATATTGAATGTTAAAATAATCTAAATCTTTATTTTAGATAGCTCATCACCATCATCACGTGCCGGTTCCAGTACCTGTTCCAACGTATTACGATCATTCTCATGATACTTTAGATGATTTCGCCGATTACGCCCATCCTCATATTCAATATCGAAAAGATTTGGAAGAACTGAAGGAATGGGGTATCGAGCCTCATAACGAACCCTATGAAGAGTCCAGTCAACCTATAAATCGTGTAATACCAGCTCCGACTTCAGTTTCGGGACTTACGTACTCGGGCCCATACGGATTGCCTCAGTATGCACCAAATATAAAGCCGATTACGTCATCTTATTTGGACAATTCGGTGGCAGCTAATACCCATAATTTAGCTTATTCTGGATATCGACGACCCGCAGCGCAGCCAACTTCCGCCACTATACTTTCAATAAATCCGGGCTTTGTGTCCGGTGCAAAGACACCGATGAAGAATCCTTACGCAGTATTTGCGCCAAATATACGCCCGATTCATCATCAAGCTCACAGATTTTTGACACCTGTCGCATCTGCCAAGAGTTCCTCTATATCGATCTCGCGGCAAGAAACGGAAGACGAGTATTACGGACCGATAATTGCTCGGTTAGAGAATATTTTCGGACAGTTGAGATTCTATGAGGAGACATGCAGAGAGATGCTCGTGTGCAGCATGTACAAAAATCCAGCGGGCTACTCGCCGCACAGTAACCTCGTGTCGAACGAACTTTCCAGGTATGAACAGTGGCAACTATCTTATCGATTAAATCGCACAAAGAGAAAGGAGATCGCCCGCGGTCCGAATCACATTAATCAGGTCATGTTGGTTTCTCTCTCTTTCTCTCTTTCTTTCTCTTTCTTTCTCTCTTTTCTTCATATCATTCTTTTTTGCCATTTCTTAATCCCATGAACGCGATTTCACGTATCATGTTAGTCTTAGCTCTGAATATTGTGTTTTGCTTAGTATTTTATTAATAATTGACATACGATATAAAGATACTTTTAATCGAGCCGACTACACGACGAGATCGAAGTATTATTTTTAGTAATAAATAATACATTTCTATCGCGTCCGTGATATTCGTCGAGTAATTCACCTATGCATAATTATATAGCCTTTTGAAAAGTAACTTTCTATTTAGAAGCAACAACATTATATTTCAGAGCAATGTACATATATCGAATTATTCCGGTAACGAGCAAGAAAAGCAATGTGAATCAGGTCGACGTGACTCAAAACAAGCACGTTTATTGAGATATATAATTTATTGAGACATCACATGCTTTTTAAAGACATTATGCCCCTTTTGAAGATTGAATTAATTTAAAAAATTATATGTGTTTTCAGAGATCCGCAAGAACTCAGGCATGATATAATGGAAAGTACGTCGAGTCAAAAATTCTACAGATATGTGAATGCAGCCAGACACGGTCAAGAAGGTGGAGATTGCCTCAAAATGTATCCCTGTCATAGTAATATCGAATAAATGCTCTGTAAAGTTATTGAAATTGCATATGAAATTTCTATTGACTCGCAATTAAAACATAACGGATGTTATAATTATTATTGGACGTATTTGCTCAATGAGGCCGAAAAAATTACATTAGAAGCTCAGTGTTGTAACGTTGCGTAATATCACTATAAGAAAAATTGATGATATACTGCCATGCATTAATTTATAAATATATATATATATATATATATATATATATATATATATATATNGAAAAGTGCGTGAACTCGTATGAACTCTAATTTTTCTTAAAAAAGAAATTGGAGTGTCCTGCGAATAGATCCATCCGTCGCACTAATCCTAGTAATTAATTTAGCTAATAAGATGCTGAATATATTTAATGTAATTTTGTTGTATTTATGTCAATTTTTCTAATTTAATGCGCGCGCGCGACCGAATTTAGAAAGGAGTAAATCGGTGAATTTTATGATGGTGTGTCAAAATTGCTATAATTTATTGACGCATTGTCAGTAAAATCACTGTCTCCAAAAATAATATTATTATTAAATATGAATATTAGATAATAAGACTCATATAATGTTGGATTATGTGGCATTTTATAAATTAAGCGAGCTTTATAATTTTTAAGTAATTTTTTATATAATTAAAAAATTTATAAATTTATATTATATATATAATATAGACATTTATTCTAAAAAATAATAAGAGGAATTGTTCCAATTGATTTATATTTGAAAAACACAGAAAATCAATAAAATAGATAAATCAATTAAATTTATAATAAAAAACGAAAAATTTTCTTTATACATGTAATATAATATATATATATTTTTTTTCTCTAAATGAACTTTTATAAAACGAATTAATTAGAACATTTCATAATGACTTTGTTTTTTACATGCATTAACATAAAAAATATTAAGAATAAAAACTATTTTAATAAATTAAAAATATATTAAAAACATATTGCATTTTTGCATGGTATGTGTGATGTCAAATAAAAATTAATTAAGAGCGTTCAGTATATAAGAACTATTTATTTTGTTAAATAATGAATCAACTACTGCTTTATATATATATATATATATATATATATATATATATATATATATATTCGGGTGCCATACCCAATAAATATTACTATTGTATAACTTAAACTTTATCTTAAACCTTCAAATGTATAAATATTGAAAAATAATACAGAAAAAATAGTTTCAATTATACGGCCTGATCGTACATATTAATTTATGTGCAATAAAATATTAAATCTATGTTTATATTTTTCATTTAAATTATCCTTATATCTACAACATTTACTCAATATTTTACAACAAATAATTTTTAAACTAATAATTTTTAAGCTAATAATTCTGTAATCATATAGACTACTTAAATTAAAATAATCTCATATAAATATTTTAAAAAAGTTTTATTTATTCATTTTTTTCTAAAATTATATGAGTAATTATGTAAATAAGATAACTTTTACTTTCTGTGATAATAATAATTAAGAACATTTAAATTATTAAAAAAAATTATAAATATTATTTATTAAATTTATTTAATAATTTATCTTAAATATTGTATTATTATTCTATTTCCTGATTGAGAGAGACATTAGAGAAATCATTAAATCGAGTAAATATAAAAATAGAAAATGTAACTTTTTAAATATTATAATACTGTATATAAAATTATGTTCTCTCTATATCTTTTTTCTGTTAAAAAAATAACTTTCTCTATTTAATTTTATAAAGTATAAATAAGTATATATAAATATATATAATAAGTATATATAAATATAAAGTATAAATTTAAAGACTGCTTTAAACTAAAGTTTTTATAAATTACTTATTTGTTTTTACTTAAATTTGAATTAAAATTAAATAATTTATAAGAAAAAAAATCAATTTATAAAATTATATAATCTTTTATATTTTAATTAATGCACCTAATAAAAACGTATAAGAATTTTTATTGTAATTACACAAACAGAAAAAAATTTTTAATTTTGTTGCACAATAAAAGTTGTTATAGAATATCCAGAAGAAATATCCAGAAAAATTGCAAACTTAAAAATTTTGAAAAATATTCTGAATAACCTGAATATAGTTATACTGACAAATCTAATGCAAAAACGGAATGTATTTGATGTAGACATCGAAATCGAAATCGTAATCGTTCCAGAGAGACGAAGGCGTTCAGAGTCGTGAAAATATCGACACCCTAGATAATAAAGCTTTCTTCTTTTCTTTCAACCAGTCAGCAACACGTCCGTGATCAAAATTCATCGGTCGTACGCGACTGCCATCAGCTATAAAACCCCGTTGACTTCGACCGTACTGGCATTCGGTGTTTAGTCTGGTGAATCGGTGGTATCGCCATGAGGATCTTAACCACTTTTGTGTCGGTAGCCCTTCTGGCCATTCTTACTAGTGCGCAACAAACAAAAACTACCGTCGATGTCCTGCAAGAAATTTACCACAGGTAAGTTATAATTATTGTAAAAATTCTCCACTTATACATAATTTTAACTATAAAAATTATTTTGTATTATTTTTTGTAAATCCAATCAAAATATCAAGATTAAAATAATATCTTGTAAATATTTGATGCTTCATATGATATACGAATTTGAAATGTTTCAGATGCGCAGATAGCGAACCTATGTTATCTTGCGTTAAACCAAAAGTATTAGCTTACATCACCGATGCCGTGAAACAAGATAGATTAGCAATTACGGAAGATTTAGCGGTAATTAAATCCCGTGACGCTCCAGAGCATAAGACGGAAGATTATTTTCCCTCAGAATACGATGTCATGGATCCAGCCAAGAGAAAATTCCTACGAACATTAATGCTCGAGAAAATAGACGCATATTTATCAAATCATCAGCTTGAAGCTAAACTGCCAGCAGCGATTGTGGGGTCCAATATTGTTCCCAGATCCTTAATCAACAGCATGCCAAAAAATCTTACAGTCCCTCTTAATGATTCTTCTAATGGACAAGGTAATTTAATAACGAATAGTACAAATTCCGGTTGATATTATCTTTTTTTTTTACAATCTGCATTTATATAAACTAATGGTAAAAAAATAACTAAAAATGTTAAAATAAATAAAAATGTCATTTTTTAAATAATACAATACAAATATTCAAGAAATGTATATTAAAATACAAGAAATGTATATTTTAAATAATACAAGATTTCTTGAAGAACGCTTTAAGCAGATTTTATTTCCACTTACAGGCCGTGGTTTCGTCAAAAAAGTGATGATACCGTTTTTACTTGGTCTCAAATTCAAAGCCACCGCTTTGGTACCTCTTGCTCTCGCCCTCATCGCCTTGAAAACGTGGAAAGCATTGACTTTGGGACTTTTATCATTGGTTCTCAGTGGAGCGATGATGATCTTTAAGTTGACTAAACCGAAAGTCGCTTATGAGGTTGTTCACTACGGACACCCACCTATAGAACATCCTCCTCATTGGGACACCGCACCCCACGGTCCTTATAGGGCTTATAGAAAATAAAACGATATACAACAAGATCATTTTTATAATTTGTGTAGATTTATTTAATATTTATTCATTGTTAATGTTTCATCTGCATTATTTATGTATAATAAAATTTTTACATTAATTCATCAAATAAACTTTGTCACAATACTTTTGTCTCAACACTCTGTTTTAAACTATCGTTTTCTTCAAATGTACAAACGTTATTGTTCTAGCGATAAAAAATAATAAAATAATAGTACAGAAGAAAGAATAAAATACAGAAGATTTATAGAAATACAGTAAATTTCAAAATTGAGAAAGTGATTTCTTCCTTTAACGCCTTCTTGCTCTTAATATACTATGTGTAATTTGAGTAAAAATAAATAAATTATATTATTAGAATCAATATAATAATTTAATATTAACTGAGATTATATCTATTATATAGTAAATTAACTAACTAATTAATTAACTAATAATTATATAGTACGTAGGAATACGTAAATATATTTAAAAATAATAAAATAGAATTCTTTTAAAAATTTTACGCAAATTTGTTGATTTATGTAATCTGTACTATCAAATTGTTTTCGATCTTCATATATAGATATATATATATATATATATATATATAGTAATACAAGGATTATGTTTGCAGTTCATGGAACGTTCGTTGGTACACGCAAACTTCATTTGTTTCCAATAAACAAATTAAAAACAAAAATATAGATTATTTGTACAAAATGTGAAGGATATTGATCAACACTTCATTGGGTAGATGGCCTGAATTTTTATGCAAACATGACCTAAAATTCCAGTTGTCGTTCCATTGTTACAATAAAGAAGAAATCGGATAAAGAGGCAGAAGTGTACCCCATGCGTCGGCCATGCGCATTCTCGCGCGAGAAACTCACACGCAATGTGCATTGCTGATATATCCCGTCAAACTATTTTAGGTTCGTTCAGGAGTTACAATTTAATTAGGTCTAGCAGGGTGAAATTAGCAGTGTCTAGAGATCGAGTTAACGACATAAGAGACGTGAAAAGAACATGAAGAGACAGAGAGTTTTAACGGAGTGCTCATGTGGAAAGTCATGATCGTGGCATGAATGAATTATTAACTCAATGTCAATGTTGTACAATAAATATCAAGAATAAAGGACTCTTATTTTACACACACACACACGCGCGCGCGCGCGCGCGTGCGTACACACTATATATAATATATGTATATATATATATATATATATACATACACAATTTTTTATTCATTTATTTTTCTTTAATCTTTTTTTTTACCTGACTTTTACTCAACATTAATTTTTGTTAACTGAATCATAAATAATAATTATAATAATTAATTATCTATTTCTTGTATGTGCCGTTCTGCATTCTAATCATTAGATGAATTACTGCGTACAAATGTAAAAATCAAATAAATGATTAAAAAATGACTTAATAAAATTATATAAATAGATAAATTGTGGAAAATCATAATTGTCTGGTAGTACTAAATATTGTGTAATATTATTTATTATTGTAATATTTTTAAAATAAGAAATATAATTAAACAATCCAATTTCGTATTAATATATCAGTTTTTTACGTATATGATAATTATCTTATAATAAAAAATTATGTACTGTAATTTATTTTTATAATTAAAATTTCAATTTCATTCAATGATAAAGCTCATTGAATATCGTAAACATTTAAAAAATTGGATTTCTTTTCTCCTAATGTTTTTAATAATTTTTTAAAATTCCCTTCTCATTTGAATGAATCAAGTTTGATTACAAAATCCGGCTGCGTTCGTTATAAAAAATTTAATTTCAAGCCATGCTTTAAAAATATTTCACGAACAACTACCGTTGCAAGTGGGTCTTCTGATATCGTTCGTGGAAAGCAAACTACTGCTCATTAATATCATAGATTCCATCGCGTTTCATGAGCGAAATGTATGACCTATCGGGGCCACCACCCCGATTCGGCGTCGCGTGCCGCGTGTCGCGCGATCTCACGCTCGCTCGGTCTATCCTCCCTCATTAGGTAGTCGCGGCATGATCTGTAGCGAGGCCTCAATAATCGAAGACCATACTGAACGAAAAGAAAATCCACGCCCTGATGGAAGTGGGGGAGCGTTCGGGAGCGTCGCTACGCGACTTTTCAACGTGCGTTGTGCGATTCGACGATAGGCCTTCGTATAAATACCGTACTGCCCAACTCATTCGTATCAGTCGTCGTACCGCGATCGTCCTCATTATCCACGAACAAGTGTATAGCGCGAATTTTTCTCAGGAGTCTTCAGGAAAGGATACACCCCCCTGCCAACGCCATGAAATTTTTCATCGTGTACGGCCTGTTAGCGTTGGCCGTTGCGCAACCAACCAAGAATGAAAACTGGAAAAGTGCCATGGATGAGATAGTAGATCAATCTAGATCCGAATGTTCGCAGAAGAATGACGATATCGCTTGCATGAAGTTCAAGGTGTTTAATCTACTTGATCAAATCTTCAGTAAGGATAACTTTAAGGTAAATAACATTTTCTATTATTCAATCAGTGATATAAAAAGTTTCCATACTTTTATTTATTATTTTTAATTTTTTCTCTTTAATTATATACATAAAAAGTTGCGTAAGTTTCTTATATATAGTGTTAACGAGATATTCTGCTTTAATAAATCTGATTTTTTTATTGCCTCTATTTTTGCAGATATCCGAGACGGTGGAAGTTACACATAACTCATACCCCGTTGAAGCGACGTCTGCTCGTAGCGAGAGTTCTTTCCTCGACACTGTGCAATCTTATTTGGCCTCTCACGATGTGACCTTTAAGCTGCCACTAGACTCCACCGTGAAGGTGAGCTCGCGCAACATCGAAGACGATCAGCTCACCTTCAACGTCAAGTTTGGTCAGGGCCGTGCCGTCGATGAGGCTCGTAGATCCAAGCTGAAGAAAGTTGTCATCCCTATTCTTGTGTTTGTCTTGCTAAAGGCAATGACTTTGATCCCCCTGGCCATTGGTGTGCTCGGTTTAAAAGCCTGGAACGCCCTTCAACTTTCGTTCTTCAGTTTCATCGTTGCCGTCGGCATGGCCATCTTTCAACTTTGCAAAAAAATTGCCGCCGATAGCCACGCTGCACCTATTGCTCACGGATGGGAATATCAGACTCAGTACAGATCTTTTCAGGATCAAGATCAACTCTCGACGTCAAACTTTGCGCACAATCTCGCATACTCCGCTCATGCACAATCTTAATGTCACTATCGATTTATAGACGCTTTTGTAAAATACTTAGCTTCCTATTTTTATTGTTTATTTAATAAATTATTATTATTGCAAGTCATTTTTCAACCTATGCTAATTTGAAAACCTGCTTTCCCATTGCAAAAAAGAAAAAAGAAAAATGCAAGAAAAAGAAAATTAATAACGTTAATGAATTTATTGTAGTTTTAAATCAATATATTTTTTTTACATTACAAAATTATATATGTATATAAAATAAAAATAAAAATGATACAATTTAAACTATATGAAAAAGAAGATAAAATTGAATTTTAGTTTGAGATTTTATTTATTATTAAAATATTTAAATATCTTTAAAAAAAGTCTTTAAAAAATATAAAGTGTTGTTTTAAGTTTGTTCATTTTCTCTTTTATGCGTACAAACAACTAATTTATTTTAAATTAATTTTTCGTTTTTAATGACAAAGATAGAATGTCGGACAATTATTTTATTTAAATTAAATTCTGTTTTTGCGATTGTTTTAACAATATAATTATATTTTGATTATATTTTTTTTATATTTAAAGGAATTGCTTACATTTGTAATTAATTGAAACTTTACACAATACGATATTTAAAGAAATTTCACACACACACACACACACACACACACACACACACACACACATGCGAATGTGATCACTTTTGTTTCTTACGAAAATTGGAGAAATCACTATTTAAAAAAATTTCCACTGTTTTAACATATTATGTGACTTGCAATTTTTACGAAAATAAAAATGTATGTATTATACGTGCAATTAAAGTATCAATTATGTTATGTTTAATCGCTCAATATTCGCATCATGTCTACATCCATGTTTTAATGAACATATATTTTAAGATATACAAGATTTTAAAGAGTAGAAGATTTACAATTAAAATAAATTAGCAGATTAGTAAGTAAATTAAAATTATTTCAGTTTGTACATTGTATTTATAGTTATATTGTTACTGTATATTATAATATGATAATTATAATTTTTTACAATTATCTTTATTTACCATTTTAATTAAAAAATCTAAACTCAAAAATAGCAAAGTATATTTTAATATTTTTATAGAAAAAATTAATATATACATAAACAAAAAACATGAACGGAGCATAAAATTAGTAACAATTAAAAAAAATATAATTTTATATTTATAAATAAATATTTAAAACAAATATCTGCTATCGATATTCTGTAAAAAAGTTAAAATTGTAAATGTCAAAGTGTAATGTAATAGTGACTACATAATATACAGTTCCTAATTTTTTATGCCAAAAATCTTATTTTTTTTTAACATTATAACAAAATTTACATTTATTTTGCTTTCTTCATGAATTGTCGTTCACGTATATACATGATCGTATCGTATATACGTGAAGCAAATGTACGATATCATAGTAGCAACGCATAAATCATTGTAATTATCGTAAAATAATGTGTTACACACTGTAACATTAGTAGTATCGCATTTGTATATTTTTTAATAACGTGCATATACGCATGGCTTACGATTTTCAAGAGAGGCTCATTCTGTTAAATCATAGAAGGTATACAAAATGATGCCTGACAGTTTACGACGAGTCAAATGAGAAAACTCGCAAAGAGACGCTAGGCGCAAGTTCCGTTTTCCATATGCATCGCATGCCATCGTGTACGACGTACGCGACGCACAACAATCAATACATATACACGCATGAGTGAATGAGCATGAGAGAGGAGGATTGGAGGTACGACGCTCTATGCCAGTGAAATTTGAATAATTTCCCTTTGATCGTAGATTCCTGGCATGTGCGACCGAATAACATAGATTCAAGGGGGACAAATTAAATAAAAGGGACGGGCCACTCCTCCGTCAGTCGCAGTTCGATTGCCGATGATCGCTCACTCGTACGGGTGGACGATCGATTGCTTTTGTTAACACAAAGTATCGCGAGAACAGCGAGTGGAATTCATACGAAAGAAAACGTGAGTGATTCAAACAATCTTCTGCAAAACGTCAAAGAAAGGAAAAGGATTTCGACATGCGACTGATAGCATCAATAGGTGCGATCGTTCTGCTAATTGGATCTTGCACGGCCAATCAGAACTTCTTGACAAACTCCTTAAACGAGTGCGTAAAGTCGGAATCCTGGACGTCTTGTTTGAAGCATCAAATTTTGGCTTATCTCGATAACAAACTGGGAACCACTACGGAAGCGAGATCGCTCGAAACTGTTGACGAGGCGATCGTTGCCAGGACCTTCAAGTATCTGAAGAGTTTCGATTATGGAGTTGATTTACCTTTCATCGATGCTAATTTAAAGTACAGACCTAGTAGAAGCCTAGCTGACATTGACATTGAATTCAAAAACAATGACGTAGCTACTAGTCAAGCTCGAGGACTTTTGAAGAAGAAACTCCTGCTACCGTTCTTGCTGCTGTTGAAATTGAAATTGAAGGCTCTAATGCCCATTTTTGTCGCTATTATTGGACTAAAAGCTTTAAAGGCTCTTGTCCTATCAAAACTTGCTATTCTTATCGTGATTGGATTTGTCGCTATGCAGCTTTTTAAGAAAGGCGGTATGATGATGCCGATGGGTACGTATACTTATACTTTAATATTTGACAGAAGTGTAATTTTTTATATTTAACGAAAATTTTTCATATTAACGAAAATTACGAGTAATTATATATTGCTATTTCTAAAATAATTTCACTTTCCTTAACTCACAAATTATACAAAGTAAGTCTTCTTCTTATAAGAATATCATTTTATAATTTATTATATTTAATATTTCGATATATATTTTTTAACACATAAAAAAGAGACTACATAAAGATTTGTGATTAAATTTTGGAGAATAATCGCAGTACGGAAGAAGGTTTTGTACATTTGCCCTATGTAATTTGAAATTCGTGAAAAATGAAATTTTTTGATCGTAGGAATGTCCATGGAACCAGCGTCAACATATGGTCCATCTCTGCTCTCAACGACGTCGAGTTATGATCCCGTCAATACGTGGGATGGTAATGGTCCTTATTCCCGCGTTTGGACACCGACCAATGGTGTGGAGGCCCAAAACCTTGCTTACAGTTATTACTCGCCCGGCAGCAGTTCCAGCTCAGTAGGATCTTCTTCATCGTCCTCATCTTCAAGCAGCTCAACGAATTACAATTAAACTCGTTCTAATGTCCCACTAACGATGCATCGATCAATCGACCGATGTTGCCCTCGTGAACGCATTCCCGATCATACATCGGCAAATAAAATATGACCAAAGAAACGCACGCCAAATAATCAAGTAGCTCGCTGACGATCGATTTGATGCGATGTCAGTCTTGTTAACGAGAACGCCACATTAAAGACTGCCGGCTCCGTGCCGGCTATAATCGTAGAATCGTTTTGTCGGTTCAACAAAACTCGCATTAAGCTCAACAACGGATTTGTTAGCTTATCAAAAAATTAGTTGCGCTAATTAAATTTTGATTAAGTTCAAGAATCCGTAATATTTCCTCTATTCTGACATTGTTATGCCTGATATATCGCAGTTAGAATTAAATTTTTTTAAAGAGATGTATTCGAAATATATCGATAAAACTGTTTGCCAACACATTTCGCCAAAATAATTTTTTTTTAAGTGTAACATGTACATACGCGATGAAGGATAATTAATTAGCAACGAACATTTTTGAATGTATCAACGTGTATGTAAAAAAAATCGACAATTGTCAATATACATTGCCAAATATATTTACAAAGCGATACAAGATTATTTCTTCGATTTAAACATTGACTATTTTTCGTGTAATATAATTATTTATTATTTCGTTTTTGTTAATAAAAGCATTCCTTGTAAAGTAATTTAATATTTCATCAATATCTTTATTTTGTTTTTTCTAATTTCATTCCTGTGAAAATTCTTCAATATTCTCCAAACACACACACACGCGCGCGCGCGCGCGCGCGCGCGCGCGCACACACACACACACACACACACACACACACACACACACACACACACACACACACACACACACAGAGAG
>JANQDE010000086.1:252752-295000 GCA_037157785.1 Cephalotes varians
GAGAGAGAGAGAGAGAGAGAGAGAGAGAGAGAGAGAGAGAGAGAGAGACAAATAAAATGTGACAAATAAATTAAATATGATTTTAAAAAGTTAATTACTTTTATAAATAAGTCATATGTTAAGTTATATATTAAGTTATAAATTATATTGTGTAATTTAACAAGCTTCATCAAGCCCCTGTAAAATGTTTACTATGTGATGGTGTATGTAAAATCTTGATATTACTTTAAACATATGATTACAATATTATTAAAAGTAGAATTCACGATATATTTAAATAGTTAAAAATAATAATACACACAAACAATATCACACAATATTACTTTAAATTTGTAATTTACTAAATTATACTTATATAATATCTCATTATATTCTAGAGAATAAATAGCAAGAAATATTTTCATATTAATTTTTGGCATCTAACATTCAAAATGAATATTTAATTTTTAATTTTTAATTAAACAAAAGTATATATTTTATTTAAGAAAATATTCAAGTTTTGAAAACTGTATATTCTCCAGATGGTAATGTCGTTACAATATCATGGTCAAGTAAAAAGTACGATGTGAGATGGCGCTTACAATATAAACCATTTCATTGAGACGATCTATGAATCACAAGATCTATCTTTTTTATTGACTGGTACAATTTATTGTTATAAATTGTTGCATTTTTTATAAAAAATTTTATTTAATTTAAAATTAAAATTTTATTAAATATATCAGTGTTACATTATAAATATTAAATTACAAATATACAATACATAATTAACTTATTTACATTTTTAAATATTATGAAGATGATTCCGAATAACTGATTTTCGAAATAAATCGAAATTCTCATCCTGTTAATAGGCAAAAAATTTTATTATTCCAATAAATGTAACAAGATTGTAAATTGTTAAATTATTAATATTCTTTCAGATATTAATTGATAAGAGATAGAAAAAATTGGAATATATTTAAAATAGCACATATTGCATATTTAAGCTTTCTCACAGTTATTATCGTAATTGATTATGCACAATTTGTTATTTATATTTATTTGTTAAAAGATTATATGAGATATGGTACGTTTTTATGTATATTCTGAGAAAATTATAAATTGGATTCTTTATTTGTTTGGACCGACCATAGAATTCCTTTGTTCGGCCAAACAATTGTCCTTTGGACTATTTGCTTTCAATAATACGCGGTTTAAACACTCTTTCGCTAAAGCAATATTTTCACTTTCACTTTTCTTCGACACCAAAAAAATCACATTGACCGAAAGACACAGTAAAAGTTGATTCATTTCAAGGTAAGCTATCAGGTAAAATTGGAGTAATATACCAAAAGGATTTACAATATCCGCTGGTCAGAAAAGCTTAAAATATCTTAGAGGCACAAGAAATAATCTTTCTTAGGTTTTAGATTTTTTGGAGCAGTTTATTTTAGGTTCTTTTAGAATTATCGCATGCATAAAACAGATCCTTTTTTCTTACGGATTCTCTCTCCAAGAGAAACCGCCCAGCACGTTCCGCCATGTCATCGCTGTATCATATTTGAAATAAGTAAAAGCAATCAGTGAAAGCGAAGAGGAATCGCATCAGCTTGATTCATCAAAAGCGCGATTTCTCTTCATCTCAGAACGCTTGAAATCCGCGGGATCAACAGCAGGATGCGTCTATTTTGCATACGACCCCTTTTTATGTAAGCAATTTGCCTGCGCATACATTAATATCCTGTACCGAATAGGGCACATATTCTTTAGAAAGCGTATTTATCGCATCTTCAAGATCGTGCGCGATTGTGAAACCTTCCATTACACTAACAATGTTGCTGAAAGTACGTGTATTATTTTAATAATCATAGTATGGATCTACAGAACGGAGAGTTTCCGGGTACCCGCATATGACGCTATGTGGCGATTACGTAGAAAGAATCATTCACATCATAATCAAGTTTTACGCGTGATGATTGGTACTATTAGATTGTAAATTTCTTTCAGATATACCTTCGATTTCCATTGCATTTCCGCGTAAAACATTATATGTTCTTTTCTATCGCGTTCGGAAATTTTAATGATAATGTCACATTCCACTAAAGACTTAAGTATTCGCACGAATTTAAGAAGTCGCATACATATGTTACATAGTGTAACATAGTATTTTATAATATTTTTGCATAAAATATGTTTTAAACAAATTCTTTTTTAATCACATGCACAAAAATAGTTTGTCTATGCACTGCACTTTTATATTTTGTGCAAATGTGTGACTTATTTAAATAATGTAAAATAATAATGAAAATAATTTTAATAAGGTATAAATTTTTAGTATATGTACGTGAGTCAATTATTCTGTTTCACTTTGAAATAAGTTTTTCGAATAAATAATTCATACCGCTTTAACTTTTCATATTTTCGATGCAATAATGAAGAAATCTTTTCTATCTTTTCTTAATCAAAATAAATTCAAACTTATCGATCTTGTCCCTCGCCATAGCCTGCGCTTCCTAATAGAATAGAAATGTTTTTCACAACTTTTCCTGGAAAATATCTTTCCTACGATCGCACTTAATATGTTATAATGTTCCGAAACTCTTCGAAAGAAGCAGTTTTCAAATTCTCTTGCGCGACCACATTCTCACGGTCGACTAAAACCGCGCTCTTTCTTCCTTCATTTTCCAACTAATTTACGATCTGAATCATGAATGCATTGTGGACATGGAATCGTATTAAATAATTTTACAAGGAATAATAATTCGTCGATAAGGACTAGTTTTTCTGACTTCTAAGTTTTTCTTACATAGTTTTCTTACATGAGAGAAACGGAATATGCGTTCCAGTTTCGCGCATGATTTACAATTTACATGCAATCATTCTTCTCATGAAGAAGACTTCCAATGAGAATCGCAGTGATACCTAACGGCATTCACTTCGATGCGCGATGCATCGTTACTCGCAGCAGGAGAAGATAGTGTAATTAAGTCTCTCAATCTCCTCGAGTATCATATGAAGATATCAGGAAAGGACATACGTCACGCAGGTGGGCAAATTGATCTAGACGAGGAAGAGAACGCACGAGGGCCCTTAAGCTATCGGTCGCACAGGATACGTTACTTCCTGCATTCGTATTCTCTGTTTCTGGTATATGGACAGTCGACCGGCAACTGAAAAACCAGCGTTTGTCGAACTATCGACAAGCTGCACGGGTCTTCTCTCTTTCTCGTGTACCCTCTGCCTTCCTTTTTATACGAATTCTATTAAAAAAGCTCGTATAAAACTGACGATCTTTTGTGAATGTACACATAACGCGTAACGAGGGTGCTCCAGTGCGCAGAAAGGACGGCGAGAGAGAGAGAGAGAGAGAGAGAGAGAGAGAGAGAGAGAGAGAGAGAGAGAGAGAGAGAGGAAGAGAAGACAGTGATGCATACACGTGGTGGATGCAACGTGTGGCGTAGGCGCCTATTACACAACCGGAAGCGAGGCTACGGGGCGGAATAAGAAAGTTTGTGTAGACTTGATGTAGCGCGAATACGAGACACACTTCAATTCTGTCTGTTTATCTCTTTCTTGCCTTCTATTTCTCTTTTCTTCCATTATGTAATGTGAAATTGATACTCGATGTCTCGACACTTGGCAAATCCATTATGCAATGGTTTGCATCCCGGCTTTGCTGGTAAATTGTGCAATTGCATATATATCGTTCAGCTCGTTAAATAATGTTTTCGTGTAAAGTACGTCCATATAGCGCGCGTGACCAATTGAATTTTAATAAAGCATGTAAATCTCACATTTATCTGCTACTCTGTACTGCAAATCTTGTCGTACAATTACCATAATTATATGCTAGTTTGAATAATACTATTACTTTGTACGACACAACGACATTTAATCGCGCATGATGTGACATTTGATGCGTACGCCGGCGCGAATTTTTCTTAACAGGTTCCTTTTAACGTAACTCTTTCGCGGAGATGTCCTGAGCCAGGCATACCGGAACAATTACATCTATGTGACCTTCGAAATAACATGTGAATCGTAATCGATCACAGGTATTTTCTATTTCCCTTAGCAGCAATTTTTTCTAGGTATAATTTCTTTTTTATAATGCGTACATGTGTTACATCTACTTTCAAAGAATCTTGATTATATTAAATCTTGAATTTTATTTTATTAACAAAAAAATTTAAAAAGATGCTTTGTTCAAGAATGTGTTTCAAAAATTTTACATGATAGTAAACTGCTTACAATGTTCTTGTATTTAATATTTTATATTATTACTAAATAATTCGATTTTCCTTAATTATATTACTTTTGCTGTAATGTTTTTCCAAATTTTTTATTAAAATTAATTTATTGTTTTTTAAAATAATTTTTTTATGCACATATTACATACACGTATCAGCTATTAAAATTTTGTAACAGTTTATTTCAAAGCATTTTTTATATGTATAAAAAAAAATGTTGGAGATATACGTACAGAAACTTTTATTATAATCGTTTCTCAGGATAATACCATTGCGTACTGCAATTACGTAGTGTAGGGCGACATTTAATCCCGGTACGACGTGACATTTCATGCGTCCGCCATTACAAATTTTTCTTAAGAGAAATACTTTCGAACGTTTTCCTTCTACTGACACGTAATAGTTGTAGCAAATTTGGTTGCCGACTTCATGGCCAATATTTTGCCGGCTAGATCCAATACATCGATAACGAATTCTCAAGAGAAAGCATAAGATAGGATAAGTGTCGGATAATAGAACCCGTGAAAGAAAGGTGCACATCTTTCAAGAAACAGGTAAAAGTTGGCGAGAGCGATTTAAGTTATTTATTTTGGCACTCGCTAACGACTCTATTCTCTCCCGATTCTCTCGCCGTTCATCAATGGCTTTTGGGACGAAGGGTTGGTCGTAAAGGGCTTACAATCTCCGGCTTTCTTGTGTTTTTACAAATAGTACGCCTGGATGAAAACGCGTGTCGATTTCCCCGAAGATTTCCGAGCGGATTCCTTTCATGATCGGTCGATCGCTATCTGAATGGAGATGGACGATGGACACGCGAGAATCTAAAATGAGCGGTACATTGTTGTTTGGGCGATCTTCATCATCAGGTCCGTGATTGGTATCAAAAGCGGTTGACGTTGCGGAAACACAAAATTTACTCGACTCTTGATATAAGTAACGATCCTGGCAGGAGCAGGCGAGCAAATCAGCTAGATACGTTTCAATATCTCACAGAGAAAAGGAATCTGCGCTGTCTGTGCCGTCCTTGCCGCGAAAGGATGATGGCGTACTGCTCGTTTCTTTTTCTGTTTGATTCTCCTATGTCTTTTGTCGGATTCNTACGCCGTACGGCGAGCCATTGAGTCATCGGCATTTTTCACGAAAGCAGTCGCGACCTTCGATTTACGTAATCAAACAGGTGCACCCGAATGCTATGAATATGATCATTTACCATAATAATAATAGTGTTCAATATATATTAATTTCATATATATATATATATATATATATATATTAATAGTATTTAATAAAAAATTAAAATTCGTTAATATTTCAACTAATATTTAATTTTTTTTGTGTTAAAAGTATTTTTTCATAAATAATTATTATACATTTAATAAAACAAATTATAGTTAACAAATTTGGTCTCGCGTTAATGTTTTATAGCTTCTATAATTTAATTGTTTTAAATGTAAATATTCAAATAGTCATCACAGAATTAACAAGAGAGAAAACGGACGCGTTTGGCGCCACTAATGAATGAATATCAATACCTCCCCTCGCTAATCGGGAATGTCTAGACATGACTACACGCACGATTAGGAATGGCCGTATACTTTCGTTACCAGTCGATCAATGGACTTCGTGTTTGCTAAATGTAACCGGCACTTTCTGAACCGCGTGCTTTCGTGCTCTCCCTCTATGGACCACCAATAACAGACGAGATTGGTTCGGCTCATCGAGTTCAATTCGTCTTCGACGAACGCGTCTTCGATCCTTGCGGGGATCATTCGTTCGCCGATGATAAATTGTGAATCGTGAGTGAATCTTCATCGTAAATGCATCACGCCTGTCTTCCGTCGACCGAATAAATTAATCGGGCGAATGGATCGTGACTATTTACAAAAGTTCCTCGCGCGAACGTCTTCATATAATCCTATCCAAGGATCCAAGGTCGGCGGATAGCATCGATCTTGCCACGGAATAAGGTTCGGGAATGCGTGGCCGATTATTTTGTCGTTATGTTATCGCAGTTCTATAACCGCGACGGACAGTTAATAAGAAGTATTAATTCCTACGGCATGATTACGATATTGCTTATATTCGCTCATATATTGGCGATTAATGCATCGTGTTCGAACATCGGTGCGTCATGAAACGTTGAGGTGCTTAGGATACCTCCAGAGGATTCCTCCGCTTATCCGCATATTTTCAGGGGTCAGTGAGCCCGTTCGCAGTGCGCCGCGGTCCATCGCATACTACCTGCGGTTTAGACAGTGAAAAAACAGACAAAGAGGGATAAAAATAACAAATGCCGCAAAAACGATGTGGGAAAGAGATAAGGACGAACATCAAAAAGGGAAGAGACACGGTGGCGAGAGAATATTCGCATAACTTAGATTCGTTCTTTTCAGACGGTTCGGTAGTACAACGAAAGCAACCTTATCATCGAGATGGCAGATGCATATACAAGCGAGCAGCAACCTTTGAGCCTCCTTCGTCGTCCTCGCTCCTCGAGGATTCGAAAGGAGATTCTTACGTGGTGCCGTCATGGATTTTATACATTTCTACATGGACGCCGTAGGAGGCTTCCTTAAAACCGAAAGTGATGCGGGAGACACTCATCAGCCAGGGGAGAAAATTAAACGTTGCATGTTGTGTTTTATTCTAAGGCAAGAGAAAATAAGGAATTGGAAATATGAATGATTCAGTTGATTTGAATATAAGAATACAAATTATATGATGACATATAACGTATAATTTTTAATAAAAATAACTCTTGGTTTATTAATAAGCCTGTTAATAAATATCAATATATCTTCATTTAATCAGCATATACTTTCACAGTTAATACATTGACGGAAGAAGCTGAAAAATGAGCCTTTTCAATGAGATATATTGAGATATACATGACATATATTGCTTTACCCATTTCCGTAAAATTACATACTCAGGAATGAGAATGTTCGTTGTGACATTTTCATTCGTGAAAAAAATGTCGCTTATACGAATTGCTCGGGAATGCTAATATGTCAAATTGACAAAACACAACGTATAAAACAGTATAAAGCAGTTATAAAATCCGGTTTTAGAAAGACACACATGTAATTGTTTCAAATTAACATAAATCGCATGTTATATTTGGACGAGGCGCATAGAATGATGTTTTAATATTGATCAACATCCTCCACATCAGCGTCGGTAGCAACTATATTGCAACTTCGTGACCATGAGCGCCGATTGAGACACACGGATTAATGTATTCGTCGCGTACCGCGATTAAAATATTACACTGTCATTATTTTTTTGCGCGTTGCAATAATGTATTCAGCATGTGTAAGATGTAATCAACCCTGTTGCATTATTCGAATCGTAAATTCTTCATTTGTAGAAAAAGATTATTCGTTATTCAAAATTTTGCGTTATCTGCAATATATTATTTTGAACTATTTAAAATGGAATTAATAAATATGTCAGCGACAAATAAAATCACAGAGAGATTTTAAGATTATTTGAATAATGCACACACCTAAAAAATGCTTTTGAGCTTCTTGCATTTTGGTTCAAATAGGCATACGTAAATTATAGCTGCACGATTAAACGATGCAAAGCGCCATGGTCAAAGAACTAAAGTTTCGCGGCGTTAAGGCATTTTCAAGACGATTACTTCTTGGAGCAGGAAATGACGAGGAGCACACAGCTGGCGAAATTTCAGGCACCTGGTGGAGGAAGAGTAGTCTTTCTCGAGTGGTTTGATCGCAATCTGGAAGAGACGTAAGGAGGTTTCGGTGGAAGGTGAAAAAAATTGGTGTTCCCCTTCCCCGAATCTGAGGTAGACCGGGTAATGCGTAGATCAGCAAGGAAAGCAGAGGAAGGGATTGTCGGGAACCGGATCAGAGAAAGGTGCTTTCCAAATGGCTCGCGATTAACACTGGTATGCGGAAGGGTTGAGGATACCTCCGAATCTCTTTTCTTTTTTCATCCCGTTTTTTAATCCCCTACGATGCAAGGGGCGGTTACGGTAGTCCCGTTAGGTCAGCTCGTTGGCAAGCTGCCCCTTAAGCGGCGGTGGTGTGGTTACGGCATTTCGTTTTTTATTCCATCATTTCTCCCGCCTCTTCACAACCCTCGTCTAACTGTGGTCCGTATAATCTACGCGCAACTTCCGCATTTTGGAGACGGGGATCGTTTCCAAGGACTCGATTTTTCTCACAGTCTTCGATGACGAAAAAAACCGCTTTTTCTGGACAAAGAAATTCGACTTAAAAATATATTTATAACACATAGCATGTACATCAATAATTTCAGATCGTATATTCGAAATTTTTTACATATTTATTTTTCTATATCGAATATATTTATATATTGCTTTTTTTAAGATTAAAGTTTAACAATTTATAAAGTTTAATGTGCATTTTTGTTACCATTTATTTGTAATTATTTCAATAATAATTTTACTAATATTTATTTTTTTTAATTCTATTTTTTATTTATAATTAGAAGAATATATTTCTCTCAAAAGACTTCTTTTTCGAAAGAAAATATATTTCAAATATTTTTTTAATTTTCATTTCTATTATCAATAAAATTATCAATAAAATTCAAATATATAATGAGATGACTTGACGAAGATAGACGAGAATATTGAAAATGCATAACACAACAGTTTTTCTCAATAAACTCTCAGCACCAATTATATCGAGAATTGATGTTCTTTAGTTAAGAATTAATCGCTAACGGCATGCATGATAAAGTCAGATAAGTTAATCAAGCTCAACAAAAAAGTGCAAAAGACAATTAATACAAGAAACTAACTTACCGTATTACATTCATTGTAATATATTCGTATCTCGATGTGTCGATGTGGAAAATCACGTGATACGTGATTTCTATTCATGATTGTATTTAAAAACGTAAAGTGTACATTAGAGTGTACAATTGTGCAAAAAATAATTCTCATTGGTTTTAATTTTAATTAATGTTCTCGATTTATACATTATAATCATATTGATACTTGTAAGTTGGGCATCACAAAAATTTTCAAATGTGAAATATAAAATTTTTTATATAAATTTTTAAAATAAAATTCTATAAAAAAAATTTTATAAAAACACAAGATACGTAAAATATAAAACTGAGAAAGATAAATGGCCGATAAATTATATATCATTGTCACAAATAACGCGAGAAACTCTAGCTTTTATAATAATGTTAATAACATTTATCTTTGATATCATGATCAAGATACGTCCCTAATTAATGAAAATGTCGCGTGGCCGCTTCAATCAAAACTATCATGTCTTGGGTATTACAATTAACGAAGTTTACGATCGTAGTAACCAAAAATATAGGAATTACAACACAAGCTGAAAAAATGAATGTTTTTAATATAAACACAAAGGTTAAAAGTATAAAGAAAAGGTCAAAATCGTATCATTATATATTTCATACATCATAAATGAGTTTAACCACAATTTTGATATTAAAATATTTATACTTGTTAATAACTTGTACTTGGTCTTTTACCTTTTCTCTTTTACCTTTTACCTTTTATTTCAATGAATTAATCTCCTATTGTGGACAAATTCCGAAAAAACAAACGAATAGTTTAGGCATACTCTTTTTAGTTGATTTTTACAAAAATTAAAAATGTAACATGAATTTTAATTAAAATAATGTAAAATTTATGGAATTAATTTTATTTATAAAAAATTAAAATTTATCTATATAAATTTTCTATTTTAACAAAAGTTCCCACAAATTTTTGGGATTGATATATTATACCAGTTATATTTCATTGAAATTTATGTTTCAAACAATTTATGTTTCTTACATTCTTTTCTTTTAAGACGATTTATGTAGCCAAATAGGTAACAAATCAAGCACAAAAAGTCTATCGCTCTCATAAATATAGTAGTGTGCAAAATTTTCTTTGAAATAGGATAGAAAGAGAATAGTCACACATAAATGCAAGGTCGTGAACCATAATTTAATAGCATTTGCAAATTTCGCCTTTTTTAAGAATATTTATGTCTTTTTTAAATATATTTACGGTTCTTTTTATTGCTTTATTCGAGATCACGAAATCATCACCAAGGCTTTCCTCTACGTGGATCCTATAACGGTATCACAAAAAATCGAACATACCTGATCTGTTAAAAGTAGATCATATATTGTAACATAAAAGAGAAGAAAGATGCGTAAAATAGAAAGCGATATGACCATGAACATGAAAAATAACGATTTAAAATGTAGATGATTTATTTGGGTTTAAAGAATACTGAGTTTACAAATTCTTTGTAGAAACATTAAAAAAAAAAAAAATTTAAGGATGAAAAAATATAGATAAGAATAACCTTAAACTTAGTGTACACGTGTACATATTCGATATATGTATTAGTGAACTTTTGCAACTTACTTCTTAGATATCCACAAAAGCAATTTAAATAAACACGCAGTCATACAGACGTATATATAAAGAGATCTATTAATAAACCGCAAGCATGTCTAACAACAAGCGAAGCAATCGTTTCTCATCGCGATAAAGAAAAACTTTATTATCCCGCAATCATAGTTTCTTTGCAAGAAATACTGCAGGTGACCTCGACTTTGGTTGTAACAATCATGCTGCATTATTGCGCTCTGTGGGAATTACAATTTTATATTTTGCTCTGTGTAAAGATAAAATATAATATCTACCTATAAATAATACTGTAAAATCAATTGATGTAGACATCCAACGACACAACTCTATAACAAGAAGGTATTTACTTATTATTCTATTATTCAAATATTTATTAAAATACAAAAATTATGATGAGACAAATTTTAAATTAGATTTTAATTAGAAAAATCATTTTTTAAATTTAAACTTAACTTAATTTTAAACAATGAATTCTTTAATCAATCGAATTATTTCCTAGATTATCTAGAGACACGAGTCTTTGAATCTAATTATGAGCAATTAAAAAAGTTTAAAATAAGCTTTTAAAATATAATTATTTAATGAAATAAACATTTAATTTTACTCATTTTAATAAAACTTATATACTTACATACTTATATACTTTTAAAAATTCTTTAAAGTTTTGAGGTTTTGTACTGAAATGTTAAGAGCTATAATATTGATGTTAAAAGATCATAACGGAAAGAGATGCTCGTAAACCGGAAGGTTTATGATTCAAATCAAAATCGAAGATTCTGTAAGCAACAGTTTTTTAACAGATACAAACATTTGTCGCAATAGCGAAATGAATGTCTCAGTTTCCTTTGTTAAATATCAGAAAAGTTCCATTCTGTATTATTGATTCTTGCATGGATGCACCGATATTAATGAACTTTTGCAACTTACTATTATTAAATGGAAAAAAAGTAAGCGGGAAAATTGTCGCTCAAAGACATGGATGGAGTCCAGCATATATCGGTGTGACATGGACGAAACTGTGGCATCATAGGTCGCCTATGGCAGAATCGAAGGGAGAAAGAGCTAGCGATAGTGATGGTGGGGATACCAGCAGAAAGGGAAGAACAAGCAATCCGAGAAGAGAATCCAGTAACCTAGTGCCTAGTCGTCTGGTGGTCTGCAAAAACAAAAGAGATGTGCCACGTGCCCTAGACGCCGATCTCTGATATCTCGCAATTAGCACCGGTACGTGCAGCGATAAAGTAAATTTCTTCGAGTAGTTTCTTCTTCGAGGAGAGACTAAAATTGTGTAAATCACGACACTTAGTTGTTAATAATCACCTATAATGGAAAGATAACGGAGAAATGACAAAACAATGAATCAAAAGATGCGAGAACGTCAGCAGTAGAGACATCATCTTAGGCTCATTACTTTCTGCTAAAGGTTAAGGCTAATTGTGATTTAGCTGTAACTAATAATTATAAGTAAATCAAAGCTCATAAATATATTTAACCTATGAAACTATCTTAGTTTCTATACATAGATGACTTGGTGCATCCTCAATGAAGTAATACTGTTATATCATAATCGTGATATACCTATCTAAAAGATACGTCTCTTATCTTTGACAATTTTGCTTATTCATACGTTTTTCATGATAAAAAAAAACTTCTTTATTAATATATTATATGATACATGAAAATAAAGTAATCGGATAGTCTCTCGCTCTCAAAACAACCAAAAAGGCAGCAGGACAAAAGAAAGAGAGCGGAAAAAGAGCATCGCATTTAGAAATGACTCAATCATAGAAAGTCGAGAAGTTGTTCACGGCGAAATAATTCTATTGCATTATCCTTGAAGGCCGACACAAAGGAAGCAGTGAAGGAGGTCGAAAGGATAGAACAAAAAGGACTACTGCCAACGCTCGACAGCTTATTTCATATTCTTTATTTTTCTCGCATTTGTCATTTTTGTTGTACAAAGAAAAAAAAGAAAAACAAACAGCTACAATCTACCTATGATTCGCACGGGAGCGGAAGGAAAAATTAATTTAAGAGACAGTTTTCGGAATTAGAATCTCGTTACCAACATCATGGATCTTAGTCGAGGTAACGTTCAGACAAGTGGCGACAATTGCAGCGATTCACGATTAATAATAGAAATTATTGACGCGCTCTTCCGAACGTAACCTCAAGTAACGAACTCTTATCGGTCTTACGGATCGTTGCGCTCCAATAGAGAAAGGTCACGAGAATCGTGACGAGGAGAGAGAGAGAGAGATACGATACGGTAAGCCCGCCATCGGACGCGCGGTGACGATCAATCGCGGTCAATCGCAAGCGTCTCGGTTATCGAGATGTCGATTTTCCTCAAGATAAAAGGTACAAAAATATATATTTATATTTATACTGTATGTATATATATCTCTTATCTCTTTCTTCGCTTCTCCTTCAATCCCGCTTGTCTCTCGCACACGCATTTGTACTAAAAAAAAAAAAGAAACACTCACATTCTTCGTGCATGCACGCGTTCGCCTTTTTACTCGCTAAAAAAAAACGCATCTCCGACTGCCTCCTCCCGCACGTAATTCTCGCTTTCATACTCGCCATCCCTATAGCGGAACTTGTCTTAACAAAAAAGAGCCGCGAGAGAAAGAGTCCCGAAACACTTAACGAGTAACAATGAAAAACAAAAATAATATTAATAATTGAATAAAGATGATGATAATAATAATAATAATAATAATAATAATAATAATAATAATAATAATAATAATAATAATAATACAATAGTAGATTAATGATAAAAATAATAATGGTAAAAGATGATAATAAAAATTAGTGTAATAATTGAGGAATAAGAAATAAAGACAGAACGCGAACCTATGTGCTACTCGATCGTTGTGGTAATTAAGAGAAATACGGTAACTCGTACACATATACGTAGTGAAGAGCACGCGCTCCAGCTCGCGCAGAAGCGCGGCTAAACGCTTCGGTTTGTGCGTGTGCGCTCGTATGTGCTCGTGTGCAATGAGCTCGCGCACCAAGCGATGTATGCGAGGAATGCAAAGTACGCACTCGTCGCGGTTCGAAATGCGCGAATCGCGCATTACGACATAGCCGATGGAAAGAAGTTAACAAAGCGCGACTGGCGTATGCATTGCGATCGCTTCCTCCTGATAATTACAAAGGTGCTTGATCGATTTCGCGCAGATTCTCGAAGAATATTGCAAAACGTCGCACGAGCGCGAATCAGTTTGTTGGACATTCATGTATCTTCTGTGTAAACGATGATTTCCATGCGTATATGTTATTTTTGGAATCCTCAATTTCAGGATCATCAATCAATTTTGGAAAATCACTTTCAAATTCCTTATAAAACCACAAATAATGATGAGTTTTGTTAGAAAAATACATTAAAATTTTGGAAATTGATTCAGAATTCTTTGACTGGCAAAAGTGACATGCTGTATTTATCGCAATTTTTTAATTATTAATTTTAAGTCTTAATTCAATTAAAAGAGTAAACTAACAAACTTAATTAGAAATTTTCGATGATTTCAGTAATGGCTGTTACCGATTATGTTTAAATATTAAATAAAAAAATAATATATACTCTCTTAAAAAGAATAAATCCGTTAATTACAGAATACATTCGTTAATTTTTTTGAAATTCAAAAATTTGTTTATGTTTTATTCTTTTAAGCGCAATATGTGTAACATTTAAAGTCATCGAATATAAAACTCCGTACAAATAATCAAAACTAATCTTATTTATGGTAGCAAAGTGATTTAATGCCTCGCCTAAATTATTTGCGTTAACTGCATAATTCTTGGTAGTTTATATAACGCGAACATTAAAGAGCCATATCAGAGAGGAAATAAGAATTTCCTAAACAATCAACTCTCTGTTTATTGTTTCTTCAATCAATATGTGTAATACTCGACGATATCATCGATATTCGAAACAACAGGAACAAGATATAGTAACGGTGATCATATTAGTCGTGATAATGTTGATAATTGATAGTGTGGCGAGATAACGGTAACAACGCGATGTTGTGCGCGCAAATATCAATCAGTGGCAGATAGTACAAGTAGCGACTAACAATAGCAATGATAATGAGGATAAAATAATATCGGACATTAATAAAAGTTCTTTCGGCGATAACTGAAGCCGAAGCGTCACTCTTCTCGTGTCAGCCATGTTTCATTGCGTTTCCATATGACTATCGTGTCTTAACGCGCGATATAAATTTAAAAAGAATAGCATCTTGTCGGTTACTACATCGGCAGTGTACGGCGGATCGCGGAACATTTGTGGTGTCGCGATAATTAAAAGAAACACGATCCTTTCTTCCGCATTTTTCGCCCTCGAAAGTCGCGGCACGTGTCTCCGCGAGAGACCGAGATGAAAAAAAAGATGGAACGACTAGGTGGCGAATTTCCATGGCAGTGTAAAGTTTCTGTTCCTTCCATTCTTGAGCAAATTCTATTGCCCTCGGAGATGAGAACGATGAAGTTACTCGACGGCAGTGGTGTCGTTGCTGGTTGATTCCTGAAACAATAAAAAAATGGCTCTATTAATTTAAAGATAATTAACAATACAGGATTATACGTAATAAGAAGTATACATATCGTAAATAGAATGGTATTAGTATGGCGATTAGCATTTATATAGAATTATATCGGCACAATTTGCTTGTCATCCTTTTACAACCTATTTTTATATATATAAATAGATCGTAATATGTAGTATATTACCGCGTAGCAACAAAGTATCTGGTTTTAATTTTTATTTTTCAATATAGCTAATTGATGTAAATGCAAAACATCGGTTATCGGTGCAGTAAATTATGATATATTGATATCCTATCGATTTATCATGCGAGAAAAAATAATTCAAAATATGACAGAACTAGAGCGTTTTCACGGAGGGCACAGCGTAATACAGAAGGTAAAGTGGGTGTATACTGGAATGGGGGGCAGGGGGAGAAATGAGCGGCGGAATATCCTGATCTTAGCGAAGGTCGCCTAGTAGATTCTAGGTAGGCAAAAACTGCATAGGAAACCACGCCCTGCAAACCGATCGCGTATCCTCAGGGACAATTTGCCGGTAACGCGAGAGCGTACATATACATATTCGCACAGCATCGTCTGCGCGAGATGTGCATTTAACAACGCGAGAATCACTTACGCTTCCATTCATTCGCGCGTGTACACGCGCTTCCTACAGACTCTCGCGTTCGAGAGCACGCGCTTGAAACACTGTGAAGCGTGTGTAACAGCACGTGATTTAGCCGATTCGCATGCGGCGCGATAAGTGGATTGAAATGCGTGGACGTGCCGCTATATGCACACGTGTACGTGAAACAGCATATGTACGAAGACGTAAAATAGACGGCCCGAGTGACCCGCTGGCTACCTATCTTGCCTACTTGAGGCCGAGCATCTTCCCACCATCAGCCTACCTGTCTACGCCTGTGTGCGCTCAATGGATAGACGAGCTTTATCGCTAATCGATGTATCTTCCGGCTGGTAAAATACAATGAGCATAATATAAGCGCTCGCGCGCGCCGGACGGCCTTCGTGACGATTTCGCCGAGGTCACTTTACTCGCTCGATCTTTTTTTTGCCGCGTGTCGCGTTACGGAGTGAAAGAGAATTCGAGGAACAGAAAGGCAAAACCGAGAACTGTCATAATTGCAATGCAGACGTATCACGACAGTCATTACGATCGACAGATTCAGGAAATCGAATCATGTAATTGCAATAACGATGCAATAAGGTGTCGGTATAGAACGAGAAACAATTTTAATTAATAATTATATCAATTCGCGTACTGTAGTTTGCGTAGGTTTTCATAAAAGATTGAGTCTTTGGAGAATATATTATATCAACTGAATTAAGATGCATAAAGAAACCAACGAAACTTCATATCCCATTTTTCAAAGAGTTTGAAAAACTAATTTTACTTAAATTATTTATAATTACTTCTCAAATATTTTGTGATAAAATAAGAGGGAATGAATTTCTTTTAACATCTTGCTTGGTCTTCTGCTAAAAATCTCCAAAGAATACTTTTGAGACTTCAATCGAGTCATTACCCGCCTTCGACTCAAAAGAGGACGTCAGTCGTCTAAAGTAGACGTATTGAACCATCGTCGTGGCTAGAAACGGTTATTCGAGAGCGAAGGGTTTCACTTACACTTTCCAACTCGGTTATTTCTGGGCCAAGTTCGATCGAAAATGTGTCATGCAACGCCAGTTTGCTCAGGAGAAAGCACTCTCGAAGTAGCGACGACGACGGTGGCTGCGGCAGCAACGGCGCTAGTGAGACCTAGGCCAAGATCAACTAACGTGGAGAAAGAGAAAATAAGGGGAAGCGCAGGTCGCAGGTACGATCCCTCTCCCTTCTTGCACTCATACACGCGCGTGCACGCGTGCGAGGGAGGGTCCAAGGCGGGCAAGAGAGGGACGGAACGAATGGCCAGGCTTGGGTCCGTCAGAAAAATAAAACTAGGCAGACCAGAGCGAAGTCCGTTAGACCGCCTCCTATACTCTCTCTTTTTCCCTTTGCGTTCTCTCTTCTCTGGGCAAGAGCGAGAGATAGACTGCGGTCTGTACACGCGTTCGCACGCGTATGCGTGTGCACGTTGATGAAGGAAAGAAAGAGAGAAAAAACTTAACCTAAGGCACGAGAAGAGTTCGTGGCTTCGAGCATGGCGCTGCAGTTTGCCCCTGAACTTGGTTCTCGGACTCGCCCGACTCAATGTTGACCCACTTTCTTGGCTTTACTTTTACCCGTCGTGCACCCGCCGGCACCGAGAGTTCCGCACTGATTTTCTCGCGGCCTAGACTATTCGATTGCATTTCGCTGCCCTAGATACGCGATGCATCGATTCACTCGTGTGACACGAATTCCCCGTAATTGCTGCAAATTTTATGCCTAAACCAATTTTATGCCTATCCCCGACTCTGTATAGTATCCTCTAGAAAGAACTGAACACGTCGTAAGCAATTTTTCGAAACGTGATGATAATCCAGTTATTCTTGATTGTTACTCCTGTAAGCGAGTATCGGTTCACGAGGGTGATATTCGTTATCATGTTTTTGCACGGTTGTGATAAATGCGACACGGACATGAGACACGTCGTCTAGCGCAGGGCCGCCGAGATGGCCGTGTCAGACTCGTCAGATTAGATGTGGCAATGTACAAGTACCAAGATAATCGTTAGTTTATATAACAAGTCATTTCCCGCGGCCACGTGATTTTCTCGTCAAGGCGATCCGCTCACCATCACCAACGCCGATGGCGCTTCGATCACCATAGACCGCCGCGCGCTACCGCACGCGAATACAATTGCTCGTAGGACCTTTGTACAGTCTATCTCGGTTGGAATGTCCGCAAAGGGATGTCGTTATGATTAGTCCATTTTCATCCGCAGATATGTAATCATTGACCATAAATATATGTCAATTATCGCACCAAGGATCACTGTAATCGTCAAGGAAGTACACTGTGATTACTCATTTTCGCAGCATTAGTGCTCCTGGTCATTTATAATAAGATGTCACCAGTAATTGTGTCAAAATTATATTAGTTATTAAAATATCTTCATAATATCATAAATACCCGTACACATTGGAATAATTTAATTAAATTTGTACATAAGAGACAAAATTAAATAAAATTTGCGTCTACTTCGGTTTCGAATCGCATGAAATGATTCTATTTATACGATTTAAAACTTTAACATAAAAATATAAAATTCGTGAATTAATGAGTGTCAAAATAATGATTGGTATAAATTTGTAAAAGTTCAAATTGCTAAAAAAGGGTGTTTAAAGATAAATTAGTTTAATGTAATTATTCATCCAAATTGCATTGGTTGATTGATTGATGTTTGAATAATGTTTAAATAAATTTTTATTGTAATGACAAAATGTCATTATGCATGTGTTGCAAGAGTTATTGTTGACAATGTCCAGTGTAAGCATTTTGTAATATTAAAATTCGTAATATTTCATAAATTTCATTTCGCAATATTTTTAAAAATACAAAAATTTGAAGAGAGTTTATCATGTGCCAACAAAATTTAACATAAGACATAATTATTAATTATGTCTTATGTTAAATTTTGTTGACAACAAACATATGACAAACTTTTCTAAAATCAATCTATATCTAACATTTGTCTATTTATAATATTAATAAATAAATTATTTAATTCCATAAATAAATAAATAATTTAATCTTTAGTATCTCGTACGTATCTCTGATTATCTAGTTGACTACCGAAATTTCCATTCTATTGAAGCATTAACGACTAACACATGTATCGATTAAAGAGGCATCGAGTTCAGCGGTATTTCGGCATTTGTCTTAGAAGAACAATCTTAAACCGATTCCGCAGACTTCATCTTCGTAGGTGTTGCGAGAGATCGATGCATTCCATAGAACACTGGTAATAGAACGCCAAAGAAGCTGCTGCTCGATACCCGTGCGCCGCGAGAACGAACCAAAGAGAGAGGAAGAGAAAAAGAGAGACAGAAAAAGAGACAGGCGCAAGGAAAACGAGAGAGAGAGAGAGAGAGAGATAAAGACGGTGCGCGAGGGTGTGAAGGAAAGAACGGGACGAGAAGAAGAGAGAGAAATAGGCAAGGAGAGAAAGAGTCGAGGCAAAGGTGGTCTTACCGCCGTAAATGCCACTGGTTGGCATTATGCCGCTTGCTTGGTCAGACCTTCGATGCATTGAACACATCCTAAGATGCCGCCTAAGATGATGAGTGTCTGGTATAATCGTGATATCGTTCTTTCATGGGACTATCGGATGCTTCGAGGGAATTTCGTGTTGCACGAGTCACAACGATGGCCCTGGCCCCTTTACTCTTAGACTTAGCTGGTATCGCTCCACAGTGCAGATGATATTGGCCTTTCGAAAATTTTTTTGCACCCGCTCGTTCACTCGCGGATGGCTAAGTACGACGCGCGAGTGCTCGTGCGCTCGCTCAAGAAAGGTCGACGGTTACCGAACGAGAAAATTCCTTTATCGCGTGAATAGCACACTTCGAGCTGAACATTGATGACTGATGATGTTTTGTCGCGAATATATACATCGGGAGATCGACGATGTACACAGGATCGATTGGAGATAAATCCGATATCGTCATGTCGCACCGGCGATACATTTTTCTCGCTTTCCGTCACGGATCATCGATCTTTGCTAGATGGAGAATGTAATGAATAATTGACTCAATGGCGAATACGATAGTGCAAGGTTGAGTACTATGCGCGATACACACGAGGCGATCGTTATGAGCGGAAAGGAAACGCAGGATTTTCGAGACGCGGTGAACTGCGAAGAAAACCGGGGAGAATCTAAAGAATGTTGAATTAAAACCTTTGCCCCGGTTCAATGTGGCTCATCGAGCGTGATCTTGGATAGGACAGCCTGATCGCGTGTTATTCTAGCCAACTATATGACTATAAACGACCACGAAGCAGTACCCCCGTCTCCCATAGAAGTAGACAAGTCCAAGCAGATACCTCGTAAGGTGAACGAACCTCCAAATCTCCTGGACATGAGAAAAAAAGAAAGAGAACCTCCGAAAAAAGAAGCGACCACAGCGGGAGAAGACGGAGTAGGTAACAAGAGGGAGGAGGCAGAGATGACGGAGGAAGAGGAGGAGAAGGAGAAGGATGATCGTGGATGCTCGCTATAGAAAGAGATAGGGTGATTGGAAGGGGACGACAAGAACAGCCGGCGTCTACGATCGTAATACCGCGCGATCTCCTCTCGCACGTTGTAGAAACGCATCTTTATGTATTATCCATGCTGTAGTCTGAGATGTTCCGCTAAACCGATAATATTACGCACTCGTTCAACACGTCAAACGAGAACATCATGACTTAACGCGCCCACCCCGATGTTAATTGCAACCGAGTCGATTTATCCTATTATCGCGGCAATTTATGCCGCAATGTCAGCCGTTGAATATCGACCATCCAGTATACAACGGCGTTTTTCGTATGTGATAATGTTGTCGGGCAAGTCGACCACGTGTCAGACACGTGCGACGATGTTTATCGGATTACTCGAAGGAAGTATCGCTCCGAAACGAAGAGAACTGCCAGGTGATCGTTCAGCAGAGATAAATATTCGGAGGAATGTAATGAAATGTCGCATATTTGTATAAAAATATTTAATACATACGATAATGAGTAACTATATCTAAATATAAAAAACTTGTAGAAGATATTAAAAATGAATAATTTTGTAAATTTGATTTTAGAGTGCTTACGCTTTATTTTGTCATATTGAGATAAACACAACATATTGTACATTTCTCAAACGCGATCGACAAAGAATTAATTGATCTTTCGAAGCGGAAATGAGAAACGCACAGAGGACACAAACTGACATTAATCATTCACCAAATAAAATCCATCTTAATCTTAACTTTGCTCATCGTTCGCGTACACGTAAGCCAAGACTGCCACCTTTACGTAGCCAACCACGTCCATCAAATTCAAATATGATAATGCCATTATTATGCGTAATGCGTTGCCCGCGCAGAAGTCTGCCTGTCAAAATCCGCGAGTCCGCCTGGGTTCGATAACACGGCGCCTTGTTCTAAAATCATGACCGATGTCACGATCGCAGAACAATTCGGTACGCCTATTACTGCGGGGGGGGGGGGGGGAGCGCAAGAGGGAGGAAAAAAGACGGCGGGAAGAGAAACTGCGCATTCGAGTACGAGAGAAATGAAAGAATGTATGAGTATATGCGAGAGTAAGAGAAAGACGATTGGCATGCAGGTCGCGCAGTATGTTGTCCTAGGTCATGCGTGATCTCTCTCCTTCTTCCATCTCCCCCTCTCTCCTCTGTCATTCTATCCCCATTCTTCCTCTTTTGCCCTCCTGTCTCGGTATTTCTGTACAGCAGCAGCAGCAAGAGCAGCAAGAGCAGCAACGGCAGCATTTATACATTCTATCTCCGTAACTTCTATTTATCTATTATTCTAGTAATAAGATCGTACGGCGAGGTAACATTATAATATGATGAATAAACGGAAGCGGTTCAAAATTACAACTGACGACGGCGCCTCTGGTATATACCGCATTAAGTAAGGGAATGGAATTCTCTCTCTCTCTCTTTCTCTCTCTCTCTCTCTCTCTCTCTCTCTCTCTCTCTCTCTCTCTCTCTCTCTCTCTCTCTCTTTCACTTTCTTTCTTTTTAACGACACTATTGTATATAAGTTTTACGCGAATAACATCAATTGTTTCAAGTTCTGCACGTTTGAGTATTTGGATCGATATTTGATCATAGATAACAATACGAAACATGTTTCATTGACACAATAAATATACTATCTGTTATGCGCCTCCATATTGAGACAATTGTAAATTCATTCTTAAAATTAAAGAAAAAAGGATAAAGCATATCTATTCTCCAGTTTCAGAAATGTAACGCGGTATATCTATCTCTTAATGTGCAAATATTCGTCGAGTAATCACAGCAAATTGCCGCACTGCTCCTGCACCTCGCGCGAAAGCTAACGAATGATTTGGGACGCACCCGGAAGAGGTTCATGTATGCGGGTCGCACAACCGTGCAGAAAAAAATCTTGAAGAATCTGCTCACATGCGCTCTCGATTGAATCGAACTCATCAAGATCGTTCTTATTTTTTACGAAAATTAACGCAAATCTCAATCTCGTTCGAAATTCTTGCAGCTATCGCGTTCATTCGTTCGCGACATGCGAAAAACGGATCGTGGCATATCGACTTGTTTCCGCGAAATCTAGGGGATCCCTCGAAACGGTCATCAAGCAGGAAGAAGCATGGTGGCTGACCAAGCGGACTTGACTTGAACGAACGAGTGAAGGAACGATCGCTTATTCCTGACGAGGAGGGCATGATCGGCGGTGTGCGCGCGCGAGCGAGACGGTGAATGCCCAAAACTCAGGTGGTGTCAATGAACTCGGCCATGTGAGGAGTCGGCCGAGGCCTCCTCCTCAGCTATACTCACTATATCGGGGTCTTGTCTTTCCCATGGGACCGAGACTAATTTCATGACTTTGCGAAAGCGACGCGACGCGCGCACACGCCCGTAAGTCGATAATGCCGAACGCGACTGATTTCTAGAGTGATTTTTCCAAAATTTCTCTATTTTGTACGATTATATTCGATGACAAAACACGTTATCACATGCATCGCGTATCGATACGCCGGATATTTGCAATATTGCTTCGATCTTAATTGAATATTTCGTACAAGCAATTATTAAATAAGTTATGCAAGATTATATTAATAATAATTATGAAAAACTTGTTAACACAGAATGTTTTATTGTAAAAGTTTATTAAAAAACTTCGTTTGATGAAAAAGATCGTATGAATATATCGTGAATATATCGACAAACGGATAGACAAAGAAATTCTAGCAGATCATTTGGCTACACCTATTTAACTGAGAGATATGCATATACAGTTTGTTCTTAAATATTTTATTGCATTTACTTCAGATAATAAAGAAAATATCCGATTGTAAGTTAGGCAATCGCAATTAGGCATGATGCCACAGCTAATTGCATATCAGAACATATTCGGATCTATGTGCCGGAGATATTGGCGAGGTGAATGGTCTAGACTGACTCTCAGAGGGGCACCTGCTTATAACTGCGACAAGAAAACCAGGTAGAAAAAAATAAAACACGTATCTACGTGAAATAACCGCCTCGTATTCTAATGTCAAAATTAAACAACCAGTAGCCGCGAGTCGCTTCCTAGTAGTCACAAGAGTTCTATCTCACCGATCTCGATTGTTCTATCTCATCGATCTCGATCAGATTGTGATATTAATGGGACAAGCATAGTGTTAAATGTCGATATAAAATGATGTGACGTAATGTTAAGGAATCGAGCAGTCCCACCTTACATGAGTCTTCTCCTGCCCTGTTCCCTCTGGCATTCCTTTTAACTGGCTCCCTCCTCCTTTTGGATCGTCGGTCATGCGCGGGTCATCTTTGAAGAAGTCTTTCTCCCTTCTTTTGCAATCTCGACGCGACCACAGTTACGGAGGAGATGGCAAGAAGAGAAGGTAAATCGGAGTGAGAAGGAGCAAGGCTCGCGGAAGTGGGAGAGAGTTGACCGCCGAAAAAGAAGTTCGCGAGTAGTCGCGATTTGATCAGGAGCTCGAGCGAATCACTTATAAATTATGTAACCATGACGAACACGTGCGAGAATATACAGACGAAGCAATAATGCTAATACAATCGAAGCAGATTAGTCGAACAATTGCGATTAAGACTGATGTCGCGTGATGATTCATCTTCGCAGCTAATTCTGATTAAAAAGACAAGAAGTACTCACCCTGTACGTAGGCAGATTCGGCATTTTCATTGACGTTCCATATTTACAAGGAATGTCCGATGTCGTCCCTTGCGAATATGGATGATCCATCTCAGTCTCCTTAGGTTGGAAGATGAGACTTCCTCTCTTCCTCTCACTTCTTCCATCGTCGATAACATCGATTTATGAGGATGTTTCCTCCGAGTTTGGAGGCTTTGATATCTTAGTATTGTCCAGTCGGATCGAGACCTTCGGTAGTAGCCATGTCGCGACCTTGAGGTATCTCTCTGGTCTCCTTCTTACTTCCTCGATTCTTCTGAACCTTCCTTCACCTTCTCAATACTGACCAGTTGGATCGAGTCCAGCCATGTTGCACAATTTTAATTGAAAGTCAATCGAAAGCCTTCAGATATGAATATATGAACGGTCTCGAGAGACGCAGTTACTCGACGGCACTTTAGTATAGACCAGTGGGGTCCAATCCTCCTGCTGCCATGTCGACGATAATGATCTTCAACAACACTGAAAGCGGAAGTATGTAGTTGCTCGATCGCGGAGAAAAACGTCTTCAGTAGAGACCGGTGGGGTCCAACTGCCGAGCCATATCTTCTTACTCGGCTCCCTTGGAAAGTTAGCAGAGCGTTGCAGAAACTTCTGATACTTCAAGTATCACAATCGTGTAATCCCGTGAAAACGGCAGTTCTTGAAACGTCCTGAATTATCGGAAAATCTTCAAGATTGTATCAAATAAAGTGACGGTACGCGAACGGAATGATCGTTGATGTGATTCACAAAATGGTCCACAGTTCCAGTGACAAATCGATCAAGTGAATAATTTGTAAGGAATATCGCGCAATCCGGAAACGATGATCGATGAAATGGATGCTACCGGAAAAACTGAAGGGACCAGCTGCTGTGTACGCGTGACCGTGCCCCACAGAGCTCTGACAGCTCCACGGCGAGTGGCCTCGCTTAAGTCTCTGCTGGCCCCCACCTGTCTGACTAGAGGCAACGGCGATTGGCCGTTGCTGTCGGCTACAGCGGCAATTGGCACTCCGATCGAGCTTTCGGAAAATTTCCCCCGATCGATATCGTTTGGTTCACAAGCCCAACCCCCACATACCGGATCTTACGTGGGGAGAAAAGTGGGATTCGCCAGACTAAAAGAAGGGAGAAATTCTCGAAAGAGAGGCGGTACCACGGATAAATCCAGAAGAATTTTTCGAGTCAGAATTAGTCCTCAACGGTAAATGATGATTACTAGTTAGACATAAGGCTATTAGAACATCCAATTAGAAGATCCAATATATTAATATACATAAGTTCAGAAGGACTGTCCTCCGAGTAAACGGAATATATGGGCTGCGGAATATAAAATGTATAGAGTAAATTCAGAATTTCCTAAAAGAATGATGTATAATTTATAGTAATATAAGCCTTTACTCATTTCCAATTGTTGCGATTTTTCCAATAAAAAATTGATTCATACTTGTTACTCGCACAAATATCGTATTATTACAATACTACATAAAAATGTTTTAAATTTTAAATATATTGCGTGCGTTAAAACTATTTCATTATCAAAAAGCGTTGGCGGAACTGCTACATCGTCCTCTAACACTATTTCTAGCATGGCGTAAGGTAGTGGGATGGATTCATTGACCTCACGCGAAATCGATCGAGAAGTTATCATTTTAGAAACTATGTGCTCGAGCTACAGCATATCAAGTAAACGATTTTTTTATGTGATTTATATATGTATATATTATGCATTTATGTGCTATATGTATATATATATATATATATATATTTATGTTGTTGTTTCACAAAGCAAGTGAAACTAACAAATTTTAATGTCATAAAAATATATTGTCACAGAATTGCTATTATTAACATTACTGTGATCATGGTTAGAATCCTGAATTATTATAAATAAATCTATGTTGATTCATTTAAAAAATGATAAATTATTGTATTTCTGATATAAGAATACTTATCGTAAAATATTTCACAATAAGAAAATTTCTGTTCATTCTGTTCAACTGATGTTATCGCATTGGCTTCGTCTATAAAAAAAATACGCGGCAAAAAAATTGTTTGTATATACAGGATCATGAAAGAATTACGGCAAATGCTAAAACGTTTGTTGAGATTACTATTAAGCGGATTAAGAACATAGCCTATGAAAGTTACATTCCTTAGACCTCAACAACTGCAATGTGTCCCCTTGTTTATGCTAAAGATATTGTCCAGTAGATCAGTTTCGTCATTGTACATTCTTTTTGTCATTATATTCTAATGATATAAATTTGAATTCAATAAATTAAAAGTTTTAGTAACAATATCGTGAAACTATCCAACTTAATGAAGCACCATTTAAGTAAAAAATTGATAGATCAAACTAACTACTTTAACTTGTAGATATTTGTGTAATAAGAATCCTTTTTCGATAAGAGATTATTTCATTTTAAAAAGATAAAAATAAAAATAAATTATTAAAAAAATAATTTTATTAAATTTATTGTCGCTTTAATGTAAATAATGTAAAATATTAAATTATTGATTTGGAAATTTCTAAAAGTAAAAAATAGTGTATTTTTAACATAATAAGTAAATAATATTAATTATAATACTAATTATAATACTAATATTACAATAAAATTAATTAAATAATTGCAATTAAAAAATAAATATGCATATTTATTATTATTAGAAAATGTAAAAATATCTATATCTTGGAAATCTTGATGGAAGACTGAGATTAAATATTTTGATATATATATTCTTTGATATATTCTGATATATATTCTTTGATAAAAGGTTTCTGCGGAAGAAAAATACAAAAGCAACATAGCATCTTAGAGATGTGAGAGAATCCCGTTTTTTATTGATATCAGCATGATATGGACATATTTTTTTACGTTCGCCTTCAATTTAATCTAAACGCGATCAAAAGAGTTTATCCGCGACATTAATATGTACTAACCGGTCCAGACATCATTACTCGCGCATCGTAAAATCGCTCATTCGTTGACGAATGTACGCTACGTTTAGAACGAAGGGGATAACTTTAACGAAATGAGAGAATCCCCTCCCCCAAAAGAGAGAGAAAAAGAGAGCGTCTCATCTGCCGATACAAATTAATGCACGGTCCAACTTATAACCGTTTGGATACCTAGATACGTCGCGGCGATACTTGTGCAGATTGCAGTTTGTCGTCCATCGTCGCTCTCGGCTACGACTTCGTGTTACTGGGATAAAAGGTGAATGAACTCGTTGCTACTTGGTACTCATCCCACCAACAGCATCCCGCTCTACGTTTGGAGGGGTAGCGCGTCCTTCTGCTATGCCTGTGCGCGGTAAAGACGAGTGAAATGAGAGAGAAAGAAAGGCGAGAAAAGGTAGAGAAAAGAAGATCGAGAAAGGAAGAGAAAAAGAAGATGTGATGATCATAAATTACTTGATCATCTTCAAGGTTCGATTTGGCGACCGTGTGCATCTTCTTATTATACCGCGTCATCAAGCCTACTTTCGAGAGAAAATATAAATCCAACAATATTCATATGCACATTCGGTTTTTCATATTGATTGATATCGTGATACGCGCAATCAAATATTTTATTAGCGTTACATTAATACATTACATATTAATTAGCGTTACATATTAATTAGCGTGTACATTAGGCACTAATAAAAAAGTGTGTGAAGTATACTTTTTTGCATCGTCAATATCTGCCACGAGTGTGTCTGGATGTTTCATTCGTTATATAATCGAAATCAGCTCTCATCGCTTTGAATAACTTTCATGTGAAAATTAAAAAATGTAGCGGTGCTTAATATTTACGATTGTACACTTCATATCGAACATCTGAAAGTATTAATAAATTGTACGAACGAGATAATCATAGCCTCTATATATCGTAATATGCATCTTATACATTGTCATAGAATATTACTAAGAATTATATAAAGTTCTCTATTAATAATGTGATTAAATATGTAATTGTACAATACAATTATATTGTTCATATATATTATTCCATTAATATAAATATCAAGATACGAACGGCTGTTAAAATCCGGTGATGTATAATAAGAGCTTCATGACAATTAATCAAAAGATATATATGAATGAATAATGAATATAGCATTATCTATTGTCTGTAACCTTGATATATTAAATATCTGATATTGTTGATATTGAATTTTTTGATAAAATTATTGTTTCAATTGTATTTGAATATCATTGTCTAATGAGACATCTCGAAAATAATAATTATCCTTTGAATTTACGACGAAGAGGATGTCAGTAGCTGACTCTTGCAGCAATTCAGACACTTTTTTTCTACTGTGTTGTATTTCTATATGCCAACGGCGATTGTGCAAGATACGAACCTGCCTACGTATCTATCGAGGTTTGCGCAACAGGTAACTTCGAAACGCTGTCCTGATGTGGATCTTCTCTTATAAGCACGTAACATCCATGAATTCAGCGCAGTAAATCGACTTGATGTTCCAATAAATATTTTCTTGGATCGTTGTTTTCAGTAAAATATAGCTTATTTGACCTTTTGCGAATAGTAATTAAATATCTGTTCTCTGAAACATTGTTTCTTTTCTATTCGCACAGCCATAGAGTCTCTTTCTATGTACTACTAGTCTTTAAATAGCTGCTGCTGATTCGCGATAGCTCACAACCTTTCGGATTATCGACCTTTTCAAAATCTAAAGCGGACACGACCAAACCACTTTGGATTCTCTTAGATTTTTTTTGAATAGATCGTGGAAATCATTAGAATTACTCGAAAAAAAAGGATTATAATATTCAATTCTTTTTCAATATCTGCATTACTTTAAGTTCAACGAACTTTATTATAAAAGTGATAAAAGGTTCACGGGTTATCTCCGTGTCTTGATCTATTGTTAATGCCAACGTTTCGTGAACATCGCAGTTCACTTCATCAGGACGAGAAACAACTGAATTACCCCTTTAAAGGATTTCCTATATATACGCTGTTCAGTGGAAGGAGAGGAAAGAGATCAAGGTATAAGGGAAAAAGAGAGGGGGGAATTGCTAGAATTGTGGTAGTAATTGTGGTGGTAGTGGTTATTTTTTAAGGTTGACCAGTCAGTAAATTTTAATTTTCGACCAGAAGAATGGTATTCCATATTCTACTTATATTGTAGCCGTTATCGGATTTAGATTATCGGGATGTTTTTCTGTACCTGTATAGCCCTCCTGTACTTTCTTGAAAAGTATGATGTAGTAGTGACTATTGTGTAGTAGTTTATTAGAAGTTTAGTAGTAATTTATTATATATAGTTCGTATATATTTGTAGAAACTTTATTATAGCATGTTCATAGCATATAAATATTTCGTTAGTCTTGTTTGCATATATTCCATAAAATGTGTTCCCATTTTATCTGATTAAATGTATTATACATGTATTATAAATGTTTAATAATTACAATAATTTAATTCTTCAAGAAATATACAATATATTTCCAAATTAACAGTAAAAATAGGAAGAAATAATTAATCCGGATTAATTTAAAATAATTTAAAATAACTTATTGTTTATTTCAGTGATATTTTAACTATTTAACTTATTCTTTATCTTTTCATCAATAAAAAAAGAATTAAAATTAATAGATTTTTTAAATAATTAATTTAAAGTTTACAAATACGAGCGCTTTCAACGCAAAGTGCGATGCATTTTCATCTGACATTTTCTTCTAGTAGAGAAAACCAGTCTTTCATAGACATAGGTCTAATCAGGAAACACGGCATCTTATCAGTGCGCAACGATGGAACCATCTTAGTCGTAGTTAAGGAAAGGCGATCTTAATCACCGCTGCTATGATCCTAGGTCACCGAAGGACTCGGAAGTCCAAACGCGTGTAGTATCGTCACGCTGAGCTGTGCCACGAATTGCTCTACTAGCAATTGGAAAAAAGTGAAAAACACTATGAGGATGTGAAAGAAACAGAGCAAGGAATTGGAGAAAACGAGTACGACGGCTTGGCAAGAAAGGAAAGGAGATAGAATGAGAGAGAACGAGGAAGAGAAGACGACGTAAAGAGGGTGATGTTGGTGGAAAGATGTGAAGGCGAGGGAAGACAGGAGGAACTGAGAATAGAATAGAAAAGTGGGGAATATAAAGAGGGAGGCATAGGGAAAGAGATGGAGGAACCAGAAAGGACGGAGAATGAACTAGAGTGCAAACAAGCAATTGAGACGGCAAGAGAGGAAGAGATAGAGAAAAAAGAGAAAGAGAAGCAAAGACGCTCGAGTTGTCGAGGTGATTGTGCCGATGCGTGGCAAAGTTTTGTGTCGGGCTCTCCCTGACCTAACCACTCCGCCTCTCCCATCTCGAGTCGACTTCATCGTGGCACGGTCTGACTAGTCGACTATTTCCTAAAGACTGTCTCGTACAATGGCATAATATTTGCATCGTAAATCATGGCTGTCGTCGCGGACAGAGGTGCGAAGGTCTGCAAAGAATTGACCGAAAAGAACGATTCGGACGAGACTCCCAAGAGCGTCGTATTGTACTTCGAAAAGATCTTTTACATAGACCCTCATAAAATTTGCTTATTTTGCACTTACACGTATAGATGCGTGCTTGATCGTGCGTAATTTTCGAACGGAGGCGTCGAGGTGGCTCGATGATAGTTGCGTGTTTACGTATCGCATGGCTCGCATTACCGGTGACGCGCCTTCTCATTGCTTTGCTCCGCTTCGTTCCCGCCTCAGTTAAAACTCCCGCGAAAGTTCGCAGCCGCTCTTAGCGCGACGCAATGCGCAGCCTCTAGGTCGGGCGTTCACCCTGTCCCGAGACGATCTCGCGAATGCTGAATCTCAATCACAAATTTCGTTTGCTGATAACAAATGAGATTTGATTTCGACAATATTTTTTTGTTGCTATCAATTATATAAATCAGTTAAACTTCAAGTAAGATTAGAGCAAGTTTGAAATGATAGCCATAGTATAAAATATGAAAGAAGGAAAAATTATAAATAATCTAATATTGTATTATATTCATGTTTTTATAAAAAATAATAATTGTGTGTGTTGATAAAACTTTATAACTATAGTCGAGTTATTTGTCTCAATATAGTCGACATTGTAAATTTATGATAATTTTGAAATATGTTCAATAGTAAAATGTTAAAATCTATTAGATAAAATCAACAATATCACAAAAATATCACGTTTTAAAAATACATTTCATATCGTTTATTGTACCGAAGCTTCAAATCTTTAATGTCATTAAGTATCGCGAGATGATTTCGTGAATTTAACATTCATACTTTATAGTGCATTCTTAAATTACGTGAGTAATTCAACGTCTTTTACTAATAGTCTCGAGTTGCACAATCATTGAGCATAGAACATAGAGAGCAGAGTGTAAAGCGAATTACGAAAGTCGTCTTTATCAATTAAAAAAGAGTTACAAATTTATCTTATTCAAAATATGTTAGCAGTATTAATCAGCCATCATAATGTTCGATTAGTGATAACTGATTAGTGATAACAGCTATAGTCTATTATTATCAATTTATTCAGATTGATTGATAATAATGAATTTTTTTATCTCAGAGGTAAAAAAGGCCATTCGTACGATAGACCTCCCGTCTATCCACTGAGAATTCCGCTTCCCTTTCTCCGCTCTGCCTCTACCGCTTTCTTGCAAATCGATTCCAGCTGGATCACTGACCCGACAGTGCGCTGCTCCTCCAATACGGGCGTACGAATTATCGCGGACCCATGTAGTCCAGGGAAGCTTTATCATCATGTATGGCGAGAAGATGCCTTACCTAGTCCAAAACGAACGGCATCTATCCAGTAACGTATAGAGGCGATCTACCAATTCGAGGTGCTATCTAAGCACCTTGAGCGACGGTGAATAAGTGACGATAAGTAGGTAGATGGGTAGGTAGGTAGGCAGAATAGATAGGTTGGTCGACTGCTTGCTCGTTAGGCTAGGTGCGTTGACCCTCTCGGCGTGTCCAATGTTCAACGAGAAATAGAAGAGAAATAGAAGCGTAGAAAGAAAGAGAGAGAGATAAAGCGGAAAAGAGATGTAGAAGGAAAAAGGGATGCAGAGAACGAGAGAGGGAATGATGCTCAGATAGAGGAGAGAGGTGTAAATCGCCGATGAGATGTAGAGTTCGCGATCCTTCAGTCAATTCTCAAGTTATCTAAGTACAGCCGAAAACTAACAGATCATTGAACTTGATCTCTGAACGGATTTAATCATTGTAAAATTAGCATATTAAACCATCCATTGACGGAACATAATCGAGATTAAATCATGAAAGCATTACATATCAGTATTAGTTTGTTTTTTATGTATAATTCATAGAGTAAAAATAAAGATTTTGTCAAAAGTTTCATATTTTTTCACTAATTGATTCTAGATACTTGATGTAATAAAAGTCGTACTACAATACATTTATGTTATATTATATATATATATATATATATATATATATATATATATATATATATACATACATACAGTAAATATATACATATATATTTCATAAATATCTAATCTAAGATAACAAGAAATAAATCTTTATTTTAGCTGCAAAAATAATTTAAATTGTCAAAACATTTCTAAAGATGTTGATGCTTTCGTGGGATAAATCAGCCAAATCAGGATAAATCAATCATGGTTTTTTTTTTCATGATGTGATTAAGAATATAGCTAATTATTCATAGATTCTGTCATCATACATAAGCTTATGAAAGTATTAAATTGGACTAAAAGAAAGTACCACTAAAAGAAAGTAATCCAATTGATAGTTAGAAATTTTGTAAGAGAAATCGCACTTTTTTGTAGAAATTTTTTGCCTATAAATGGTTTGCAACATTAATTATGTTTTAATGATATTGATTACAAAATTATTTTTTAAGTAATATTTACTTACATATGATACTTAATACTAGTACTAAAGAATATAAATAGTCATGTCATTAATTATTATAATAATATCGATTCTCTCTCTTTGTTGAAAAATGATTTAAAAACTTTTATACTAATATATCCATTAATAAAAGAAATATGTAATTGATACAAATTTAAATAATTATTAACTGTATGTACGTGTACACACACACACACACACACACACGCGCGCGCGCGCGCTCAAAAATCATGTGTATTCTCCGTTATTATTGAAATTACTTTCTCTTTTAAGTTTCTCAAAGTTACAAAAAAGATCAAACCTTGCGCAAACAAACGTGTAATATTTTTAAAAAATTAATAATATTCGCAAAAGGAAAAATTTGCGTTATCGCGCATCATGATAAAACAAATTTAATATATATCCGGAAGTTGGGCTATTTTTAACAGCTTTAATGCACTCTCACGGTTCTCTCTTACTTTCCCCGTAGAAAAAAAAGAGTAGAGGGAGAACCACCTTCTTCCACGTTGGGGAAAGTGAAATCAGTCACCTGCACGTTTGCACGCGTGCTCATCTTATTCGCTGCTCTTACCTGTCGTGTAAATCAGAGGGACAATTGCTCAATGTTATCATTAATAGTGCAATCTGCTAATTTAACTACGATGTAAAAAGGAAGCACATCGTGTGTGTAAAAGGAGGAATCATGTATCTGTTTTTGATATTTTCTTCTACTGATATTTTTTGATGAAAAATATTGGCACTGGAGTTAATTTATTCTACATTAAGCACATTTATTTTAAACAGTCAATACACGCTAAAATACTTAATATTATTCTTATAAATACTTAAATTTATCATGAAAAAATTTAAATCTTTATTTAAATTAGATATTCAAATTCTTTAGTTTCGTATAGTATTTAAATTTTAGATCGCTCATGACCTTCCAATCTTTCCAAGAAAAATTCGAAATATATTATTTTATATTAGAAATATATTAGAAAAATTTTATATGTATTTATATTTAACGAATAGCGTCGAACATGTATGCTTTCACTGCTATCTTTCGCATGAATCGCTTTCACGTATGTATCATCCCTAATGTGATCGATACGCGACTCGAATCTTGATCAAGAAGTACGCGTGCGATGTAGGGTATGTAAGCGTGCGCAGCATCGACAAAAAGAGATTGACATGTAATTTGCAATTCGCAACAATAAAGAAGCCGATTATGTGAGAGTGAAAGAAACGAAAGTCTAGCGACCTAGGTTGAACGAAACGGAAATAGTAGGTTCATGAAAAAATACAGTGATATGCAAAAGTTTTAAGATAATCTTTTTAAATGCTGATAAAAGCTAAAGAAACAAATTCAAACAAATTTAATAAAAAAAAAACAAATTTTGAATAATATAATAAAAAGATATAATAATATAATAAAAAGATATGAAAAGAAAAGCAGTATTTCTGTCATTAAAAATACAATGCTTTTCAGACACAAATATAAACGGATTAAAAGGTTTTCTCTTATATTCAGGAACTTGTTCTTTACATTGGCGTGTACTTTTATGATTTTATAATTAAGTGATTGTGATTTTAATTTTACAATTAAGTGTACGAAAAGGAAATAAACGGGAATACAGAGGCAATCATCCAGTTTAATAAAACTGACACAGTATCAGTCGCAGACTAATTTGTCAGCATCAAATTAATACGGATATCGAAAAGCTACGGCGGAAACTTCTCTCATTCTATATTACCTTTTCTCTTTTCTCCTTTTATCTTCACAAAGTAAGCTGAGCAATTATTTCGCACGATACACATTACCGGTTGACTTTCACGAGGCTTTCTTCTTTAGTGATCAACTTGCAACACAATTCTCTCACAGATAACATGCACGAATATGTAGCACACATTACCTATCGGAGGAGAAACGCAACACGATTGTCGCGACATTCGCAATTTCTCGTGGACAAATGAAAGTTGCACGCCATTTCTTTGATATATCTACATCTGCGATTTTATGATTCACATTAGCTAACTGATTACGTATTTCTTTTTAGATTAAAACCAATATGCGTTCAACATTAAACATTTTTATATAATGAGAGATACTCTAGAGATTTCGTTAAGTTAAAGCCCACTTAAAATTAAACAAGTAACAAATCTTTTATTTTTCAACTTTTATAATTAAAAATTATAAACGCGATACTTTAATTAAAAACAAATTGTAATATAATTCATTATCGTTCGCGTTGCATATTTTGATATCACTTTGCGATCAGTCGGTATTAGGATGGCTGATTCCTGTTTCTTCCTGTCGCGAAGGCTTGCTTGAATTCAGTGTGACAACGAGTTCGAACTTCAACCGCAAAAAGAATCGTATCGGCCAGTTGCGCAACATTTGCTTACGTTGTACGAGTGCGCGTGGGTAATAGTATTCGTGAGATACTTCCTCATTCCTAAAACCAGTCGGCTTCTGCGACGCAACGATCAGCAGTGTCGTCGTTGTGAACAACGAATTCGATGCATGCAGGTGCATGTCGAGCCATGCTCGAGTCTCCGGTTCGCCGTGAACACTGCGAGAAAGAAGACGGATGGAGAGAGGGTCGATTGTTTCGTTACGACCAAAAGACAAGCTGGACAGGGACCCTCACCTCAAGAAAGAAGAGACGGTACTCGAACTCTCGGTAACTCGAATCCGCGAAGTCACGAAATGATATTCGGCTGTACGTTTCGAAAGCGGGTGTCGTTAACCTCCCGCGCAGTTCGGTTGGAAGCGGCGAAACAATTGCCCAGTCTAGAAATAGTGAGCTTTGTTCCAGACGCCCACTCCCTAGGGACTATATCAATACATCCCGTAGATTGCGAATTGGGCGTTGCCCTCCGCCTTTCCTCGCTGTCCATCCGACTCGGATGGACGTGTGGAATGTCACGTGGGACCCTTGCGTGTCGGCGCAGCTTACGATTACCGAAAGCATCATCCTTCCTCCCACCTTGGCGAGCGGATTTTTCGTGCTGCGTGAACGGGAAAACGGAGAAGAGAAGGGTTTCGATGCAGGACGTGATAACAACGGCAACGTGAAGGGCGAAAACGAACAGAAAGAGCATAACCGCGTGCTTGTACTCTCAAAATCTCGAGATCCACGTGGATGGCCCGTTGTTGGGTAGTGTTGCAATCTTGCAGTCAAACTTCTTTCTGCTTTTTCTGTTCTTGGCCTTTCTCTTCTCGGACCTCGCGCCGTTCTTTGTGGTGTCGAAGACGCTTTTATGTATTTCCCATGAGAGAAAAGGCACGACTGTAAGAAGCAAAGAATGCTCACGCTTTGGTGTTTCTCAATTTCAAGTACTGATTGTGAAATGAATGTCAAACTGTCAGAATGTTAGAGTCAAAATTATTTAGATTATACGCGGCACAGATTTTTTAATGTGCTTTATCAATTTAATTTTAAATGTAAAATGTTTCAGATCTGCCATGTATTCAGTCAGTAATATGCAAGAAAAATTCGTTTTTATTACCTCGATAAGAATGAAAATTCATAACTTGATTGTCCGAACATTTAATATCGAGAATTAAAGATTTCTAAATTTTTATTGTAAAATCTAATTTAGATTTCAAAAATAAATGTTTGACAGGATAATAAGACTTGATATATTCTGTATAAGTCATCGTATTGAGTCATTATGTTAATAATATACATGATATTCGATTGACTGAGGAAATAAAAATAGTAAATGTGAAAATTACTGTTGCAATCGTTATCGTTTGTTCGTACATTTATTATATAGGTTACAAGCTACTTCACGCACGTGTATAGTACAGTAGAAACATCACGCGAAACAAGCTCGGCTGTCCGCGGTAACATGCACTAATTCTCGGTACTGATCTAGGGTATCAGGGTCCGCGGTTGCCGAGATTGATAACTCTATTTATGCTTGCAGTAACATTGAACTTCTTGGCCTAGTTTCTTAGAATTCTTAAATATGGATGCGTGAAATGGCAAAGGGAAAAAGAAGGAAAGTCAAAATCGTATAATATTAATTCACAATTCGAATGTCTTAACGAGATTGTAACATTAATATACGCTATTATACTTTAATGAAGAATACATACACGATTGAATAGTAAATGCGAAATGTGAGTTGCAATTATATTTTACACGTGGCAGCTGTCAAACATCTATTATGTATTTTTTTATAGACTAAATACATTTCATATTAGATTGAGATAAAAACTACATGCATGTAATGCATTTAAATACTATGTAATTTAAATGTGAGAAAAAAAGAGAATGAGAGAAAAATATATAAAATTAAATATATTAAGAAATATAAAAAAGACATTATAATTATATGAATGCACACCACCATGTGCATGTATATTAAACCAATCAAATAATGCGTATGCTCTTTCATTTTTCAAATATGTCGCCCCGTTATAACCCAATATAACGGATAAATTCGGATGCTTGAAAGAAGATGCTAGTTCTCCTCGACCAGAGAATCATGTCCCAGAAAGAAAGTACTGAAAGGCGTGCTAGAAAGCCTCCGGGCGAGACCTAGATTTTTTTCATGAGTAATATCAGAGAAACGGTACATTGGCAGAAATCCCGTACACTCGATTATCCGCTTATTTCTCACGATTGGTCAATCGACGAGTAATAATCCGGTCAGTTTGGCGAGCCATCTTCGTGTCGTGCACAAGGATGTATCCCCGCATGCAAGTAGGTTTACCGGATGTTTTCGTGTCAGCGCATAACGCGAGAAGAACGTCTGATAACGACGATGACAAGAACGACAACGAAGACGAGTAGCCGGATTTCTTTTTTCGTGCAGTCAAACGGTTCTCGCACGCGGCCACGGCTAACTGTATTTTGACTTTGTGGCCTGAATTGCGGTAACACGGTAACTGGCTCCAGTGTGCGACACCCCGAAGTAACGGGCCATATCACGAAGCATGGTTCAGGCCTTTACGCATGTAGGTACCTACATAAAAGGCACTCTCACGTATATACGTCACGCGGCACACGGCTTATATGGTGTGGGCGTATGTGTGCACCGCCAACAAACACGGTATAGGTAACGTGCGTGTGCAGATGCGCAACGCGAAGAGAAAGAAAGAAGGGAAAAAGAGAAATGGGAGAAAAGAGAGAAAGGTTAAGAAAGAGAGAGAGAGAGAGAGAGAAAGAGAAATATTGAGTCGATGGTGGTGGTTTATCGTATGCGTCCGGTGTACGTCCGTTCGCGTTGCAACCGTGAATGTAGGTACAGTTAGGTATAAAGTGCCCGCCGACTCGAGTCTGTAGGTCGGAGGCACGGGACGCACAGCCTGAGCTTGTATATCCTTCGCATCCGGGGGATCGCCTTCGAGACGACAGCAGGACCTTGGGCCTTAACCCACTCTTACTTGGAAAGGGACTAGCGACGGCATCGCAGTCTCTCCTCTTCCGCGTTCGCCGCACATACAGAGGGGACGACATGCGTTCTGCAACAGCCACGGGCATAAAAATGTTTTCAGAACGAATGTTCTAACACAAATGGATGTGAACCGAGTTTCGTTTAAATCGTAGCATAAAACATATATTACATATATATTAATTTGGATCAGCTTCTGGTACATGTTCGAAGCAATTGTGATAATTCATTCATATTCTAAGTCTTTGTGTAATGGTCTTATAGTATAGTATCACAATGATATCTGTAACGCGAACGTTTAGTCATGTTAAAAGAACAAAATAAGTTCTATATATTCGAGACCTATTTTTCCATATCTTTTCTTTTATATATAGAATTTTAGTTATTATTAAGAAATATTCCGTGGTTCCATCATGAAATTCTATTTTTATGAATAATGTAATATCATCGTCGCATCAACTTATTGTTAATCGTACATCGACAAAAAATTGATGTACATACGTTTGTATGCATAGGCTTTTAAACTCGTGAATAACAATTATGAACAGCGCGCCATGTTCGTGTATGCTCACTCCGTGTATGCTCAAAGCATTCTACGATCTAGACAGATGAAAACGAGACGGGATGTCTCGATGAAGTCTAACTAGTGAATTCTGTCGTGCGTGTAATTATCTGATGCGATTCACTCGCGTGCGTGCGCTAGAAAATTATCGTTCGAAAATTATGCGCTTCGGCTAATACAAAAATGTCGACGGATGAGGGAATGCATTTGTACTGGCGGACCCGCATCAGGAAGATTTATGATGAATGGGGAAATGTCGATTACTTCGTAGTATATAATATATACATACATAGTACATACGTGAAAGGGCGGATAATTTGTGACAGGCGCGATAAACGGCGAATTACACGAAGTGAAAGATTGAAAGTAAATCTCAATAAATCTCAATAAAGTGACTTCGCGGTACAGAAGCGATTTGTTAAACAGCAGAGCCAACTCTTTTCAAGATCCCTTTCTACAGTTCTTTTCCTGCGTCAATCGATACGCAATGATGTATCTTCGCAACGTACGTATGTAAACCTAGCTGGAAGCGTGCCGCGGATCCAGCCGTTCGCGTGCCATGGCACGCGACACGTGACTCCGGATCCTCACGATTCTCCTGACACAAACAGGAGAGAATCAGGAAGTGTACACCAAGGAAAGGTATCCTTTATACTGCTAAAGTGAAAGGTATCCCCTTTCACCGGTCCGTCATTCACTCCTTTCTTTTTCAGGTCCGTCTTCTTTCTGGTGTGATGGAAAAGAGTGCAGCTGGTCCTGCCAGTTTTGTTATTTCCTGAACCCTTTTTACGAAATTTCGGGCTTCTTGGCCGCAGCTTGTACGGTAGCGAGATCTCCTTCCGGGTGTTCGTATCTCGCATTGCATCTAGCCTCGAACTGGTTTTCCGGTAAAAAAAATGGGAGTAGGAGGAGACGGGTAAAAGTGATGAGAAAAAAAGAACAGAAGGACGGCGATCTCAAGAAGGGAAAGAGAAATTCTTCTCGGGCAGAGTCCGCTCCTCCAGTTCTTTTTGTGCCCATATGCCGCACCATCCACGCCTATCTGACCCGCCAATGACGATCGGGTGGACTCGACAAGGACGGCTACCACACGCACTTCCAGCAGAGCGAATCGCTTCCTGGTAACCGTCGAATTTCATCCACGAGATCGACCCGGAAGTTGCCGCGTAACTCACGGCCCACGCGATACAACGTGAATTGCACGCATGCACGTATGTGCGTCGATTATTCGAGAAGTAAAGATTCACGGTACATCTCAAAACGGAATAAGTATAGATGATATGCGATCGAAATAGAGATTTACATGACGACATTATACTTTTCGCCACTTCATAAATTACACATATACATGAATGGAAAAATTCCAAATAAACAAAAGACTAAAGAACGAAAGATAAGATTTGAAGAAAAATTGAATATGGATTTTTCAGAAACTTTTTGAAATGTTGTGTTTTTATATATAATAGAAATAATTTAAGACTGAAGAAGCTATTATATTATATTTCTGATAAATTAATTCAATAACTCGTAACGCATTATAATTTTATATATTAAAGCGGAATTGATTAACAAAAAAATTTTGTTCTTTGATACAGTATCGACAATAAGATCATATTTCAATTTGTTTCAATTTATGACCAATGGATCTTCTGTATGTTCTTCAAATTTTTCATCATAATCCTCTCGCTACCCGCAGCGAGCGAGTTCTACAACCGATGAATGATGAAAGAAACGTTTAGCTCCACGAATGGCGGTTTTATACTGACGAAAATGCAGATGTCCGAGTGTTAGTTGATGATCGGATATAAAGTGCCGGCATTCAAGCGGTCAGCTTGCCTGCGGCGAAAAATGTCTTTTTAATTGGCAATTAGACGCGTCGTATGTCCTTTCCCAGCTGTCATATAATCGTGAATGAATCGTGCGAATTGTAGGCTATGGTGGGCACGCTCGAGTGCCTATGTGAATGGGTTCAAAGGACGGCAAACTAAAAAGGTTCCAAAAGTTCTATCAATGTCCGAGCATTCTTTGATAATCCTCTGGACACGCGTTTTACAGGACTGAGTGGCCGGCATACACTCTCCATTGAGTAGCCACGCGCAGTAGTGACCCGCGGCGCGAAACCAAGAGCGACAAAAAGGATAAAGGAGCGCGTGTAGGTGATAGAAAAATAGGACATTGAAAGATGAAACATCTAGGTTTTATACATTTTTCATCCCTTAATTTGACGGATGGTCGTGCGCGCGAGAATTTCTCTTTGATGATACTTTCGTACACATGCCTTTCATGCCGATAGGATAAAACTCTTGACTGCAATGTATGTTCACGAAATGTTATTTATGATAGAAAAATAATATATTTAAACGTCACTATTAAATAGTGATATCCCATAAATATTAATATCACTATATCCAAATTAATTATTAAACGCTATAATGATGCCATTCTTGCTTTTCGGAATATCAAAAAATTGTTTATGTGATAAATTAACTTATTATTTCTCGCTTGTTTTTATTTTTCATCTCTTATACACGTGATTTCATCGATGAAAAAAAAGCAAATAATTCTGGAAAAGTGATATCTCAATTGAACATGTACTACAGATACACAACTAAAGAAATATCATCAGATGAACAATAGGAACGACTGTTACTTTAGGAAATAATAACAGAACCACGACAGCATATCACGGATCTTGAATCTCCGTGAATACCTTGAACGTACCATTAAACTGACTACTTGGCACTGGGAGTCGAATGCTTGGCATGGCTTAAGAGACACCTATTTTACAAATAAATGGCCAGATTATTCTTCTTTGTCATTGAATTTTACAATTTATTACTCGATTGTATAGATTTTTATTAGATAATATTAATGTATTAAAACAATTAAAACTAAAATAATTAATTTTGTTTATAGTATACGATATTTTTTACATTAGTTCCTAAATTATAAACAATCATTGAATAACATTAATAGAATATTTAGATAATTACGAATAAATTATTAAATAAAAACTAGTCATGAAATTATTATATATGTATACATAAAAAAGAAAAAGATATACACATCTATAATATAACATACACAAAGGAAACGAAAATTTTTGCTCTAATAAAGTTACAATTCAGATTTGTGTAATATGTGATTCGATATCAAAGTTTCGTCGTCTAACAACGTACGGTATAAATATAAATTCTTGTCTATTCGTGTTCGTATTATAATATCGAGATGTATATTATTGTAAATTCTTCGATATTTATGATAATAACGTAAGTTCAAGTATCGTACGAAGATGATAGAATCCGTAATGCCAATTTTGTATCTTTATTGTATAATTACGAGAGAGAGAGAGAAAGAGAGAGAGAGAGAGAGAGAGAGAGAGAGAGAGA
>JANQDE010000086.1:295025-332205 GCA_037157785.1 Cephalotes varians
AGAGAGAGAGAGAGAGAGAGAGAGAGAGAGAGAGAGAGAGAGAGAGAGAGAGAGAGAGCGAGCAGACAGCGTTACGCGATTATCTTTTTCCATTCTGCTTCTCTTATTACTGCTATTTTCTTCCTTCTGCATTGCGTCGATTCATTCCGATTGCCGATGATGTTTCGAGAACAGTTATGTGGGAGTCTGGGTCACGAGGCGTGGCTTCTATGGACACCATCCACTGTCCCATAGAACCACAGTCCTATTGGCCAAGAAACGCTTGCGAGGCATGGTCAGAATAATTATGTAATTTGCGCTTCGCGCGTTACGGGCTGGCACGAGTATCTGTGACGACACGAAGAGTGCCAAGGGTTGGAAGCAAAAGAAGAAAAAGAAAAAGAAAGAAAGGAAGAAAAGAAGGAGAGAAGACTGCCGGTTCTGATGACCCTTGCAATAGAGGCAGGCAACAGCAACAGCGTGCGCGAGCGATCACGTATGCGAATTTATTTACTTTCTTCCTGGCATGAACGCGCTCTCTTTCTCTTTGAATCAATTATAGAATGGTATTATCAATTATAGAATTTATAAAAAAATAAAATATAAACATTTTTTAAAATTATTTTTTCGCTTTTTCCGCGAAGATTTGTAAGAAGAACAAGCCACGAGAAACATTATTCGTAATAAATACAAATTCAAATTCATATTTTAATTTAAAAAAAGAAGAAAAATAATACCGAAATATTCCGAATTAAGATATATAATAATTAAAATGAAATGAAAACAGAAATAATTTTAATAGTTCAAGCAAAAGTTTTTCTCATAGAAATAAAAATTCTCAAGTTTCCAATTTTCTCAAATTTTCGATTTTTGTTTCCGATAATAGGGAGTTTTTGCAATACCGTCTTTCAGCGATAACGGCTAAACGCTCTCACGTGATCGAGTCGAAAGACTCAATCAATTTCGAATAAAAAAAATTTGTTAATGTGTAAAATAAGATGCGATGTTTCTAATTAGACATTACAAATTTCACGTTACAGCAAAGATTACATTATCCGCCGAAGTTATATCGAATTGTGTATATAAGAAGTTAAACAGGATATTATATTCCAATCTTATGTCATACTGGGAAATTGATTTCATCTTTTCTCAGTGAAAGGCTCGAAGAGGCGAAGGTTCTTCCGTAAAGTAAAATATCTTTTGCTGGGATGTCGCTGTTGATTGTTCGTGATAATCTTTCTATCTAATATTGCAATTGAACAAAATTGAGCAAAAATAAATATTTTTCTTTGCAAGCAATAATTTGAATTGCTTATTTTAAAAATAAACTTTTTGTAATACTTTTTGTTAATAGCACTAAAAAATTGATAATTATATGTATTATCGATAATTATATGTTTGTATAAAATTGTAGAGCAGAAGATGATATGACCCATATAACGGCCTCTCTTAAAAGTTCTAATTAGTTTTGGATTTTTTGCAAAAAAAATTTATTTTAAAGAGACGTTAAATTATATTTTATTCAAAATATTTTCCATCGCTAGTTTTTTCCCACTTTTCTAGCAATAAGTGAATTTCGCGATAAAAAAAAATGTTCGTCCTTTGACGCAATCCATTCACCGAACCATTCTTTATTTTTTCATGTGTTTGAAGTGTCGATCAGCAAGATCGTGTTACATCGATCGAAATAAATGATAATCCGAAGGAATATTTTATAGTCAGTATTTTATACAGATAGAGGCCATAAAAATTAAATAAATTCAACAAACTATGATAATGTAACCTATTATTTAGGTAAATATTTTTAGATGAATAATACGCGATCGGGACACAGCGTAATATAACATTTTTCTTTCCATAATCAGATATACTTTCATATATAATTTTCAAGTTGTGGAGCCTAATGCCCCAGTAACGGGATGTTGTTTCGTTCTTAGTGTTACGAATTTGCAATTCAAATAATAATTAGCAAGCCCAGCGAAAAGCGAGCGACGATTCCAATGAGACCGTAGCGGGATAATTTACGTTCTCGCGTTGTGGAAGCGTAGAAAGACTCGCGCGTGTACTCCACAAAATCGGAGGCATCGAGCTCTTGCACTGCCGGTCGAATGAACAACAGTGACTTTTTGACCTAAATTCTTTAACAACCGCTACCGTTGACGTCATCAAGTCCTTGACCGTAACCGTCAATCACGTATAAATACCATCTACCTTCTTCGACAGTTTCTAGATCTGATCTTACCGAGAATTCGATACACATATTTTTTCACCCTTCTCTCGGAAAATATTGTCTCAGACTTGTACTTGACTTTTACAGCCATTCCGAATACGTGACATTTTCATTTTGACAATGTTACGCAAAATTTAGACAATTTATATAGTTTTTAAGAAACGAATAGCACGTCGACAGAACATAAAGCTTTGCGGATTATGTTCTATCGCTTGGATAGCTTTGTACAATACCGTTCAATTCTATTATTTGACGCAATGTATCGCAAATCTAGTATATAAGACGTAATCGCTACGATGTAACGACATAAAATCGCGATGTATGCGACATCAACGTATCAATCGTGCAACATATCGAGAGAATTCACTCACCGGTCAATTAGTCACCGGCGCCGTGTCCTTGGTCAGCTGCTCGACATCGCGCCCCGTACAATCACTCGTGTAGACAAGACTCGGACGTGATCAATCATAATCGTGCGTACTAATTAACGCGATGGGCTTACTCTCGACACTCGTCGCTCGAATGGCGCGAAACATGACGATCGTCGACTTCGATATTCATAACCTGACTTTTGACATTCGAGTGTACCTGACACGCGAATACCAAGAGTGTCGAATCGCGCAGTGGCAATTGAGCGACGGAAACGTTGACGAACTTTCCAAGTGATAAGATATTCGGTAATAATTCAACAGCAGCTGAATTCCGCAGCGCGGTAAGGCTAGCCTCGCATCGCGGGACGAGAGACGTAGCGGCGTGAAATTGTCGAGGCTCGAGCCCGTCGCGCCCGGACGCGCGACTAACTTTAGGAGCGTTCCGTGAAAACCGACTGACGCGACGGCCGACGGCCGACGGCCGACGGACTCTGTTCGCGTTATTTACTCGTTTTTACGTAAAATGCGTCGCGACAAATACACAGGGAGCGTAAGGTGCCATACGAAACAAGAGATAATCGTGTTGATTTGCACGCGAGAGCGATTGATCGTGATCTGTCGATTGATTTGGATCTAAGCAGCTGAAATATGGAATCTGGGATAATGGAATCGTCCATCGACGCGACGCGACGACCGACGGCCGACGGATTCTGTTCGCGTTATTGACTCGGTTTTACGTAAAATGCATCGCGACAAGTACACAGTGAGCGTAAGGTGCCATACGAAACAAGAGATAATTGTGTTGATTTGCACGCGAGAGCGATTGATCGTGATCTGTCGATTGATTTGGATCTAAGTAGCTGAAATATGGAATCTGGGATAATGGAGTCGTCCACCGACGCGACGCGACGGTTGAACGATGGGGAAAACAAATGACGATTAATCGTCGATCAGTGAGTAAATTTAATTATTGCATCCGCATGCATAGCGATAGTTAATAGCGTATGTTTGTCAGAACTTTTGATAGATACACTAACAATGTGTTGAAAGACAACGATAGAATACATATATATATTTATTTATTTGGATAAAATATATATTTGTGTAGTATATTTGTGCATTCGTTATGCGACGAGATAATATAGAAACAACGATCAATTCTAAATACATCGTTTGTTTCGTTAGCCTCGTATGTCTCACTGCTGCAAATGCGTTACGTTCTATAGGCATATGTTTGGAAAAACGTACTTAACGAGTCACTTGATTCTGCTCTTGTAGCCGGATTTCGTTTATTTTATGTTTAACCGCAGAATACATGTCTGTTTATACGGAGCCAGTCGGCAAATTGAATCTTTCGTAATTTCATTGTATTCCCATGGCGCATAAAAAAGATGCAATCTTCGAGTTGCAGATATGTACATACTCGGGAAATGTATATATTCGACGCGATCGAGGTAGACGTGGTCAAAAATTAATAATTTCATCGCATCGAGCGTGTGATTGTATCGCGCATATATTAACGAGACGGAACGTTGTTTCATTTAACTAAGGCGTAATCCTACGGAAATCGCAAAGATTCTACCGAAACCGGTTCTGATTATGTAGCTATTTTCGGCGATTCGCAAGCACATAAAAGTTTTTTACGAGAACCGATTCCCAGTTCGCAAAGGAGATGTACTCGATGTGCAAGTACATGCGTGTATATATATATAGATTCATACTCCTACTCGCACGCGAATGTATCGCAATTTTTGCAACGAATTATTGCTAATACAAATTATTAAAGATTGTACATCGGTTCCTGTTCAGATCGAACCGAGTGACTTGTTGTCAATTGAAATTTTTCATATCTTTGTAGCATGTGCGCACGGTAATCACCGAAATAAAAAACTAATAAATATTTGAAAATTTTTGTCCATTTATTAATATATGATGTTATTATTCGTAAAAAATAAGTTCATAAAGCATGGTTATGTTGTGATACTTTAATTAAAAGCGATCGTCTTTTCCATTGTAATCTATTAGTAAGATTTTGGTAGAACAAATATATCGAGTACCTCTCACCGTAAAGCATAGAGTGGATTAAATTTGTACATGTTTTATACGGTATATTTTAATGTGAAGACATTCAACATATACATAAAATAGATTTTACGGATATGTTTCAATTTTAGTCTAAATATTTCTATAAAATTGTGAATTATTTTTCATAATTTGATTCATTCGACAATCTTATTCATTGCGTCAAGGCGTGTGCATTAATGTCTTTTGAATTAAAATGTGTGAAACGTGATACGCTGACAGGCATCGAAGAAGTTGTCGATGTTCTCGGTCCGGAGTCCGGAGATGCAGTCGCAGACGTGAACGTTGCACGCGCCCGATGCCGTAACGTGAGACACCCGTAATCGAATACGCGAGCAAACGAGATAGAGCACATGATACACGCGCACGACAGGGCGCGCAAAAAAAAGATGCTTAAAAAAAAGCGATGAAGAGCCGCCGGATAGAACGTTTACGAGTATTCTCATAGCTCGACCGATCGTTCGACCGGACGGTACCACGTTGCTCGAAAGGAACCGCGAGGGGTCAGAGCACAGGATGCATTGATTTTTTGCCACGCGTACGTCGACGCTTCTTTCTCTCGACCTTCTCTCTCTTTCTCTTTCTCTCCTTCGTCCCACCCCCGTTTTTTGTCCTTTCCGCCTTTTCGACCGAAAATGCATAACGGTACGTGCCACGGTACGAACGCGGACGCGGAACGGACTCCAGGGAGACGTGCGTGGCATCGGAGCTCGAGATTCGCTGCGCGTCTACACTCTGCGTTTCAACGAAAATATATTTTTCGGCAGGAGAGGAAGAGGAAGATCGGTTTGGAATTAGATTAAGCGACGGATAGCGTTGTCCCCAGGGAATTCACAATTCGGATTCTTGCGCGAGGATGACGGCGGTATCGCTGTGTGCGTTAGAGTTCACGAGGACGGAGAAACGTGACGCGAAAACCAAGACCTTTCCCGTGCATCTCGTTAGGACACTCCGGCCCAAAGACCCAACCGCTTATCGGGATAGATATATTTTATCGGGGAGTAAGGAGCTTCCTGTTGGCGAGTGTCTAATTGGACACCTCGCTTCCTGGTACGATTCAATGGAGCCACCGACTTTCTTCGAGTTAGGCTAAGCAGAAAGCAGCTACGTCGGATTAGACATCCGAGCCGCCCATGTTTCACTGACAGATTTTGATAAGATGATTCAAATATTGGTCTTATATTCTTATAAATAAGATTATTTGATTATAAAAGCATCTTTATATTTTAAAATTCTATAAACGCGCTATAAAGAAATATATTGCTTGACAGAAATTTATATATGTTACCTTGACTCCTAAATATCTTTTAGTGACCTCTTTGGCAAATTAATACTAGACCATGTTCTTAGAACCTTCAAAAACTATCTCTTTAAAACATTATAAAGTAGAAATCGACAAAAAATAGATGAAAATGACCGATATATGCCTTTTTCATCTTTTTTCCTCCATCTTTTCTTTCCTACCTTTTTCGCATCGATTCTCTAGTCAGAATTCTCATCGGAGCAACAAAACTGTTTGTGCTACTCTTTGTTTCTCTCTTCCTTCCTTTCTCGACCTTCCCTCTCGTCTTCCTTCATCCGACACACCGATGAGGAAGTTTAACGCCTGCTCGGCGTGGCCTGCGTTTGCCGCGCATCCGTGAAAGTGAAACGGAGAAAATCAGGTTTCGAAGACGAGCCTTCAAATCTCCCTTTGAACGAAGGTGGAGGCAAAGATGGATAAATCATTGTCTTTAGTGTGCAAAATAAGTGTTTTATAATTGCATTGTCTATCGATACAAAATGATTCGGATAATGATCGAAATAAACCAACGAAATTTTTACAACACATTTTTTTTTATTTAAGAAAAATGTTTTTCTTACTTCCATCTTTTTTATTTCCTAAATTACAAATGTGCGTTATTAGATATGTAAATTTTTGCGTACTTTTTTCTTATATAGGTTTTTTTAATGGTTACTTATTACGTATTACTTAAATTTAATATCTTAAAATATCAAATAGTGCCCGGTTATGATAATATCCAATGTCATGGACTTGTCGCTTGAACATTAGTTACTGGTCAATGACAGGAATATTTTGGTATAGTCGTCATCGCGATCAGACGCGCTGTTATGCTGTTACGCCAGAGGCCGATAAATATCTTACGGAAGACCTCGATACGCTGCCTCAGCTGAGAGATTGCTCGAGTCAGCTGACTGCGAGTCGTACTCGACGCGGGGGTCAATCCCTCCTCTTTGCCCCCTCTCTTCCGCTTCTCGACTCGTGCCTCGACTTCTGGATTGCCGAACCGTATAATCATGAGTACCTTGAGAAAATTTCAAATTTCGACTCGAGCTTTACGAACGAAACGAACAGGTTCACTGTTATAAGCGAGCAGAAGAGAAACAGCTGAAAATTGTTTTACGGCCGTTACTAACTTACCATCTCTAAGCAATTAAGAACAGAGTGCTGAGGACTCAGCAACTCGACGAGATGTAAAATAACTTACGAATCGAATACGAGTAGCTTGACTCGTCATGACAAAAATTTTGATTCGATTCAAAGTACGAATATTAAGCGATTGCGTTCTACAAGTACTTTTACGAAGATAATTATAAAAAATTATTAAAAATCATTAGAATCATTCATCGTAACAACTTATCAATTCTCTTTTTTTTTTGAGAAAAATATAGATAAGCAACTATTTAATCTTGTTTTTGGATTTGGACATTATATGTAACGAAATATTATTCTTTTCTATTAAAATTTTATTAAAATGTTTTATTAAAATTAATGTATTTTTTCTTATTAGTTTCATATGTGTGTATAAAATTTCTTCTTTGGCACAAGATAATTTTGTACGATGCCTCTTTTTAAATATTGAAAGAATTGAGTTTATATGAATAAAAAATCAAAACTAATAAGAATAAATTTACATCGATATCAAATGATTCTTGCATAGTTTTTATGAGATTTACGCCTCCATCACCTGCTCATTCAAGTACCGTAATCGCGAACCGATCCTATCGACGAACCTTTGGCCATAAATAGAGCCCAATTTACACAGGGAACTGCTCAACGCAGTCTTGTGGCCCGGCAATGTACACGCGGAACTTGTATGCGGATGCACACGTGATTGTCGCCGGCGAGCATGCAGTTCGATGCAGCCGGCATGCCACGCTACCACCAACGTCCCGCTTCTTTCAACTGGGAATCGTGCGAATCGATCGGTGGTGGTGTCCTGGTATGGGACAGTAAAGAAGGAAGCGAATGAATAAAAAGAGTAAAAAGAACAGCAGAAAAGAAGACGAGAAGAAGATGGAAGCGAAAGAGGAGGAGGAGCAGGACTCAGGAGGATCATTGAAGAGAGAAAGAGGGTGCGAGTCGTCGATGTAAACCAAACGAAGTATAGAGGAATCGGTAGACGATACGGGAGCGGGGGAGGTCGAGTAGCGGGGGGAGAGGGAGATGAAGGTGGAGATGGTGGTATGTCGGTGGGGACAGAAGGAAGAGAAGAGGAGGAGGAGGAGGAGGAGGAGGAGGAGGAGGAGACGACGGGGAACAGGGACGAGGGAAGTTGGTATCGCGGATGGCGATGGCGATGGCAGAGTCAATGTCCTAGCACTCGCACTGGGTCATGGCGAGTGCGGCCAACGACCCAAGGCAGTTCTTTACTTTGCACAGAGCGAGCAGGAGAGCGAAACGCGCAGGGGGGTGACGGGGCGAGAGGTAGAGGGCCCACAAGGGAAGAAGCGCGAGGAAGAGAGGACACCTAGGTGGAAAGCAGACGGCGAAGGTACGGAAAGAGAGAAAACGAGATGAAGAGCGTGTTCTCCGGTTCCTCGTCGCGAGTACGCGCGCGCGTGCACGACGTACACTAGGTGCTCGGAGCGAAAAGCTTGTCCTTTCGCGCGCGCGCGCACATTCGCTCGCGACTTACTCGTATCCTCACAAGACCTTCGTCTCCCGCGACTTTTCTATTTCCCCTGTCTATCTGTTAACCTTCTTTCTCTGCATGCTCTGCACTCGGGATGCTCCGCGAAGCATCGCCATGGAACGATTAGAAAAACGAAAAAACAACTGACATTCTCCTACTGTTTCCTAAGAATCCAATTCGCAAATAGCAACAATTCGCGAAGCCTGTTCACTTGGTCCTTATACTCTTGGCTTGTTCGTGATCAAAATTCGCGCCATTGTGATTTGTTTTATCTTAGTTTGACGATTCAATTGATAATATTTGCAGACATTACAAATCGTGGTTTTTCAAATATCGAGATTGAGCGGATTTTCCTCTTATACTCATTAATCTCGGCTTTGAGACCGGTTTGGCGATATTCCACGGATTACTGTAACTGCTTTGTGTGGAGGTCCTTGGACCGAGACTAATAGATTACACTCTCTAGCCCTTATCTTCTTCCGCAGCACGAGCGTTCGTTCTGTTTCTTTCTTTTTTTCTTTATTTTGTACGATCTGTTTCTTTTGTTTTATGTTTATTTTATGTGATAAGACGATTCATTCGAAAGAACTTAATAACAAACATTCATAGTGAAATAAACAAATGCAAGTGAACGAATCTAATGCGAGCGACAGAAGGAATTTTTGAAGGAAATCCACGTTTATGTTGAAAAAAGGCGAATCAGAGTAAATTTAACAATGTTAACGATTTATAGTTCAAGAAAATATTCATCTTTTTTTCTCGTAGAAAATCTTGGAATTCAATAAATTCAATTTCTTCTTGCATCATATAGAAATAATTATTAATATAATTTAATTGTAATCCATCACATAATCCACCGCATTCGGTATATTGTATATTATTATATGAACTTTATCGCGTCATAATATAGCATTCGTCGAGATGACGCGATATTTTCGATATTCAAACGAGCATGATTTTTATTTCGATGAATTAGAGAAGGATATATTATGTCTGTGTATTTCCAGTCGATAAAGTATTTCTATCATATGTTGAATCGTTTTGTACAACTGCGATGTATGATCTGATACAATTTCTTTACATAAAACATTTTTTCTTACATAATACACAACAAATATGATTTATATATTATCGCCTAATCTTCACATATTTATAATCTTTATTTAAACTATATTAAATAACATTTCGATTAGATCGATCTTTAAGACTTATAAAAAGTTTTTTTTTTGCGCGTGCATGCGCGCGCGCGCGCGCGCGTATGGTGTGTGTGTGTGTGTGTGTGTGTTCCGTTATATATAGTAATATTAAAATTTATTTATATCGAGTTGTCGAGCAAATTATTTCTTTGCAGATTTGAATTTGAATCGATTGGATGTCCTAATAAAGAGATTATCATCCTTTGTCCGAAATAATTTTAGTAAAATAAATCCATGATCGAAGCATGTTTAGGCGTTCAGTAATACAATACAAATACAAACAATTTCGCAATTCGTATTTTCACGAATCACAATAATCTATTCAATTAATTACTTTATCGATATCAATCTAATCATTGAGTGTAAAGGTCAATAGCACGCAGTTCTAAAGCTACGTCAGACATGAGTCATTTAAGCATGCATATTAGGACGTGTGAGGAATACGGATTTTTTACAGATTCTTGTAGAATTTTTTTTTTTCCGAAGAAATTTCTATTAATACTTGACGAATTTCTGCGATATATTATTTAAAATATGTCAAGTATGCTTAAAATGTTTAGAGCCACGAGTCCAATAAAGAGACGCTAAGCGAATAAAAAGATAATCATTGAATAATATAGATCCCACACATTCACGATGCGTTATGATTACGATTGGCTTTGAAGAAACATTGATAAATAAATTTTTATATCGATTTCTCAGCGAGATTTCGTTCAATAATACTAGTCTCGATCTTCAGTACGGACCTGTACGTAACTCTCTATGGCAATGTTCAATTATCAAATTTCCGCGAACGCCAACGCAATGTACATATACAAGACACATACCATTCGTGTCACGTTTCATTTGGAGAATATTCGAGAGGTCTCGTGACTGTCCTGAGAAACAGCCCAATTCGCCACATGTTGACTTTACGAAAAGAAGGGGAAAAGAAAAAGAAAGAAAGAGGGGAGAAGCGGGAGCCAAAAGTATGAGAGCCAACGTACGGCCTATATCAGAGGTGAGCCTCAGCGAATCGCTGGATGGAGTTGTTCGAAGACAACCGGACAAGGGCCGCGTGCCTAAAGTATATTCGTGAGTTGGGTCTCATCGGATATACCGTTACGAAGTCGCCCAAGAATAGTTTGGCGCGAATGACCACGACCCATTTTCTTCTTTTTTCGGTCTCTCCTCCTCACCTACATCTCACTTGAGTCCTCACCTCTCGTTTCGTCGCTTTGTCCTTCGTCCTCCGGCCTCTTCCAACGGATTTTCGACATCCTTCTAACGGACGCCCTCCTTTACGGAACCGCGTTGCTCGCACTCGTTGATTACCTTTTTCATTCGAGGAAGCAGGCCAAAGGAACGGGATCGGGAGACGCGTAATGGACGATCACGATCGATACGGTTAATCGATGGCAAAAAGACGACTGATATGCTAGTAGTATTATCTATCGCAATTAATTATAAACGTTGATATATTTTGGATGGCAGAGTTAAGTAATGTGTAGGCTTCACATTTTCATCAATATAAATGCAGACAAATTATTCAATAATATATGTGTTTCAAAGTGAAATAGAAAATATTTTTTTTTCTTAAACCTACAATTCGCATTTTTTGAAATATAAGTCTAGAAACTTTCAATCAATACAAATTTGTACAAGATCTAAAAGATATCGTGCGAAATTAGCATTTCTTTTCTAAACTTTTTTCTGTTATCTTGAGATTTTTTTTTTTTAGTTTTTTACTTTTTGTAGCTCGCACATTATTTTGTGAATGTATGCAACACTGCGCATGAACGATTTAATGGAAATCAATCCAAATTTTATTCAGAGGATAAAGTTAGAATAGTCTCACAGGTGGAGGTCAGTGCGCCCTTGGGAAAATCACTTTCCTTCCGCGAACGTAATAGCCAGTTATCTCCACGATGCGTCCTTCCGGATACGTACGCGAGTGCGCTCGTTATGTGCGAACCTACAAACTATCGGCGAATCCTTGTGAGCCGTAGGTGTGAATGCAAACAGGGAGAGAAGCAGCGACGACAGTAACGGGAGAGAGGAGAGGGGTGAGAAGAAGAGGAAGACGGAAGACGGTAGCACGAAATCTCGGATGCGCTGGTAACACAGGCCTTCGTTGTACTTTCACTTCCTTCCCTTCCCCCAACCTCTCCTCTTCTTCCGTCTCTTCCTCTTTCCTTCACGATCTCTCCCTCCGTTTCTTTCTCCCTGTCTTTCTCTCTACTTCTCTTTCTTCTGCATAGAACTACTTTTCCTTTCAAGTCCTTGACTGAGGTGTTCGACCAGGCCCATCCTGAATTTAAAGATCCCTCTTTGATGTCGCGACGTATGATACACTACGACTTCTATTTGAAACCGGCATTCGTCCATTTATCTTTGAATCCTGTCCTTCCTATCCATGGACTGCCCACGTCGTGTGGGTTAAATAATTGCGTATCCACCCGTATTACCGACTTGATCACTGAACGAACTACGAGATACAAAAAAAGTGAAGAGAACGAAACGATGACGGCGAGACAGCCAGGAGAAAGAGGAGAGGGAAGAGGAAGAATGAAGAAGCGAATACGCGGCATGACCTCTGCTTCACGAGATGAGAGAGAAAGAGAATGAGATGGAGCGCAAATGATAAAATGGTGCAAGCGAGAGAAGAGCATCACATCGGAGAGAAGCAACGAAGAATGAAGAAGGCGGTGGGCTGTTTCGCGCGTGTAGCAACTTCTTCGTGCGAAAGAGACGAGAGGAGACGGAATATATGATGAAGAAAGAGAAACGGTCGACCAGCCGGTCGATCGGATGAACGAGAAGAGACGAAAGAGGCGTAAGTGCGAAGGCGCGCATCGGGTCGAATCGAGAAGGAGGTGAACGGAGGGTTAGCAGACAGTGAAGAAAGACAGAAAGAGAGAAAGAGGGGAATGGGTGAAGGGGGAGGGAGAGGAAGGGAGAGAGGGGAGAGAGAAAGAGAAGGCTAGGGATGTTGAGAGGGACGGTGATGAAGACGAAGAGCGAGGTAAGTCGCGCGCGCGAGATGATGCAGTTGTGCGTTTGCAAGGAAGGCGGAAGGAGGAACCGCGGAGGGAACCGGTCCCGGTCACTGGGCCACCAGCCGGCCGTCGAACCCGCCATACTGCCCCCTACCGCCCCCTCTTCTCTCACTCTCTTCCTCCACTCCTCTACGCCCTTCGTCCCTCCCGTCCGATATATTACCTCCTTGCGAACCTCACATCGCACTCCTTGCAACCGGCGACCGGTGCCTTCAAGTTCTTCAAACAATGTCAACTCGCATGTACCACCGCGCTCTGATAATGCTGCCTTCTCTAGTTCTCTTGTCACTATGTTACTGCCTGTGAATTATGTACTATACGTTTTGTATCTCCGAAATTGTCATCGCGTTTTCATCGATTCTATATACAACGAATATCTATATTTTATATATATGAAGATTGATATTTAATATTAGTGACACAAAAAAATAATCAAATATTAAAATAACCAAATAAATATTTTCTTAATTAGATGCAACATCATGAATTGGCATTAAGTTTATATTAAATTTGTTATAAATTATAAAAACTAATAATGACTCTTTTTTTAAATCTTTTTTTTTTAGGTTTTTTATCAAATAATTTTTTGTCTCAATTGCATGTCTAGTTTTTACCTCTATATAAATATCTGAAAAGATTTAAATTCATAATCCAATGAAAATTATATAAACATTTGTATTCTAGTCAATCCATTCATTTAACATAACATTTGCAAGAGCATTGAATCTTCTTGCAAAAAATTTTAAGATTAGTTTTAGATTGAGCTTTCGATCGTGAGAAAGCAAACGTGATGGTAACGCAAACGGAAGTTTGCTTTACTCGCAGTAATCTCTACGAGATACGCCAAACATTTTCTCTTAATTAAGAAAGGACGTAGTTAATTAAGTTTTTGTTCCACAGCATTTTTTTGCTCGAGTCAAGCTTATAAAGCAAAGTGATTGTCAAATGCAGTTTTAATCATCGATAAACACGCAATGATAAAGCTTGATTTTAACTTATATTTACTGAAATTGTTTTATATTTATGTTGGACAACATTTCCATAGCTTTAGCATGATTGACTTAAATTTGCTACAATTAATAATATGAATATATCATTCTGAGCGCGTATAAATTTTTAAAATATCAGAAAGTGTGATATTTCTTCTTTACAAAAAGACAATATTTTTCATATAAGAAGATATTAGAAATAGAAGATATTAGAAATAGGTATATAGATGTTTTTATATAAAATAAATTATTTTGATATTGATTTTGATTTTTTAATTATTTTATCATTAAATAATATAATTAAATAGTTCATCAGTCGATAATAAAATCAAAATATAAAGAGATCATAATTGTTTTTAATCGTTTATGCACTATTATTAAATGAAATTTATCATAAAACATACAAAAATAATATCAAGTAATTACAAATAATTATATTTTAATTTGAAAAATGATTAGTATTAAAAGTATTGTAAAATACATTTACATGTAAGAAACGATATATTTATATATGAGAATTTGTATATATGTTAAATTAATTTATATACATTTATTATAATATATTTTATATATATATAATAAAACACATTGTGTCTTAAAATACCGTAACCGTACTTTGATAATAGAGAATACTGTGAGATATACCAACTGCAGATATATCACTGACTTCAGATATATTAGATATCTGATATCAACATCAGAATTTACTGACTGTAGATATTCTATATTTACAGTTATTCGATATATAATAATTGCAATGTTTTTAAAACAAACTTTAGATTTTTTTTATTCAATTAAATGTAAGGATAAGAAAGATGGGAAAACGATTTTTATGCGCAATATATTTTTTATTCTCACAAATGTATACATTCAAATGTATTAAATAAACATAGAACTATAAAGTAAATCAAATAAAACGGTAGTAAAAATCGACCTCAATCAATGGCAAGATTAATGACTCGCCACATAGGAATAATTCCCATAAATCTTCATAACACATGAATATCTCATAACTTGAGGTATTGTCAGGCGCGCGGATTCAATTCATTTCTTTGGACATTTGGTTGACACATTGTTTCCTGGTACATCATTTCTGAATTAGGTGAATAGAGTTGATTCAGGTTGGACAGGTGAATAGGATTGCGCTTGACGCTCACAAAACTTCATATTTGAATAAGTGGCATCGGTGATCGGTGGACAAGATGTTCCATGAGGATCACAGGAAACTTTGCAGGGTGGACAAGGCGATATACAGATGGGCTTGCAATCGAGTTCGCAAACGTATTGCATTTCATAAGGAAGATCATTTCGCAGTATCAGACATTTTCCTTGAATTAGATAACAGTAGGACATAGCTAAGACAGGATTGCCATTGTACGGGATGTAATGAGGCTGAGGCAGATGTCCGTATAAATCGATGTGTGTATATTTTAAAGGAGTACAGCTACAAACTCCATGCTGAAATCGATACGAAATTGGTCAAGAAGAGAAAGAAGGAGGAGAGAGAGAGAGAGAGAAAGCAAAAATAAAAATCTTTAAACAGTGTTGTGAAAGAACTTAATCCGCAATTAATGCCTGCGTATGATACTTGCATTAACTTTATAAAAGATTCATTGAAAAGAATAAAATCAATAATGAATGATCTTGACTGACATACAAAATAAGTAAAAATTTAAAAAATTTAAAAATATCTGTAAATGAATTTTTGTAAATAATATCTCTAAATAATTTATTCATGTATTTATTCGCAACATGATTTGAAAAAATTACAAGGATATTACAGGAAATATCAAATTATAAGAAAAAGGGAATTAAATGAGAAGCATTACCCCTTATCACTAAAATATAATATAATAAAATAAATTAATTTTAATATTTTATATTAAAAAGATATCTTATAGAAATTTGCTGCTTCTAAAAATCTTTCCCTAGACATACATGTCTATTGGCAAATCCGCTACTTTACATAGTGACACTCTAGTATAATCGTTTGTATTCCAAGTAAATCCACACTATACAGCTTTTGGAAATTTTGAGGATCAATGATTTATGGAGAAATGATTAATTATTATTTCTGGTTAATGTCCAAAGCTCTTTGTGCAAATTATGAATATTAGATTGCCTCGAGTATACATTATAAAAATATAAAATATAGACAGTTTATATCAGTATCATGGATTTTTGGTCTTTAATAATTTTATCAAAAAGAAATGCTTTGGCTAATGCTAAAATTGGTGAACCGGTTGGTTGTGCCGGAAGATCACCGGCACTGCCGGCTATGTCCAGATGACAATATCTCAATGGCTTCTCTGACTCAATACCATGCTAAAAATCATAAATTATTAAGCAATGTTATAATGCCTAGAAACACTTTAAATTTGAATAGGATTTAAACTTAAATCATAATAATAATAAGCATATGACACCTTGTCCAATCCGGAAGCTTTAATTAGAAAAGCGGCTGGTCCTTGATGACCTCGCGGAGTTTTGGAACTAGGTTGATTTAATGCTTGAAGAATATCGTCACCTTCTGCACGCCCTTGATGGATGAGAAAATCCTCCCTCCGTATTCGCGATATTTCGAATGGATCACCAATAGCTTCGCCAGAAGCTTGAAGCTTTTCCGCATTACTGGCTAATCGTGCCACAGCATTATCTATAGCAATCTATAGCAATGAATATAAACGTAAGTTTTGAATTTTCGAAATATGAATGAATGATAGATATCTTTTATCAGTTTACAACAAAATAATTAGAGGATGAATTATGATTAACGTCTGTATAAGCATTTTGAAAACAAAGTCATATCACATGTTACGCTCGGGATTCAATATAACACAGGAAAACTGCACACCATATCTAGATTGTTTATAATCCTGTCCAATTACGCTTTCATCAATGAATCAACGTATACATTTCTGTTAGTTTGTACCTAGATTTTAATGTCTAATTTTGTTATTGTTACATGGCGATGGCACAAGGGAATTATTTGCTTTCTTCATTTAAGATATGTTATATCGCTATCCAAGCAATAGGAATTCAAGCAGATGCATTGTCTCAATGTTTGCCAAAATGCGGTTAAAAACGTAACGAGCAGATATGACTTTACAATACTTACGGAATATCCCGAACCCGCAGTTAATACTGCATGACCTGTTAGCGTAGCTATCGTGAAGAGGTGCGGATTCACGGAACATAGAGCCATTTCTTTGAGATAATAGAGAGCATCGGCCATAGCCATCCTACCCTCGGCATCCGTGTTGCCCACACGTACTCTTGCACCGGATTTTGCCGTGATCACCTCATCAGCGACGTAAGAGTTCTCACCTACGCTGTTTCTTACAACGCACAAAGCAATGACGACCTTTACCGTCGGTGGTTGCAATAAATTCACTACCTGCGATATTTAATAAAACATATCTTATTTTGACATATTAAATTATTTGTATACAATTACATTTTTCAAAATTTTAACTTTTGATTTAGCAAAAATAAGTAACTTTTGATTTTTTATATCATAGTGGCGAACATTATTTATATATATAAAGTTTTTATCTCGCGATCATAGTGCATCAAAGTAATATCTAATAATAGGCTATATACAGAGAGAAAGAGGGAGAGAAAGGAGAGAGAGAGAAAGAGCGCGCGCGTGCATCAAAACCATTACACTGTACTATAAGGAATAGAATACGGTTCGTCTATGATGATCATTCCAAGAATCTACCAACTCATATATATATATAGCCAAACAAGAAACTTATTAAAACGCTATATTATTAATAGAAGTGAGGTGAAACGCGATCGTTCCAGCATGACGTATAATGCCGCGCACGACGATATATTACACGGCACCTGCATGAATCCGGCACAGGCGGCCGCACCACATTTGTCCCTCGACATGCCAGCCATGATGCCTTGACACTTGATATCGGCGCCACCGGTATCATAAGTGACACCTTTCCCCACGATCATGATCGTCTCCAAGACGCAAGCGGGCGGCTCGTAAGTCAAAAATATAATTCTACCGGCGTGACGCGGTATTACCGAGGCGGCACGATTTACACAAGCGAATAGTGGATAATCCTGAAGTAACGTATCCTGGTCGGATATCACTTGCATCGAGACATTCGATCCGCAAAACAGCTCTGCCAGGTATTCCTCTACTCTCGAGGGTGCCATTCTTTCGGGATCTGCACCACCTAATTTAACACAAAATAAAAGATTTCGTTTTTTTTTCTTAAATAATTCGAGATACAAGATATCTTTTTTTTATTTCGCGATTATACTTCGCTTATATCTTATAAAGTTTCATAAAGATAAAAATTTGCAATATGTTTCTGCAATTGCTATTTTTATGTTAATAATGTCATTTTTGTAGTAATGAATTATTTGCCTATATTATATTTTAATAAATTATTAATAAATAATCATACACATACATGCATACACACACAATTCTTAGTTGCGAATAAGCTTTGCATGTTGTCTGTTTCATTTAATATATTGAAATAAAATTAAAATTCAAATACTAAACTGAATAAATTGAACTCTTTCCTTTTTTATAAAGAATATGTTTCACCCAATTATTTTCAAACAAATATGATATTTTTCATCAGCAATTATTTTTGACAAACTCACAGGACTGTTATTTAATTAATTATTTGCACTTTGTTATCCTTGTTTAATCGAAAAATATAATGAATGAGTTTTAATATGCATAAAAATACTATCTATATTGCAATATCTACCATCGGTATTGCAATTAATATATTGCACTAGATTTTATATATTGTAGATTTTATATACTGTAATGTAAATTAAAATTAATATAAGTCATATAAAAAAATGCGTTATAAATCTCAAATTAACAATATCTTTCTGATATGTTGATTAAAAACGTTGATTAGTAATGCGCTTGTTATTTATCTTTCACTTTAGCACATGCGAATGATTCAGACTCAATTGAGCCTGCGGCAATGGCTAGGTCATTAAAGTTTACTTTACGAAATTGCATTATCCACTTTTCTCGTTTTGCTCTACAAGCACGCGCACACAGTATACATTCTATATTCAAGCTACCAGTGCGGGAATGAAGGTTTACGTAGAAAAGCCGTTAATAAAGTCACTTAATAAAGCATAACTGCTATGATAAAGAATAAATTCTTGAAATGCTAAGGCAAATATTGTAGAAACGCCAATTGTTATTAACTGCTACAGGAAATGAGCCCTTTTCTTCTACGTTATTCACGAAACGTAACATTAAAAATGAACACTTAAACTCTCCAAATTGTCTCGGCTATTTAAACTTTAAACTCGATAATTCCCGAGGGCTATTTCGACTGAACTTGAACACCAGAACGCAAAGAGCGGCGAGTTGCGCTCGATTAACTGGGAATCAAAAGACCTTTCTTGGACAAGTAAGAAGCCATAGGCGATTTTCCCTACTATAGCTTATTTCTTTCGCGAAAAGAGGAAACTCGCGATGGAAGTCCGAGTTATTCTCTCACAAATAAAAAAATCTGTTTTCACTCGATAAAGTACCGCGAGCTGTGCGCCTGGAATAGAACAGGACTTACCTATGTCCCTTGCGACATATCTGCCACTCTCGAGCGCTGAGGCGAGTTTCACGATACCCTGAAGCTTCTTACTGCAAATTGGACTCCACACTCCGAGTTGACATGCTTTGTAGCACCGATCTGGACATATCTCACGCACTTCCAAAGGCTGTAAAATATAAAGTTGCCGGTTGAAGATTATAAATCATTACAAGTATAACAAACAATGCGAAATAAGAAAAATTTTATTCTTTTGTTTTAGTATATTGCTTAAATAGTATATGCTTAAATAGTATGCTACAATATTTTATTTCTCTTTAAAATCTGTTATACAAATCGTATATCATTTATTACTTTATAAAGTCTAATGAGAAAAGAGAAGTTTATTCATTTGTACAGAAAATGCTTAAGTATGCTAATCTTCTTCGAACGAGCACTTTATTAGATGATGGAACTGAAGCTTATAACTTCTATGAACTTACGTATAAATCAATTGTGAAAGATTTTCTAGTTGATTTATACAATCAACAAAGACCAACTTTAACTTTCTTTGCTTTAAAAATCCCAGATATATTTTTTCTTTTTAATGTTTCAGTTAGGCATTTACGTTTAATTATTCAATTGTAAATTGTGCACAAGATTATAATACAAAAATCAAAAAATTTTGAAAAATGCTCACAATTTTTAAGTATGGAACTGTGTAAAAGTGTAAAACTGAGAATATATTGAAATAGTTGGTTTTTACGATTATGTGGGTGTACATATATATGAAAAAATTTAAACTATATATACATGTGTATGTATGTATGTATACATATATATAGTTCAAATTTTTTCCAACAAAAAGATTTCGCGACCTGACACGTGCGCGGCCCGTTTTATCACGAGCGACCTTTTGCATTGTCACTGGCGCGCGTTCATGCAGCTTGCGAGCGAGCGGAAAGAATTGAAAAAGTCGGAAAACTGCTAGTTGTAAGAGAAGCAAAAAAGAGACCAACGGGAGGTTCGCGACGACACGGTGTTCCGATTACGCGACACAGAAATTCCGAGGGCGCTTCCTGGTATTTGGAAAACGATGCCCCATATTTGCGTCGGATGGAAGGAACGAGCGACGCGGGAGAGGAAAGAGGGTCAGAAGAGGGAACTATCAAGAAAGAAGCGTATGAGCTTGGTGCCGACAACGTTCCGGTGCCGCGGGCTGAGCGGTCGGTGAGGCGAGACGAGGGAAGACCCGAGTATTTCGCTAATTAGGTCGCCTCGTCAGCCGCTAGGATTCAGGAACGCCAAGCATTTGCTACTCTTGATAGGGCAGAGCATTCGGTTCACCCTCCCCCTGCAACCTCCTAACCTCTTGCTATATCCTGCTGCCGCCTACAAACAAGCCCAACCGACTGCTCCTCCCTTGGCGGTCCGAACTTAGAATTTTGGTTCCTTGAACTTACGCGACAAGAATGTCCGTTATGTATGTGCAACGAATTATGAAAACATTCACCATTATATAAGGTTTGACCATTATATATTACGTGTAAGTTCCGAAAAAATAATTAAAGCTCGGTTTAAAGTTGAACGTAACAATGGCATAACAAACCGACATGATAATATTATATTAATGGAGCGATTTTTAAGATAAAAATTAGCTAGTATTAAATTAAATTATCATTTCGTATTTGCTGTTGATTGATGATGCACATTAATGAAAGATATGAAATATCTTGCAAAGATTTTATTTTTTAATGATTATTCTATGATCATTGAATTTTTATATTTTTTTATGTGCAGAATCAAAAAATGAATTTATGCAAAAAAGACATATTAAGTAAAAATACAAATAAATCATTTGTCTTAACAAAATTGAAAATGCTTCTATCTTTATTTTTCGATAAAATTTATTTTTCAATAAAATCTATTGATTAGACGGTTTTTATTTTTTTTTTTTAGAAGTACTGTTTATTCCTTAAATCTAGAGTTTTTTTAATGCTCTGTATAATAAATAAAGTCCAGCCCAGCGTAGCTTCAAAAGATTCCATGAGTCACTTTTCTCCATGCTACAAAGTCCAAGAGCAATCCCTTGTCCTGTCTAGCGTATAATCTACGCTGATCACAAGCACAGTATCCCTTTTCTTTTTCAACTACCTTTACTCTATCAGCTTAAAGTTATCGCTCTTTCTTTAATCTTCAATAAGAGAATGTTCAGATCTTGTCTTTACTTCAATCGTTTCATTTGATGACAGATGAATCAATATTATATTAACGTATATGTACTATTGGATATTGCAATTTAACAAAAAAATAATTTAAGCGGAAAATTTATAGAAATTACACAAAACGCTATTCCTTATCTTTAAGATATTGTTTCACTTTGTCCAAAAGGGCATATTATAAGTATACTTTAATTGTTATATTGTCGCAAAGAAAATAAATCTTTTGAAATAATATCGCAGTTTTTTCGCGTTAAGACATAGTTGATTAATATAATATTTTGTTATAGACTATTACAAAAATTTTCTGATCATTCAGCCACTATTTTTGTGCTAGCAAGATATCTGAAATTTAGCATTCGCATCATTTGGAAAGCTCTTTTTAGTAGCTCTATCCAATTAAACATTCTTAAATCAAACGTACAACTGTACAAATGAGTGATCGCGTGGTCGATCGCGCGACTCGCGCTCGTAAACTCGCGATTACTATAGGGTTCGCAAATCGATCGTGCAGCATATACTTGTGCCGGATAACTTTCAACTTCAAAATTCGCATAATAATACGGATACTATCGTCCAACCGTAATTAACCGCGGCGGCGCTGAGGTTAATGAACAATGAAGCTTGCAATAGAGTTGTGCAACTCGATATCCTCCGCTAAGACACGCTGCACGTTTATCGATCAAGAATAGCCCGTGTCGGAATCTATCGGTGGCAGATGTTATTTGATGATCGTTGATCGCCCTCTTTGCCGTCGGTGCTGTCATTGAGCTATCATTTATTCATTCAAGATGTTAAACGAGCTTATTTATCGAAACGCTCATAATCTTATTCTTGGCCGATGTCGTGCGTTGAAGCTATATTGTATTTTGTCGCTGTCGCATATATTTGTATAAAAAAAATAAATTTTGAAAGCTCAGATACGGTCGACTCGCTAATATTGAGTGATTCCAATCAATCTGCGTTTGATGTATGGATTACGATATTTGTATCAATCATTGTTAAACGTAATTGTTTGCATATATATATATATATATATTGCCCCCCGTATCTTAGCGTATCTTAGCTTCTCATAATTATTAAATAAAATATCCGGAGATTCATAATAATTACTCGTTTGCAAATAGAGTCTTATTAGAGTGATCGAACATTAATAAAGCGAAATTAATTCTGTTTTCGTAAAATATCTAAATTATGGATCAGGTAAATTACGTCGCGCGGCCCGTATAGTCATTAGTTATGGATTAAGATCATAGTAGCAATTTAGTCTAGAGGCGAGGTAGACGGATTTACTAGAGTTAGAATATGGTGAGCAACTTGGGGGCAGCCAATCAGACCGCAAGCGCACCAAACTCAGCTGAAACACGGAGATGAATTCCTTTCAACTACAGGCTTTCTATTCTACCAATATAGATGCGCGCAAAGCTGTATTGTATCTGCTTGATTGGTTTAAACGCCTCTCATATAACCACAACTGTACCAACTATCTGCGAAATGCCTTAACTGAATTTATTGGCACAATCGAGTAACATTTGCTTATCGATTCTCTCGATCTCAATCAACAATTTTTTCAATTTGTCTTTTTAAATTTTAAATTTTAATAATTTAATTTTAAATTTTAATAAACGATTGCTGTCTATCGATTCAACTTTTCTATATTTATATAATAACAATAGTGGGTGGGAAATCTATTTTCGATTGAATTAAATCAAATGAATTAATTGAAACTCTTTTCTTAAATGTTTTCATGCATTGAAATTCAATATAAAAATAAAAATAATAATAAAATAATAAAAATAATAATAAATAATAAAAATAATAAATAATAAATAATAAAAATAATAAATAATAAATAATAAAAATAATAAATAATAAATAATAAAAATAATAAATAATAAATAATAAAAATAATAAAAATAAAATAAGAAAAAGAAGAAAAAGTAAGAAAAATAATTATTCATTAATCTTACTATGAATTTTCATACATCTATGCAAATTAAATATGTAAAAAAACAAAAAAAAAATGATCTGCTATTATAATATTATTTCGACACGTTAGTATTACGATATAATAAATAATTTGTTGTGATGGAACTCACTACGTAGAGACCCTCCAAAACACCAAGAAGCGTCACTAGCTCAACGTTCTCAAAACGATCATCCGGCAGTAGCACCAATAAAGGACATTTTACGCCAGCTTTTAAAGCCCTGATAAATGCAAAAAAGTAAAAAAATCAATTAAGTTGATAACTTATTACCCTAATATACTAATATTTAATTATGATATAATAAATTGAATTTTGGAATAAGATCATATTTTATTTTAATCTTGTTAATTATTTCAAAATTATTACATCGATATAAAATAAACCCTGCGTGCGTGTGACGTAAAAATTTTCTCTCGTTTGTCATCACAAGTTGATAGCTCTATTATTTCTTCAAAAAGTGATGTCAACGAGAGATTTAAATGGTCAAGAAGCTCTGCTGTTGACAGACTGATATGCCAATGAGAGAATATACCAATCTAAGAATCCAGTAAAGGATTAAGGAATATGCTAGAGATAGAATTCAGAGGTAAAAGGATATTCTACATAGACTATAAGAGGAAGTTGATCGTAATTACGGTGCGGACATATCATTAATATTTGGTAGCTGATATCGTAATCTACGCAATAATATTGCTACTATAAAACCTGCAACGATATTACACTCCAAGGGACGAATGTTCATGCAGGAGAAAAGAAATGAATTCTCTAGGGAAAGGCACGGTTCTCATCGAAACACGAATGGCCATTCTCGCTCTCTTCGTGTCCAATTTTCATCTTGTCGAGTGTAGCATACAAACGTGGCCACGTAACCGAAGATGCCTCTCACTCTTGCGAATCACGAACTATTAATCTATTCCTGAAGTATGTATATCACTATTGTGTTTAAACTTTGTTACGTTGCCGATGCATGTAATATCTCACACACCTGACAATTTCGAGAAACTATCGTTATATCTCAAATTTCCCATTCTATTCTCGATTTAACAAAGTACTTTTGACTTGAGTTTGATATTAATGTCGCGTAAAACTGCGTGCATCGCTATTATTCAAAGCTTTTAAAAGAACTGCAAATACCATTAAACATGTTATTGCTTAAGTGTGTAACGGAGCATGGTAGTTTTGTCCGTAGAAAACATTGATAATGATTAAAATACAGATTAAAAGAATAAAATTCGTAGGTTGTGATCAGTTTCCTCTGGAAAGTACTACGAAGACTTGTACGAAAAGAAAAATAAATTGCAAGTGTAAGCAAATTGTACTTTAAAATAATTATACAGAATAGCAAGTTGAATCTAAAAGTTTATGTGTGACCTTTATACAAAATTTAGTTATTTGCATTCACATAAACATACAATAAAAATTTTTTATTAAATTCTTATATTCGGTTAATTTTTCAAAATAAGCTCTTTTCATACATGTATTATTATTTATTTTTAATTTATTTTTTTGTTGTTTATTGCTTATATCATTAATATATTTTAAACACTTATTGAAATATAATAGTGCAATGCTTATCTCGTTTGTTTTAATTTTTGATACAAAATATTAAATTGCGACTAAATTATTTGAAAAATATTTATTATTAAAATAAAACTATAATAAAACTATTTGAAAAATATTTATTATTAAAATAAAATATTGCATATAATTTGATACGCGTTACAAGATACTCTTCAATTTGTTTCGCCTAGCATGGAACGTTCTTCATGCCAATCTTTCGTTAACGTCACTATCCGCGTGAAAAAAACAGTTGCGCCAACGGACAGAAATTTCATTTTTTAATCGAATTTCGGGATGGGCAAGCGTATAGCTCGCGCGAAATTTCGTTTGCGTATCATTGCATTTTCCCTATGTAGCTATTGGAATACACAAAATACTGACAATCGTTTGTGGTTCGTTCGTTGCAACAAAATCATCATATCCATCGCTAGTGAATGAATATTCGGTACACGAGTGCGAAGATGTTCGAAAGTGTAAAGTTAAGAGTCTTTGATTAATTATTCTGGCACTGATTTCGATTAATTGCAACGAACTCGAAAAAACTGCGACGATTTTTTCAATTATGCAAAATTGTCGATGTGAGAACGTAGACACATAACGTCATTTCCCGAGTATGTTCACTAAATCAAATTATACTCAGCCAATAAAAAACACTGGAATTTGTGCGCTTTGATTGTGGAATTTAGTAAAGTATCCCTTATATAGTTGAAGAATGCTTATTAAAAATACCAGTGACAGAAAAATATTGTTGAACTATTAGCGATTATCTCATTAAAAGATAAAAAAATTGAAAAAATATTTTGTGTTTTACAATAAATATTGATTCATGAACGTATCGGTAAAAAATTAACATGTAGAAATCTTGTTGGATTGAAATTAAAAAAATTTATGACAGAGTTCGTTGGTTCATGTCATGTCATTATATGTCGTTCCCTTTGTCGTCGTTATAGCATTCTCATTTCCCTTCTGACAGATAACCAGGATTTATTTACCTATGCTGGTAATCATTGTCACCATATAAAGCACTGAATTAACGGTAATTTTAATTAACAATGTAATTTTACAATAAACTTAAATATTGTCAATTATATTACAATATTTATAAACAATAAAAATTTATAAAAAATACTAATTTTGTTTGCAGAGAATAGAAAAATGTAATTATATGATAAATTACTTTATAATAATAAATCAATTTTTATTTTAATTAAAATAGTGACGCTGCAAATTTGTTGCTAAATTCATCTCTAAATGTGTACATAAAAAAATTTATTTTTAGCAGATTTTTTAATTTTATTATCAAAACAGATTTTACTGTAACATCAAATAATTAATTATGGTAGCGAAATTTGATTGCTTTCATCTTAAATAAATAATAGTTAATAGTTTTTGTGATAACAGTAAAATTCTTTTTCTTCATCTGCATGTTTCAATTTTCAAATATTACAGATTATGTATATCGCTTATTTATATTTTTATTTAAATATGTTATAAAATCATATTTAAAAGCCATATGATGAGACATATTGATATAATACATACATAAAATATAGACGCGATAGCTTTGTTAGTACGATATTTGCATTAAAAAAAGATTATAAAAAGAAAGAAAAGCGTGTGGAATCACACAAAAAAATTACCGTTTTATTCCCTTCGTAGCTGCCTCTGCAAAACTCCGCACATCGTGATAATCCATGTTAAGCGGACCCGTTGGGCTGTAAATGAGTCTTTTTGCGAGTAAATTGATGGGCAAAACCGCGCCGATCACGCCCAGTGCGGCATCGATCTGGGCCGCGGCATAGAGGACAGTTTTGAAGGGTTCCGGCTCGTTGGATCCAGGAGCACTTCCTGACACCAAAATAATGCCATCGTAATCGCTGCTGCAGATATTCGTTTCAATTTTCAACTGACATGGCATCCATCTAAAATGAATCATTAAGCATATTATTTGGATGCGTCACTAATTTTATTAACAAATTCGATTAAATAAAAATAAGATAATTATTCATTAACGAAGATTCGTTAACAAGAACATGATATGTCTATTGGAGTCAATATAATTACAGCGGAATATAAATTAATAGACAGAATAAAGTCTTTATAAAAAAAATGAAAAAAAGGTGAGATTCATTCAATGCCATTAATCTATTAGCCGAATTATTCATTTGGCTTATTATGTTTTAATGGTAATAAATGTACCCGTATTACACACACACACACACACACGCGCGCGCGCGCGCGCGCGCGCGTACACACTATATATATATATATATATATATATATATATATATATATATATATATATATATAAGATACAGATATACACATATATATAAAAGAGTAAATGCAAATGCTTTAATTTAATTTTTTAAATGTATAAGTTAAAGACACGGACATTGAAAACGAAAATATTTTATTTTTATAACAATGTTTCCAATTGATATTGACCTGTTAATCTAAACTATTCATAAAGTGCATTTCTAAATATTGAGTTAATAGAATGATATCAAAATGTGCAATTGTTCTGCTATTATCGTCTCTATTATAAACAGAATGTCAAAAATTATCTTACCGAAAGCAAAGAAGTTTATTATATAATTAGTTTATTATATAATTAGAAAAAATATATTAACTTAAATTAGAATATTAAATTTTTATTTTATCAATAATTAATAATAAAATTTATGCATTTTGTTTTTTTAATAGCATAATAAAAACGAAATATTTTTCTCGAATTATTGATATAAAAATTGTAAAACTGTATTTCTCGTATTATCTCTGTAATTATACTTGAAACTTTGTGTGGTTACCATTCAGTAAAATTATCTGCAAAATCTCTCACAAACAAGAGATATAATATTCCTACATTTTTGTTTCAATATATTCTGCAATGTTTATGAGATATGTGTTTGATTCTCACTGCGAGAATATTTACCCATCTTTTCATTTGGCTTCTTATTATTTTTGTAGTAAAATCTGATAAGAGAGTGGATTATAGATTCACATTTGAAAAGAAATAAAATCACTATTCTAAAATCATCGTAACACTTTATAACAAGTACAGCAATATACATGATGTTTTTGTATACATTATGTTTTTGTTTTTGTATTTATGTAATACTTTATGTAATATTTATATAATATTTTACATAATATTTTATGTAATATTTTTATGCTTTTAATATCAAATATTATTCTATAAATTGTATCTAAATAGCTTATCTCTTGAAGAAGGAGCAAGTTAACAAAAAGAAAAAAGATTTTTTAAAAATTGATATTTTATTTGCATATTAACAATCGTTCTGATTTTATAATAATAGTTCGAAATAAAAAATTATTTTTTTTATTTTGTTTTCATCTACTGTATTAAAAATCAATGTTAATCCTTTGAATGCTATGGACGTATATATGCGTTCGGTAAAAGTCACTAGCATGGACTATGGACGCATATATGCGTTTGTCAATCTTTTCGATCTTCCACGTATTGTACACAATTATCAGTGTATAAGAATACATATTCATTCCTTAGAAGCAACAGTAAACAAAAAAAATAAATGTTTTATATCAGTTATCTGCTGCAGTGTTGTTAAACGAGACATTTTTTCGCACTTATTCATTCGAATGTGGTATCAATGCTAATATTAATGTCAAACTTATTTTTATAAAAATTAGATAGAACATTTTTTGAAAATAGATTGCTTTTATTTTTTTTTTACAAAATATTTAAACAATATTTAAACAATTTTAATTTTATCAATACAAAAATTTTATCAATATATAAAAGTTTTTTTTTTTTGCGAAATGAATTTAGTGTAGATATAAAGTATTTATGTGATTTAAAAATGAATTTTGTTGTTAAAATATAAGTTTTCCATATTTATTGAATTCAAATATTCAGATTTATTAATATATTTTTAAGGTATGTTTTAAATTAATGTTTCTAATAAAATAATTTATGCTCAAAAATAACTTTTTTGCATTATTTAATTTGGCGTAACTGAAGAATTGCAATTATAATTTAGTTGTGCCCTGTATAAATAATCAACAGATTTCACACTAGCGAAAAAGTTCCGTCCCCAGCAAAAGTTAAATAAAATATCGACGAAAGCATAATATAATTAAATATTATAGTAATATTTAATTATAATAATATTATAGTAATATTTTTTTAACTTTATTTTCTATTTAATTTATTTGATCATAGATATGACATTTTTTTAAAAAGATAAATTTGTATGAATATTGCATGCTATATACTGCAGCTATATAAATATTCTGTAAAAAATATGGCATTCTTATCGATGACTACAAACCGTTATCTTCTTTTATATTTAGCACTAAATTGAAGATATATCACTAAATGTGCGACTTGGAGAACAAAATGTTAGTAATTTAGTCGGACAGCACATAACCGTTAGATAAGATTACCGACGGCACGTTCCACGTGGAATACATTTGCATTATATTAACAATATCTGTAGCATCGCTTTTACAGACGATAGTCGTTGTTGCTAAATTGCTTAGATACAAATATTCGAAAAGTGTTAAAATAATAAAATAATCGTTAAAATAATATTTATGTACATAGATAACATTTATAGGACGCGACAAAAAATGATTAAATATGTTTTACATTTTTAGTCCATCTATATGTATAATACATAGAGATGAGTAAAAACTAGAAGATAATACTAAAAACTAAAGATAATATAATTGTAGAATGTGTTCGTTGATATGTAAACATTGATATTCCAGGCAAATAAGAAAGGCTGTACAAATATGGCTATATATAAAAAGACCACATGAACTTCTTGCCATAATATCACAAAGGTCCTTTTTATGCAAGAGGAAAGAAAATATTAGAGAAGCAGATGTGCATGTATACTTATAGGAAATGTATTGCATGAAATGCATGAAAATATTGAAGGTAATTCTGTAAAATGGTGCAAGCAAGTTGTTATAAAAACATTCAGTTCTTACGATCGTCTAACGATAACATCTTTTGATATTTTTTATATAGCATCGATGCAGAATTATCTGAGTCAGAGATCAAAAATATTTATCCTGGCTACACTATCTACGATTGTTATATTGTTGTAAAGTGTTTTGTTAATTAAAATCTATGATTTAATCTAAATTGTATGTCACAATCAAAAGATATACAATTTAATTAGAAAATGCTTTATCAAGCTTGAAATGTTTTTTTGCAACGATAGCAGATCTCGTTTTAATCTATGATATTCGTATATCTCATTCTAACATTAACAGGTTTTTCCGCTCGTGAAATCAACCCGGTCAATGCTGACTCGTCACAATTCGGGCACAATAACGTCGAATTCTATGGAAGATAATAAATCTCAAGAGTACATATGATATCGCGCACGCGGTAAATCGAACATCGATCGATTGTGAACGTAATCCAACAGACAATAATGCTCCCCTGCGCTCTTGTGAGCACGCGTGTATATATATTACTTGATGATAATGAAGTCTTTGTAGATCTACGGTTGCTATCGTCATCAGGTTTCCATGCACTTGCTTCGTATGGTTTATGCATGATTCGCTAATACTTTATCATTATCTATCTGCATCTAGTATCCGTCAAAACTAACAATGGCTTATCTTGCTACAAAGAGTAGAAAAATTAGGAAAAATGTGAACCTTTAGAAATTATAATGCCTACTTTGTGTGATGTCTTGATGTATAATATATTTTTGTTTTCTATCACACAAATGTTATTGGTGGGTGTGTGTGTGTGTGTGTGTGTGTGTGTGTGTGTGTGTGTGTGTGTTCATGCTTTATGAATTTTATCAAAAATATTTGAACAAATTTTTCAATATAAACCAAGATATTTAAATAAATTTACGAAACAAAGAACATATATATCTTACTGCTGATTTAGAAACCTATCAATTAAAATGTATTTATATATTGCTTTTCATCATAATTAGTTTTATGATTTATACTCAAATATTAAACATGATCTATGAAGCCAACAGATGAAAACTGATCAAATATACTACACAACAATCTATGACTAACTGATTCAAAAAAAGCAGTCAAAGAAAATCATCTTTCAATATCACTATAACATATAATATATAAATAAACAAACATCTATAATATCTTACTATAAATATCTTCGTTTACAAATTTTTAAAAGAAATTCGTAACAATAATGATTTGCAACGATTTGATCAGTTTTGTGAGTCATTATATGTTTCATAAATTAAAAAAAAAAAAACTAAAGAATGTTATTTTTTATTCTTTTTTAACTCAAATCTTGCATAATTTGAGTTAAGACAGAATTAAAAATAACATCGCAAAAATTATTATATTATGTTGAACTTCAATGTTGACTTATTTCAGTTGCTGATGAATGAAACTAATTTCGATCAAGTGCATGCACAATGTGCAATCAATCAGGAGTGTTCTAACAAGCTGCAAGCTAATAGTGCCAGAAACTTTGCTTCGAAACAGTTGGGCACCACTGGATCTCGCGTAACAGTGCGAAACGAATCAACATTGGCTCAGAGAAATTCACATTTCTCATGAGTTTACATGAATCCACGAGCAAATATATTTACGTCATATTTTTGATATAAACTAACTATTCACCAAGAATCTACAATTTATGAAATTATGAATTACCTGTTAATTATTGTGCATTTTGTAACAATAACTTGGATACTTGATGCATTTGATATCTACGATGACTAGCATTACAAGTTAGAAAATAACGATGATTATTCTTGTTTTAGAAAGTACAGAAAGAACATGAGATATGATAGAAATTTGGAGCACTAAGATATAAATTCGAATTTCAGAAAAATGTAAAACTTTTGAAAGCGCAATGAATTTGTATTATATTTATATAAGTATATTGGAATATATATAAAAGTCTTTTATGGGCTTTTATATTTAATTTTGCGCGTTGCAGCTATTCTCTTTTTAAGTTTGTCAAAGTACAACATGTCTTATATTCTTACCATTTTTTCTATCATTAAAAAAAAAATTTTAATGGCTGATGTCGAATCTAAACCAATTGCGCTAGTAATCGTGCTCTTGTTGAATTATTATATTTCTGTCAAAGGCATATAGCATTTAGCATATAGCATTTATCAGCGCATATCAGATCGAAACATATGTCGTGCGAGTTTTCCGTATATTTACCTCGATTCTACCGCCATGATGCATCGCGCCCACGCCGTACTCCTAAAGATACTCCGTGTGAAATAGCGTATGGAATATATACGTATTATCTTCTATACTAACGTGAAATCCGTATGTTCCTTAATAATCGACAAAAATAGATGCACAGCTGTTTCGCGTGTTCTACGTGATCTTGCTGACGTACTATCAAAATGGAGGTCTTGCGGTCTGATCGAACGCCTCGAAAAAGCGAAGAGCGCAGGATCGAAGCCGTTACTCGCGGCACGCTTCAAATCTAAAATCCGGTAATGTTCACTGAAAATAGCTAGAAGAGTAAAGGAAAAAAAAGAAATATAAATTTGCACGCACGCACGCACGCACGTGCGCGCGCGCGCGCACACACATACACGAGAATTGTTTGATAAGTCTTTAGAATTGTCTTTAGAATTGATAGATTGTTTGATAAATCTTTAGTGTAAGCATGAAAATATAAGTTTTATAATTTTATGGAGCAAATTATTTTTATTTTTCAATATAATCTCTTTTAGCTCAATGCACTTGTCTAGCGATGCTCAAGTTTTTCAAGCTTGCCTTCTATATAATACGATTTGTCTTTCTTTTCAAAATAATCATTTACAATATCAATTACTTCAATATCGAGCTAAATCTCTTTCCATCAGCGGATCCTTTGAATGCTTGAATCTTTCCAAACGACGTATTGAAATGATCACTCAATTTTTGATCAAATATAGCCCATCTTGAGTACCTCACTTTAGATAGTTGTAACAACAAAAATTAACTGACAAATCTGTTTGAAATTTTATATTTGTAAAAATTTGAAGAACAATAAGTGTTAATTATCATATCAACTTGATATTAGTGTATATTCTCGTATATTTTTTAAAGACTTATTAAATGATCCTCTTATACGTGCACACACATTTAAGAGAGAAAGAGAAAGAGAAAGGATAGAAAGTCAGAGAAAGAGAGAGAGAAAGAGAAGAGCGAAACTTTATATTGTTATCGCTCGGTGCGCCAGCGATATTATCATCCTCCGCACGATGAGATTTGCGAGCGACCAACTCGAGAACATACGCAATACTAAAGCCTGTGTTTTCGCGAATATAACCGACCATCTTCACTACTACAAAGCCACTTCTGTCAGGGTAGGTGTACTGGCGATACTATTTACCGTTAAATCACTGCAACGTTGCCAGCGTTTGTAGCCTGCACACCGGATTACCTCGAACTTGAATTTCCAGTCCCAAAGAAATATAATGTCGATGGTCGGATGGTCGATGGTCTATCTATGGACTGCACACTATGCTTGTTTGACTTCTCCGTAATCATTATTACATTTATCTGTGTAAATCTATTTATTGTTGTGCAAACAATTATTTTGTATAAACGTAAACGGGAACTACATCTATTTCAATTTTAGATTATATTATTTACACACACACACACACACACACAGCAAAAATGAAACAAAAATTAAATTATATTTTAAATATCAATATTTAATTACGTTAATATCTATTGAATTTATAATAGTTTCAATCGATTTATCATCTACTTATGTGAATATTTATACTAGATTATATTAATAATTTGAATACACTTGTATCTGTACTTAAAAAAAATTATTATTTACTTTAAGGCAATTAGGTTTAATAATAATAATTTTTAAGATAGAATTTAGAATTTCTTTTTATTGTTTATTAACACATGCAACTTACAAATCTATATTATTGATATGTGCAGTATATATAATTATAATTCATTCAATAATAAATAATCAGGATATTTGATTGTTTGGAAATTTGAAGGAGATTATTCCTCACACAATAATGTTTTTTTATTTCTAATATAGCTTTATGTGGATTTCCGTTTATATGTTTGAGTTTTAATCAAAAGATCTATTATAGAAATAATATATAATAATAGAATTAACATATTTATATTGATATCTTTAATATTTACAATATATATATATATATATATATATATATATATATATCATACTCATTTCATTTTCATTATTATATGTTTTTTAATAATATAATGCGATATCATATTCAAGATCAACATTTGCACAAAAAGAGGTTGTCTTAGGGATCGCAAGAAACTATACAACCAGATAAAAATTAATGAATTATATTATTGAGGTAATAAATATATAGGCACAATGATATATATGATGAAATCAACAATCACAGTCGCTGAATTGGCATTTCTTCATTACGTATATGTATATTTCAAAGGGCACAACATTCTATAAAATAACTCACATTCCCTAAAATACAAAAATAGATTTTAATATCAAAGTTTAATGCTAGATAAACTTAAAAACAACAACATATCTGCAAATTACACACATACACATATTAGACACACGTAATTTTCACAAAATATAATTATATTACTTATTGCTATAGAAAGTTCGCGCGAAATCCGTTTAAGATCTAAATATTATGTTAGAGGAACCCTCGCATATGACTGCTATTTTGCAATCAAATATCTTCACTTAATATAATACGAAAATATATACTATTGAAGAGTATCGATTCGAATCATTGAATTTCACGAAGTTATAAAATGCGAACGTATCTCTCTTTCTAATCAGACTACACTGTTCCTTTATTTAATTTCTTTAGAGAAATACAGAAGTTACTTTTATTATTTCCTTATATAAGAGAAAATAATTTCTGTATCAGTATGTTTACAGAATAAAAGTAGTACAACTTAAAAAGATATGAATTTGACACGAACAAGTACATGAAAACAAAAAAAAATTTACATTTTTGATTAATTTTTTATGTGAAATCATTTTTGGAAGATGTACTTTTATTCTTAAGATATATCTTAAGATTGATGAAGATAAATAGGATTTAAAAACTTAATCTTTCTATTTTGAATATAATTAAAGAAGAAGCGTAGCGAGAATATATTTGAACATATATTTCGATTATACAATCGAAATATCGTGTAACAACAGGCGAAAAATAATTATTAATTTTCCGTCATCAAGTTACAGAGCTATGTATCCATATTTTTGATTATTCTGAATGTGATTTTTTTTATCAGTAGTAATTATACCGACTTCTACTTCTATACTCTCTTCGTTCAGCTACAAAAATCATTTGATGCAAGCGGTGACGTGGATTCCATTTAGAAAAAGCATATGTACTTGACAATCTTCCCTAGTAAATCATGTTCATGTAAATACAGCTTACAACGTCACGCGTGTTTCATAGTTAACTCTAATTGGCACACGCAAGTTAAAAGTTTTCGCAAATTGTATTTCTGAATAGCCTTCATTTGAGCGATATTTTGAGCTGAATGTGAGAGTAGCTCGAGCACTATAATCGAGGGAAACTTTGCTTACGCGTAATTACGTTTCACGCGCACAAGTCACAAACCCACGTGTGCTATGCTCGAATAATAAAATTTGGCACTAATATATACAAAACTGTTTGTTCGCCGAGTTCATCACAGTATATCTCTACTCTCGCAAGTGTTTAGATTTTTTATCAATGGTGATACTGCAAATAATGGTTGAAGAACATTTGCGAGCTTGAATCGCAGTATTATAATCTAGTATGCTTGCCGATCTCATTGGTAACATCAAGGGAAGCATTCTTTAGCGCGTTCAATTTCTCCATATAGCTATCATCTAAATGTAGCTTTCCCCTATTATCAACATATCCTTGAGGAGAAGTTACCTTTTCGATATTATCGGGAATAGATATCATCGAGGAAAGAGTGTCATTTGTAACATCTGTATCGTTTTTATTCCCAAGATGAGTGTTACTGGCGTAGAGCCTCCGTTTTCCGGGAAATAATCCCGCTATCTTTCGTGCCATAGGATGCAGCAAGTGCTCCTCGTACTTGTCAGCTTCGGCATCGGCTGTAATTAAACTCACGATGATACCAACGCCGACCGTCGTTACGCTACCAATAAGAGCATAATACATATAAGTGATCCCGTAAAGAACGTTTAAAGGATCAGATGATTTGATCTCGTCGACAGACGATAGCGTAATGTTTTTCTGAATTATCGCCCAGCTAGAAACGTTTGGTGTAGAAAATTCTAAACTAATCGGTTTGGTGACCCATGGAGAAAATGTTTCGTTATGGCAATTCTCCGTCGACAGAGGTAGCATCTCCACCACGGTATCTAGAGTGAGATGACCGAAGGTGATCCACATTGTTGTTACGTGACTGAAAATCATACCAGCGGCGGCACCTTTCCAATTGGCACAAGGTATCAACATGGCGAGAAGGAATACACCAAGAAGAGGTCCGGATGTCGCCGATGTCATCAGCATAGAAGATTCTATTACGCCAGATAACATGGCTACCAAGAAACTAATACCGATTATTAACAAACCATAGATAACACCGATTATTTTGATCGCATGAAGCTGCTGCGTGTCTTTCAGATCACTCATCGCAGGTATGTGACTCAGGAAATCTTCGAAAGTCACTGTCGCGAGAGAATTGAGATTTGATACCGCCAAAGTTAGGGCACTGTTAAAGAGAGTTGCCATGACTAGACCAAGCATTCCAGGTACGTTTGAGAATTTGTCTTCGACGTAAAATGGTACAATCTCGTCGATCTTGGAAATATATCCCAGACTGAGTGGATCGCAATCGGCGTAATTAACAAAAATCACCATTCCAACAATCCAAGATAATGAGAACAAGATTACGATTATAGGCATGTTGGCCAGCATCGTCCTGAAAATAAAAACGTTTTTTGATTACAAAAATTAGACCAAAATATTAAACTAGTAAAAATTTACGAAAGATTGACACAACAATGCTGAACTCAAGATAGCAATATTAAAATAAATTAAGAGATACAAGGGGGTACTTGTGTGTGTGTGTGTGTGTGTGTGTGTGTGCGCGCGTGCGTGTGT